>OU343220.1:148933136-149031513 GCA_910596185.1 Chrysanthemum makinoi
AAAAAGTGAAAAAGGACCAGGTCTTTTTAGTGGATTAGCCAAACTCGAGGCATTTTTTACATGATTTGAATTTTACTAACATATGTGATCTTTGTTGCCTTCCTCTTTGATATTAATTTATACACTTTGTTTTTGTTTATTAACAGGCGTGTCATTGGAGGTATATGAAGAAGTTTACTACATTGGATGAAATGACTATCATTTGGTAGTTTTAGGCTTCTTATTTGATATTTAGTTACATTTTTTTGCTTTTATAACGAGGGAAACTACGCAATGAACAGCCATTATTATTTATAAAGAAGTGTTTCACAGGCTTTGATCATTTTTTAAGTTTTAACTATGTGGTATGTTATGAATACTTGACTTCTTTGCGATGCAAATGATTTGATTTGGATTCCTATATTCAACGGCACGTTTGCTCAATACATATCATTCCCCCGCTATAAATTTACGATTTCCTTTGTTATATACTTTATATTCTTATCACGAAATATCATGAAGCGAACCCGCCCATCGGTTGGGCATGTAAGATGGAGTCCAATTGCATCCTATGTTAGGAGTAATGGTTTTAGTCATTAATAATTAAATCCTATACCCACCTTGGTGTCGGCCCAAGTTAACTATCACTAATGTACTTCGTAGGACGAAAGACGAAAAAAGGATGATGTAGAATCGCATTGTTTTCTATATGCAACATTTTATTTTTAATAAAACCGACGGTTTTGTTATTATAATTATTTGTCTAACTGCATGTTTTTTTTATTTAATGTGATATTTATTATTCCTTTACGTCCAACTATCATTATTAATATTATTATATGACAACCCGCCCATCGGGCGGGTTATGAAGCTATTATATATATATATATATATATATATATATATATATATATATATATATATATATATATATATATATATATATATATATATATATATATATATATATATATATATATATATATATATAGGCTCCGGTTCCATTGAGAAGATTTTATTTTGAGAAAATGAGAAATCTTCATTTGAGCAAATTGATTCATGTTTTTATTTGATTCACAAGTAAACATCATTTTATGGTGAATCGAATCTATAAATCACAAATTTGATTCACAAATCATTGTTAAAATCGAGTTATGATGATGATTCATTAAATTTGTAATGATGATTCGATTATTCTACATATATCGCAAAATTGAGAGATTTTTAACATTGATTCAAAATTTTTACACATTTTGAATTTTAATCACATTAAAATGAGTTTTACGCTTGAAAATCATGAATCAAAGTTAAAATCTATCATTTTGAAAACCTTCTCAATCTTCTCAAAATAAAAACCTTCTCAATTGATCCGGATTTTATATATATATATATATATATATATATATATATATATATATATATATATATATATATATATATATATATATATATATATATATATATATATATATATATATATATATATATATATATATATATATATATATATATATATATATATATGTGACAACTCGTATTTTCAGGTCATATTTCAAAACATTATTCATGCTTCATTATTTATCATTTATCGTGAACTAGGTTTACGAGCATCAAATTCGCGTAACCTTAATGATTTAGCTGCGAATTCATGATCATACCATCACGAACATTTCATATAGACTAAGTTTAGTCTACATTTCATTAACATCATTTGCATCATATTAGTTCATTCATGACTTTGCATTTCACATTAAACGCGTAAATTTCATATTAAATAAACGTTATTGCGTAAGTTACTATTTTGAACATTTAATCCGATACTTCCAAAAATGATCCCGATATATTTTTATACTTACATTTAGTTTATAAAAATGATATTTTGAGTTTACCTAGTGTTTTAAATTTATTTTGTATATAAATCGTTAAATTTATATTATTACGACGCTTTTCTTAAAAACTACACGATAATTATTATATCACTCAAATTTTACAAGAAATGTATTTTTACAATTTTTATAACTACAATATACTTTACTTTGATCCCTTAAAACTTATTTTAGTCCATACTACTCTAAATTCACAACTATGTACAAGTTACAACACTTTTTACTTAACTATACATTTTACTTATATTTTTAACAACTTTACACATTATAATAAAAGAAAAAAAAATAATAATTTGACAAATGCTTCCCCCCTTGGCCGACCAAGGGTAAGCAATTAATGATTGGTGAATTATTTTCTTTGATAGTATACATTTATACTCCAAACCATTTCACTCATTCAATCTCAATTATTCAAGTGTTGGTAAAATTTTCTTTCTCTCTTGTTCTTTCTTCCTTAACCGGCCACTTCAAGAAGTGTAGCAAGAAATCATCAAAATTTTACAAGCTCAAGTTTAAACAATCTAGATTACACTCTTATTTAAGGTTTTGAAATAAAAACCTAGGGTGTTTAGGTTAATCCTTGTTCTAATCACCTCATCATAGTAGCTTGTAAGCATATTACTTTCATTTTACATCTTTCATTTTCATTTCATATTTATTTCTTCATATTTTGTGCAAGCATGCAAGACTTATTGTTAGTTATACCATTTTTACATTGATTTTTAGAGTTTTATATATAAAAGTCATCCTATAATTATTCCCTTGTTATATATTGGTCTTGATGATGTTTAGGAACCCATGACACCCTAAGAAGGTGTATGGTAGGATTAGAATAGCTTTGGAGTTGTTTTAAAGGGATTGGAATAGGTTTAGTACGAGAAAAACTCTTTTTGACAAGTATATAAAGTGGTCTGATCTTATTTTGTTTTTCTGGAAAATCCGACAGTAGACATGAGTGTTTGGCCTAGATAATTAGGAAAATATACTTTTAAAACGAATCCGTGGCCGCTTGAACGGGTTAAAACGGAGTTATAACGAAGAAGTTATGAATTTTTCAAGTTTGGCGACGAAATATATATATTCTGAAATTTCAGCAACCCATTATTGTTTTATTCGAGTCAAAAATGAGTCTTAAGCTTCTTAAATTACTTCGACTTATCAAAAATATATTAGTATACTTTGATACGAAGCTAAGGACGTATAATACGTAGAAAACAGATTTGTAACGACTAAGATATACACGTTTTTATAAAATTGCCGTAACTTTATTTTTAGAAAAACTATATTATTTTTAGTTGACAAGTGTTACGGTAAACAAAACGACCATATTGAAGGCTGTTTTTAACGTTGATGTGGAACCTTTTGTAACGAGATGTCTTCTAATAAAATCGAGATCACCAAGCATATTTTTCAAAACGACCAACCGTTTGTATAGCGAAGTTGTAATAAATTATTTACGGTTGCTTAAACTTTGCTTGAAACTCATTTTTAAACCATATTTGGACAAAATCACCATATTTAACCTCTATTATCTTTATGTTCGAGACCTCTATGACGAAAACTCATGTACTAAAACTTCTATATTTTGATACAAACTTTCCAAAACCGTCGAGTTAGTTTCTAACGTTCGGACGTACATCTTTTACGACTAGCTTTTCGAAGCCATTTTTGTCACTTTCATGAAAATTTCGACGACATTATTTTACGACGAAAAGTGATAATTTCACAATAAATCATTAAGAAACTATTGTAGGATGAAATTTTGACGTAAATACTTGCAAAGTAATTTAAGAATGGTCAAGACGTCAAAAGAGTATTTTTCGACGATAAGTATTATTTTCAAAACTCACAAATGGTATAAATAACATACGAAATGCATGCATAACATTACATCATAACTCATTGCGTATCATAACATTCATAATAGGTCAAGATTAACGTATCACACTACATCTCGGTGTACTCACTTTTGTCTTCGCATCATTTCATCAAGTGAGTCATAGCCCCTACTCTTTTAACTGTTATGAATTACTTTTGGGGAGATACATGCTCAACTATTTTTATGACTATCATGATTATTTGAAACTACCTGCTTAACTGAACTGAATGTTTAGTCATATCCTGTATCATAAATCATGGCCCTGAATGTCTTGGGATTATCATTGAGCTGAATGTCTTGGGATTATCATTGAGTTGAATGTCTTGGGATTATCATTGAGCTGAATGTCTTGGGATTATCATTGAGCTGAATGTCTTGGGATTATTATTGAGTTAAATGTCTTGGGAACATCATTGAGCTGAATGTCTTGGGATTTTCATTGAACTATTGATACATTAAGTCATGCACTATAATGTGAATTCATTTGGCATCATGCACTTGAACATAAACTATACATATTTTGGCAGTGGGTTGTGAACACACAGGTTGCAAGTTTTGTATGGGCGGAACTTGGAACTGAGTGGATTTACAATGCCTTTGCTGCATAAACGATTTTGAAAGTCTTTACATTTCAACACAAACTCTATGAACTCACTCAACCTTTGTGTTGACACTTTTAGCATGTTTTATCTCAGGTATCTAAGGCATACACTTCATGGCATGCATGTGGACTTATCATAGAGTCGTGGTGACGACGCGTCTCTCATGGGATTTATGCACTTTAAAACATCGTTTGATTTGTAACAAACTTATTTCCGCACAAGTTGATTTTCATTTGGGACCTATACTTTGTAAACTCTGATTGTTTTATTAAATCAAACGATGTGTTTCCCAAACGACACTTTAGGTCGTTCAATATATCTGTAACTATGATGCTATGACAGTCAATCCCCAGGAATTCCATTCCGCTGCAAAACAGGTAATTTGGGGGTGTGACAGATTGGTATCAGAGCTTCAGTTATAGAGAACTAGGTTGCATCATTGACCCTAGACTATAACTACATCATCATAGCATCTCATCATTTCATCATAAGTGCATGTTCACTTTACATGCGGTTTATACGTACATTTTCGAGTTATTTACTTTCACTTCAAATCGATTGTCACATTGATGCCTTCCAATACCCATCTCATCATACTCACATCACTTTGACGTGGAGAATGCCCTGTCATTCCCTATCAAAATTTTAACATCAGTTGACTCAACACCAAACAACATATGAGTCGATTAGTCCAAGCATTGCATAGTTACTCCTAAATTATACATAGCCTGATCACCTATGTCTAATTCAGGAAGAATCATGCAATGAAGGGAGTAGTAGGCTTATATGTGTAAGCAATTCCGTAGTCGAGCCAAATTTTCAAAAGTCCTCCTTCAAACCAATTTAGCCTAATCTCATGACAGTTCTCGTTTGATGAGTTGTGAGATTAAGTGAAAATTGGTTGGTAAAAAGTCTTTTGAGGGTTTTGCTCGAGAATGGGAAAATTTGCCACATCAAACCCTAAACCCGAGAGACCAACACGAACTGAATTCAGGGACTGAATTCCTTTTTGGTTGGGCGAATGTGACAATTCGTATTTTCAGGTCATATTTCAAAACATTATTCATGCTTCATTATTTATCATTTATCGTGAACTAGGTTTACGAGCATCAAATTCGCGTAACCTTAATGATTTAGCTGCGAATTCATGATCATACCATCACGAACATTTCATATAGACTAAGTTTAGTCTACATTTCATTAACATCATTTGCATCATATTAGTTCATTCATGACTTTGCATTTCACATTAAACGCGTAAATTTCATATTAAATAAACGTTATTGCGTAAGTTACTATTTTGAACATTTAATCCGATACTTCCAAAAATGATCCCGATATATTTTTATACTTACATTTAGTTTATAAAAATGATATTTTGAGTTTACCTAGTGTTTTAAATTTATTTTGTATATAAATCGTTAAATTTATATTATTACGACGCTTTTCTTAAAAACTACACGATAATTATTATATCACTCAAATTTTACAAGAAATGTATTTTTACAATTTTTATAACTACAATATACTTTACTTTGATCCCTTAAAACTTATTTTAGTCCATACTACTCTAAATTCACAACTATGTACAAGTTACAACACTTTTTACTTAACTATACATTTTACTTATATTTTTAACAACTTTACACATTATAATAAAAGAAAAAAAAAATAATTTGACAAATGCTTCCCCCCTTGGCCGACCAAGGGGGGGGGGGGTAGCAATTAATGATTGGTGAATTATTTTCTTTGATAGTATACATTTATACTCCAAACCATTTCACTCATTCAATCTCAATTATTCAAGTGTTGGTAAAATTTTCTTTCTCTCTTGTTCTTTCTTCCTTAACCGGCCACTTCAAGAAGTGTAGCAAGAAATCATCAAAATTTTACAAGCTCAAGTTTAAACAATCTAGATTACACTCTTATTTAAGGTTTTGAAATAAAAACCTAGGGTGTTTAGGTTAATCCTTGTTCTAATCACCTCATCATAGTAGCTTGTAAGCATATTACTTTCATTTTACATCTTTCATTTTCATTTCATATTTATTTCTTCATATTTTGTGCAAGCATGCAAGACTTATTGTTAGTTATACCATTTTTACATTGATTTTTAGAGTTTTATATATAAAAGTCATCCTATAATTATTTCCTTGTTATATATTGGTCTTGATGATGTTTAGGAACCCATGACACCCTAAGAAGGTGTATGGTAGGATTAGAATAGCTTTGGAGTTGTTTTAAAGGGATTGGAATAGGTTTAGTACGAGAAAAACTATTTTCGACAAGTATATAAAGTGGTCTGATCTTATTTTGTTTTTCTGGAAAATCCGACAGTAGACATGAGTTTTTGGCCTAGATAATTAGAAAATATACTTTAAAACGAATCCGTGGCCGCTAGAACGGATTAAAACGGAGTTATAACGAAGAAGTTATGAATTTTTCAAGTTTGGCGACGAAATATATATATTCTGAAATTTCAGCAACCCATTATTGTTTTATTCGAGTCAAAAATGAGTCTTAAGCTTCTTAAATTACTTAGACTTATCAAAATATATTAGTATACTTTGATACGAAGCTAAGGACGTATAATACGTAGAAAACAGATTTGTAACGACTAAGATATACACGTTTTTATAAAATTGCCGTAACTTTATTTTTAGAAAAACTATATTATTTTTAGTTGACAAGTGTTACGGTAAACAAAACGACCATATTGAAGGCTATTTTTAACGTTGATGTGGAACTTTTTGTAACGAGATGTCTTCTAATAAAATCGAGATCACCAAGCATATTTTTCAAAACGACCAACCGTTTGTATAGCGAAGTTGTAATAAATTATTTACGGTTGCTTAAACTTTGCCGAAACTCATTTTTAAACCATATTTGGACAAAATCACCATATTTAACCTCTATTATCTTTATGTTCGAGACCTCTATGACGAAAACTCATGTACTAAAACTTCTATATTTTGATACAAGCTTTCCAAAACCGTCGAGTTCGTTTTCTAACGTTCGATGTACACCATTTTACGACTAGCTTTTCAAAGCCATTTTTGTCACTTTCATGAAATTTCCGACGACATTATTTTACGACGAAAAGTTAAAATTTCACAATAAATCATTAAGAAACTATTGTAGGATGACATTTTGACGTAAATACTTGCAAAGTAATTTAAGAATGGTCAAGACGTCAAAAGAGTATTTTTCGACGATAAGTATTATTTTCAAAACTCACAAATGGTATAAATAACATACGAAATGCATGCATAACATCACATCATAACTCATTGCGTATCATAACATTCATAATAGGTCAAGATTAACGTATCACACTACATCTCGGTGTACTCACTTTTGTCTTCGCATCATTTCATCAAGTGAGTCATAGCCCCTACTCTTTTAACTGTTATGAATTACTTTTGGGGGAGATACATGCTCAACTATTTTTATGACTATCATGATTATTTGAAACTACCTGCTTAACTGAACTGAATGTTTAGTCATATCCTATATCATAAATCATGGAACTGCATGTCTTGGGATTATCATTGGTGAATGTCTTGGGATTATCATTGAAAGAATTTGAATGTCTTGGGATTATCATTGAGCTGAATGTCTTGGGATTATCATTGAGCTGAATGTCTTGGGATTATTATTGAGTTAAATGTCTTGGGAACATCATTGAGCTGAATGTCTTGGGATTTTCATTGAACTATTGATACATTAAGTCATGCACTATAATGTGAATTCATTTGGCATCATGCACTTGAACATAAACTATACATATTTTGGCAGTGGGTTGTGAACACACAGGTTGCAAGTTTTGTATGGGCGGAACTTGGAACTGAGTGGATTTACAATGCCTTTGTTGCATAAACGATTTTGAAAGTCTTTACATTTCAACACAAACTCTATGAACTCACTCAACCTTTGTGTTGACACTTTTAGCATGTTTTATCTCAGGTATCTAAGGCATACACTTCATGGCATGCATGTGGACTTATCATAGAGTCGTGGTGACGACGCGTCTCTCATGGGATTTATGCACTTTAAAACATCGTTTGATTTGTAACAAACTTATTTCCGCACAAGTTGATTTTTATTTGGGACCTATACTTTGTAAACTCTGATTGTTTTATTAAATCAAACGATGTGTTTTCCAAACGACACTTTAGGTCGTTCAATATATCTGTAACTATGATGCTATGACAGTCAATCCCCAGGAATTCCATTCCGCTGCAAAACAGGTAATTTGGGGGTGTGACAGATTGGTATCAGAGCTTCAGTTATAGAGAACTAGGTTGCATCATTGACCCTAGACTATAACTACATCATCATAGCATCTCATCATTTCATCATAAGTGCATGTTCACTTTACATGCGGTTTATACGTACATTTTCGAGTTATTTACTTTCACTTCAAATCGATTGTCACATTGATGCCTTCCAATACCCATCTCATCATACTCACATCACTTTGACGTGGAGAATGCCCTGTCATTCCCTATCAAAATTTTAACATCAGTTGACTCAACACCAAACAACATATGAGTCGATTAGTCCAAGCATTGCATAGTTACTCCTAAATTATACATAGCCTGATCACCTATGTCTAATTCAGGAAGAATCATGCAATGAAGGGAGTAGTAGGCTTATATGTGTAAGCAATTCCGTAGTCGAGCCAAATTTTCAAAAGTCCTCCTTCAAACCAATTTAGCCTAATCTCATGGACGTTCTCGTTTGATGAGTTGTGAGATTAAGTGAAAATTGGTTGGTAAAAAGTCTTTTGAGGGTTTTGCTCGAGAATGGGAAAGTTTGCCACATCAAACCCTAAACCCGCGAGACCAACACGAACTGAATTCAGGGACTGAATTCCTTTTTGGATGGGCGAATGTGACAATTCGTATTTTTAGGTCATATTTCAAAACATTATTCATGCTTCATTATTTATCATTTATCGTGAACTAGGTTTACGAGCATCAAATCAGCGTAACCTTAATGATTTAGCTGCGAATTCATGATCATACCATCACGAACATTTCATATAGACTAAGTTTAGTCTACATTTCATTAACATCATTTGCATCATATTAGTTCATTCATGACATTGCATTTCACATTAAGCAGCGTAAATTTCATATTAAATAGCGTTATTGCGTAAGTTACTATTTTGAACATTTAATCCGATACTTCCAAAATGATCCCGATATATTTTTATACTTACATTTAGTTTATAAAAATGATATTTTGAGTTTACCTAGTGTTTTAAATTTATTTTGTATATAAATCGTTAAATTTATATTATTACGAAGCTTTTCTTAAAAACTACACGATAATTATTATATCACTCAAATTTTACAAGAAATGTATTTTACAATTTTTATAACTACAATATACTTTACTTTGATCCCTTAAAACTTATTTTAGTCCATACTACTCTAAATTCACAACTATGTACAAGTTACAACACTTTTTACTTAACTATACATTTTACTTATATTTTTAACAACTTTACACATTATAATAAAAGAAAAAAAAATAATAATTTGACAAATGCTTCCCCCCTTGGCCGACCAAGGGGGGGGTAGCAATTAATGATTGGTGAATTATTTTCTTTGATAGTATACATTTATACTCCAAACCATTTCACTCATTCAATCTCAATTATTCAAGTGTTGGTAAAATTTTCTTTCTCTCTTGTTCTTTCTTCCTTAACCGGCCACTTCAAGAAGTGTAGCAAGAAATCATCAAAATTTTACAAGCTCAAGTTAAAACACTCTAGATTACACTCTTATTTAAGGTTTTGAAATAAAAACCTAGGGTGTTTAGGTTAATCCTTGTTCTAATCACCTCATCATAGTAGCTTGTAAGCATATTACTTTCATTTTACATCTTTCATTTTCATTTCATATTTATTTCTTCATATTTTGTGCAAGCATGCAAGACTTATTGTTAGTTATACCATTTTTACATTGATTTTTAGAGTTTTATATATAAAAGTCATCCTATAATTATTTCCTTGTTATATATTGGTCTTGATGATGTTTAGGAACCCATGACACCCTAAGAAGGTGTATGGTAGGATTAGAATAGCTTTGGAGTTGTTTTTAAGGGATTGGAATAGGTTTAGTACGAGAAAAACTATTTTCGACAAGTATATAAAGTGGTCTGATCTTATTTTGTTTTTCTGGAAAATCCGACAGTAGACATGAGTTTTTGGCCTAGATAATTAGAAAAATATACTTTAAAACGAATCCGTGGCCGCTTGAACGGATTAAAACGGAGTTATAACGAAGAAGTTTTGAATTTTTCAAGTTTGGCGACGAAATATATATATTCTGAAATTTCAGCAACCCATTATTGTTTTATTCGAGTCCAAAATGAGTCTTAAGCTTCTTAAATTACTTCGACTTATCAAAAATATATTAGTATACTTTGATACGAAGCTAAGGACGTATAATCACGTAGAAACAGATTTGTACGACTAAGATATACACGTTTTTAAAAAATTGCCGTAATTATTATTTTTAGAAAAACTATATTATTTCTAGTTGACAAGTGTTACGGTAAACAAAACGACCATATTGAAGGCTGTTTTTAACGTTGATGTGGAACCTTTTGTAACGAGATGTCTTCTAATAAAATCGAGATCACCAAGCATATTTTTCAAAACGACCACCCGTTTGTATAGCGGAGTTGTAATAAATTATTTACGGTTGCTTAAACTTTGGCGAAACTCATTTTTAAACCATATTTGGACAAAATCACCATATTTAACCTCTATTATCTTTATGTTCGAGACCTCTATGATGAAAACTCATGTACTAAAACTTCTAGATTTTGATACAAGCTTTCCAAAACCGTCGAGTTCGCTTTCTAACGTTTGCGTACATCATTTTACGACTAGCTTTTCAAAGCCATTTTTGTCACTTTCATGAAATTTCCGACGACATTATTTTATGACGAAAAGTTAAAATTTCACAATAAATCATTAAGAAACTATTGTAGGATGACATTTTGACGTAAATACTTGCAAAGTAATTTAAGAATGGTCAAGGCGTCAAAAGAGTATTTTTCGACGATAAGTATTATTTTCAAAACTCACAAATGGTATAAATAACATACTAAATGCATGCATAACATTACATCATAACTCATTGTGTATCATAACATTCATAATAGGTCAAGATTAACGTATCACACTACATCTCGGTGTACTCACTTTTGTCTTCGCATCATTTCATCAAGTGAGTCATAGCCCCTACTCTTTTAACTGTTATGAATTACTTTTGGGGGAGATACATGCTCAACTATTTTTATGACTATCATTGATTATTTGAAACTACACCTTAATCGAACTGAATGTTTAGTCATATCCTATATCATAAATCATGGAACTGAATGTCTTGGGATTATCATTGAGCTAAATGTCTTGGGATTATCATTGATTTGAATGTCTTGGGATTATTATTGAGTTAAATGTCTTGGGAACATCATTGAGCTGAATGTCTTGGGATTTTCATTGAACTATTGATACATTAAGTCATGCACTATAATGTGAATTCATTTGGCATCATGCACTTGAACATAAACTATACATATTTTGGCAGTGGGTTGTGAACACACAGGTTGCAAGTTTTGTATGGGCGGAACTGAGTGGATTTACAATGCCTTTGCTGCATAAACGATTTTGAAAGTCTTTACATTTCAACACAAACTCTATGAACTCACTCAACCTTTGTGTTGACACTTTTAGCATGTTTTATCTCAGGTATCTAAGGCATACACTTCATGGCATGCATGTGGACTTATCATAGAGTCGTGGTGACGACGCGTCTCTCATGGGATTTATGCACTTTAAAACATCGTTTGAATTGTAACAAACTTATTTCCGCACAAGTTGATTTTTATTTGGGACCTATACTTTGTAAACTCTGATTGTTTTATTAAATCAAACGATGTGTTTTCCAAACGACACTTTAGGTCGTTCAATATATCTGTAACTATGATGCTATGACAGTCAATCCCCAGGAATTCCATTCCGCTGCAAAACAGGTAATTTGGGGGTGTGACAATATATATATATATATATATATATATATATATATATATATATATATATATATATATATATATATCTCAAATTTAATTAATTCATTTCAAAATATTTTATTTCATTTCAAAAACCCATAAAAACTTGAAAAATCAGAAGAAAAAAAAAATCAAAAATAGTTTCATAGGCATGTCTTCTGGCATCGATAACATCTACGGTCCTAGAAATGTCATTCAATAATGACACGGGTCTTTAGATGAAGTTCGAACAAAAGTTCAAATATGTTTTAAAACATGCCTACAGTTCCTCAACATTTAGATCTTTAAAATCAATGGAAATTTTGGGTGCATAAATGGTTCAAATTCAATCAATGACTTCTCATGCATATTCTATTTCGAGTCATTGATTGAGGGGGAGAATGATCAAAATATATGACTATCTGTCAAATGGGTTCAACTAATTGCATCTTATCCCGGTATCTTGCATTTTGTCTTATATTATCTTATGTGATGATTATGTGTTATATGTAGGATTCTGATTACTATCTGCTAACTGTTTCCTAGATAGTCGTGTAATTATTGTAATCATGCTTTCCTATGCTTGTGTGCTACTCTATATGTTCCCTTATTGGTTTGTAAGGTTAAAATATATTTGATTGATAATGGGAAAAATGCACTCTTGGAAAGTAAGTGGTCTTATTGGATTGTGCATGATTATTGTGGGGTTAATTCTGGAAAAAGATATTAGTTATAAGATGCTAAGTGAGGCTTGTCTTTTGAAATCATAAGAACTTATGCGATTTGACCAACTTTTGAGCAAGTATGCGGTTTGTGTAACTCAAGGACTAATTGTGTCAAGATTTGAAACTAGTGAGTTTTGGGTATAAATACGAAGCGATTTGTCAAAAGTCAAAACTTTTCAAAATCTAGTCAAAACACATATACTTGTTTCTCTCAAGTCTCTTTGCTGCGATTTGTCTCATTGTGTTAGATCCTCTCATCTACATCTTAGGTATTGGTTGAAATTATCACTCATTTCACTATTTATAGCTTATAGATTTTATCATGTGATGATTGTTAACACCAATTTCTGGTTCTAGGTGCTCCTCACTCGAAACTCATCGCCTCTCATAATAGGTTTGTTATGTTATCTAACTTGTTAATTTGGGTTTAAGTATAGAATAAGTAGTCTGCAATTCTTGACTCATTGCTCTCTTTCTTTTTGAAAATTGTGCCCTAATTCTGCAAAATTGTTAGTATTTTAGATTTAGTTGTGTTTGTACTCGCGGTGGTAATTATTGTGTGATATGTGTTGCAATTAGTTTGTAGAAAGTGTTAGTAGGTTGAATTCATGTGATAGATCATGCCTGAGTTGGTTATTAGTGATAATTGTGTGCGTAATTGAGTTTGAATATTGAATGTTCTTATAAGCGGTTTGTTGGTGAATGTTTTGATGTGGTTTAGTCTATTTTGTGTTCTTGAGTGCGATTTGATAAAAGGATTAACTGCTTGAAAGCGAGTTGTCATGTCAAACAGTTTTGAAAGCGGTTTGTCAATGTGCGTCTTGACCTAAGCATTTTGACCTATGCGGTTTGATATCATGCGGTTTGTCATATGCGTCTTGACCTATGCGGTTTGATCTATGCGGTTTAACCTATGCGTTTTGACCTATGCGATTTGATATCATGCGGTTTGTCATAGGCGTATTGATCTATGCGGTTTGATCTATGCAGTTTGACCTATGCATTTTAACCTATGCGTTTTGTTTGACCTCATGCGACTTGTCCCTATGCGGTTTGGCCCTATGCGGTTTGACCTAGTGAGGTTTGATTCTATGCGGTTTAATCTGGTGCATTTTGGCTTAAGTGGTTCTTGCTTGTATGTCTTGTTTTCTATGTGTCTTGTCCCTATGAGGTTGTCATATGTTAAGTATGCTGTGTGTTATGTGACGTGTTCATTTCACCCAATCTACTCAGTATATTGTATATCCTATGTCATGAGTGTTGCTTACTTACTTTCTGTGTCCTACCACACTTGACTTGATCATCATTGACTGTCAATACAGTGTGTTGTACATGTTGTAATGATGTTCAATGTGTCTTTGTCTCATATATACCAAGTTTCCAGTTGTGTGCATGCCATGCTTTGACCATGTTTTATAATCTTGATGCCTTGACTTTCATCATCAAATACCTTATGTGTTCATTCTGTATTTCTCATCTAACATAACATATTTCCAAATATCTTTCATTGTGGATGTGTATATTACGGAAATAAAATGGTTGACATCACTGCTCCTGGTAACCAAGCTACTGTCGTTCCACCCAGCACACTAACAGATGAACAAATTATCCCTTATGAAGACTGGGTTACTATTGCTAGAAGCAACTGCTTTGTAGACGTGGACAGAAACCAACCGAATCCCATCTACATGATTGCCATTGACATACTGAAGAACACCAATTTCTTTGGTGCTCTGATGTTACGTTGCACAATTCCTTCTATCTACCTACAACAGTTCTGGAACACAGTCCAATGGGACAAGATCACTGTTGTATACACTTGTCAACTTGAAGACAAGTGGTATGACATCTGTCACACCCCCAAATTACCTGTTTTGCAGCGGAATGGAATTCACGGGATTGACTGTCATAGCATCACAATCACAGTTATATTGAACGACCTAAAGTGTCGTTTGAAAAGAACATCGTTTGATTTAATAAAACAATCAGAGTTTACAAATTAGGTCCCATATGTAAATCAACTTGTGCGGAAATAAGTTTGTTACAATTCAAACGATGTTTTAAAGTATATAAAACCCAAGTGAGACGCGTCGTCACCACGACTCCATGAGGTGTCCAAATGCATGCCATGAAGTGAATGCCTTAGATACCTGAGATAAAACATGCTAAAAGTGTCAACACAAAGGTTGAGTGAGTTCATAGAGTTTGAGTTGAAATGTAAAGCCTTTCAAAATCGTTTATGCAGCAAAGGCATTGTAAATCGTTGAAATGTAAAGACTATCAAAATCGATTATGTAGCAAAGGCATTGTAAATCCACTCAGTTCCAAGTCCCGCCCATACAAAACTTGCAACCTGTGTGTTCACAACCCATTGCCGAAATGTATATAGTGTATGTTCAAAACATATGATGTCAAATGAATTCACAAAAATAGTGCATGGCTCAATGTATCGAAATCGTTTATGCAGCAAAGGCATTGTGAATCCACTCAGTTCCAAGTCCCGCCCATACAAAACTTGCAACCTGTGTGTTCACAACCCACTGCCAGAATATGTAGAGTTTATGTTCTAAACATATGATGTGTGGTTCAAATCGTTCCAAGACCATTAGTTCATGATATTACCAAGACCATTAGCTCAATGAATATACCAAGACCGTTAGCTCAATGAATATACCAAGACCATTAGCTCAATGAATATACCAAGACCATTAGACTAATGAATATACCAAGACCATTAACTCAATGAATATACCAAGACCGTTAGCTCAATGAATATACCAAGACCATTAGACCAATGAATATAATATGGAAGTTCTAAGTGTGGCAAAACTGTTACTGCGCATGACTAAGCATTCAGTTCAGTTAAACATATAGTTTCAAATAATCATGATAGTTATGAAAATAATCGAGCATGTATCTCCCCCAAAACATTTATGAAAACAAGTAAAAGCAGGGGCTATGGAACTCACTTGGTAAACTGGAATAATGGCTAAAGTGAGTACACCGAGGTATAATGTAATGCGTTAACCGGGACCTATTATCAATGATATGATATGTCATGAATTGCAATGTAATGTTATGCATGCACTTGATATGTTATTTATACCATTTACGAGTTTTGAAAATATTACTCGACTTCGAAAAATACTCTTTTGACGTCTTGACCCTTCAAAAATGACTTTACAAGTTTTTACGTCAAAATGTCATCCTACAATGGTTTTATAATGATTTTTGGTGAAATTACCACTTTTCGTCGCAAAACAATGTCGTCAGAAAAATCATGAAATTAACAAAAATGGCTTTGGAAAAATAGTCGTAAAAAGTGTACGTCGATCGTTAGAGAACGAACTCGACTGTTTTGGAAAGTTTGTATCGATATCTAAAAGTTTCAGTTCGGGAGTTTTCGTCCAAAAGGTCTCGGTCATAAAGATAATAAGGGTTAAAGTTGGTGGTTTTTGGCTATTTGAGTGCAGAAAATTAGTTACGGCAAGTTTATGAAAAAGTGCATATCTTTGTCGTTTCAAATCCGTTTTCTACGTTTAATATGTCCTTAGCTTCGTATTGAAGTAAACTAATATATTTTTGAGAAGTCGAAATAATTTGTGAAGCTTAAGGCTCATTTTTGACCCGAACAAGTAAAAACAGCAAAGCTGAATTTTCTGAAAATACTACTTTTCGTCGTCAAACTTGAAAAATCCATAACTTCTTCGTTATAAGTCCGTTTTATTCCGTTCAAGCGGCCACGGATTCGTTTTAAAGTATATTTTCTAAAAATCAAGGCCAAAGTTTCGTACCAACAGTAGGTTTTTCCAGAAATTCGAATTAAGGACAGAACATAAATATATAGTTATCGAAAATAGTTTTTCTCGGACAAAACCTATTCTAATCCCTTCAAATCAACTCCAAAACTAATCTAATCCTACCATACACCTTCTTAGGGTGTCATGGGTTCCTAATCACCATCAAGACCAACCAATACCAAGGGGATAATTATAGGATGACCATATATATATAGATAACTCTAAAATCATGAAATAAATGGTATAAATCACATATCATGCATATAAGCTCCAAAAATGAAAAGAAACATATGAAAATGAAAAGGAAACATGAAAATGATAAAAACATACTTACTAATGAAAATGAAGAGGTGTAAGTAACAAGGATTAACTTAAATATCCTTGGTTTTTATTTCAAAACCATATAAAGGATATAACTAGGTTGAAAAACACTTGATCTTGCAAAACTTTGATCCCTTTGGCACCTTGATGCTTGGCCGGTTTTGAGAAGCCAAAAGGAAGAGAGAAAAATCTTTTCTTAACTATGTGAAATTATTTGATGAAGTGAAGTGAAAAATGGGATAACTTAGACTTTTATAGTGTACATTTAATTCAATCAAGCAAACCATGCTCATTTTAATGCATACCCTCCCCTAGGCCGGATTTAGGGGGAGTTGTTCCTTCATGATATATATTTTTTTTTTATAAAAATGTTGTGTAAGTATTTACTTGTACAAATTGTAAGAAAGTATAAGTAATTGTGTAAGAAAAGGTATAAGTAAAGGTAAATGAGAATTTTTGGTACAAGTAGGTTTTTTTTTAATAGGTCAAAATAGAGTGTAATGAAATAATAAAAATTGTAAAAATACATTCCTTGAGAAATTTGAGTACTAAATAATTATCGTACCATTTTTAAGAAAAACGACGTAATAATTAAACTTTTACGATTAATATACCAAATAAATTTGAAACACTAGGAAAACTAAAAATATAGTTTTTATGAACTAAATGTAAGTTTAGAAATACCTCGGGATCATTTTTGAAAGTAACGGGTTAAATATTCAAAATAAAAACTCACGTGATAAAGATTATTAAATAAAAATTTCGCGTTGAAAGTGAAACAAAATGTCATGAATGAATTAATGAGATGCAAATGATGTCAATGAAATGTAGACTAATCATAGTCCATATGAAATGTACGTGATGTTATGATCATGAATTCGCCGCTAAACCTTCAAGGTTACGCGAATTTGGAACACGTAAACCAAGTTTACGATAAATGTTGAAATAATGAAGCATAAATCGTTTCGAGAAATGACCTGAAAGTACGGGTTGTCACAACATCTCTGCAGACACTCTCAGGGAAGCTCTACAAATCACACCAAGAGACTCTGCTAATCCATTCACCTCTCTACCATCCGCTGAAGAGTTGATTGACTTTGTCGCTGGATTGAGCTATCCAGGTGAGATCACGAAGATATCTGGAATCATCACCAACGAGATGTATCAACCCTGGAAGGCAATCATTACGATTATCAATCTTTGCCTAACGGGTAAAACTTCTAGGTATGATAGAGTAAGGGCTCCGATTCTACAAATTATGTGGGGAGTGGTGAACGGGACAAACATTGACTATGCGGAACGTATCTGGGAAGAATTCACTTTATCAATGGACACCTTCATCACCGACAAACAAAATGCTCTAAAGAATATC
Organism: Chrysanthemum makinoi; assembly: GCA_910596185.1. Lineage (NCBI taxonomy): Eukaryota > Viridiplantae > Streptophyta > Magnoliopsida > Asterales > Asteraceae > Chrysanthemum > Chrysanthemum makinoi. Next base: position 148,951,774 of record OU343220.1, read on the forward strand.
AAGGGAAAGAAATCCAAAGACAAAAGGGTGATCCCCAGCATCAGGTTCTCAAAGCTCATTATCAAGCATCTGCAGGCAATGCATCAGTTTAATCCAAGAAGTGATTCAGCTCTTCATGAAGCCAGCGATGAACATCTTCTCGACAATTTAAAGTTTGTGGCTAAAGGAACAGATAAAGAGATCTTTGGAAATTCAATTCCTAATGCTCTTATGACGGATAAAATGAGCAAAGCCGACTACGACAAAAAGTATCTCAAATAGGCATCAAACTCTACTGTTGATAAGACACCCAAATCCACACCAACTAAGACAACCAAAACATCCTCAAAATCATCTTATGCCAATGTCCCAAAGAAAAGATAAGAAAGATCCAAATCTGTAGATTCACCCTCACAAAGACAGAAGAAGAGAAAAGGTGAAACAGGGAGAGGAAAAGGGTCCAAGGAGCCCGAGACTGAGATGACACTGAGGGATGAAGATGATGCGGCACTCCAACAGGGCATTGAAGCCATCTTGTAGAGTTTAGAGGTGTCTGAGAGACAGCCTAGGAAGGGTATTACAATACATGAACCTGAATCAGTGCCGCGTCACACCACTCCTGTTGCCAAAGGAAAAGGAAAGGGGAAGGTAGGTGAAGAAGTGGAGCAAGCTGCACAAATTTTGTTAACAATATCTACTCCAACTCCAAAGACTACTACTCAATATGAGCTAAAAAAATGAAATGTTGAATCATCGTCTGCACAAGAGCCAAGTGAAGCAGAAGGGGAGCAATCTGCTACTCAGGAGGACATTCTCGACTCTAGTGACACTTAGTCGAAGAGTCAAGATATAAGCGTGGAGATGTTAATATGAGTGAACCGGACTTACAGGCAGAGGTGCAGATAGAGACTGTTACAGGAACAGTACTTGAATCAGAGGATAAGCTAACAGATGCTGGAGTTCAAAGCACGGGGTTAGGAGGAAATGAACTGTTACAAGAAACACATCCGAATATCCAAGAAACTCTGAAGCAAAGATCTGAAGAACAAGTGCGTCTTGATGAAATAAACTTCTCAACAGGATCCCTATCCTCTCTAAAGAACCTTGAAACATATATTACATATGGTGACCAATTCTTCAAAGACAGACCATCTGATGCTGAGTCGGATAAACAGAATGATGAAAAAGAGGAGTTCAAATCCATGTTTTCTGTTACTATTCAGCAGGATACATCCACCATTCCTCCCATGTCTGCACCAACACTTACTGTATCAGCAACAACTTCTGCAACCGCACTTCCACCACCAGTATCATCCTTGTCAACCGCACATCCACCACCCGTGACTTCTGAAGCAACAACAACCACCATCTCTCCAACTATCATTACTTTTAATGACCCTATTACACCACCACCATCACCACCTCCCAGCAAAACCACTAAACAACAACTTGAAGAGGCCTTAAAACGAATTGAGGCCCTCGAGAAGCAACACCTGCCAGAATCAGTCAAGCATCTCGATCGACGTCTATTGAAGTTGGAGCGACTCAACTTTGACACTGAAGTAATCAATTCTATTGAAGCAGAGGTCAAGGATGCAGTTGAATGGGCTATCAAAGCTCCTTTACATAAGAGGTTTAAAGACTTACCTACGTCGGACATGAGATCAATTCTCCATGACAGAATGTATGAAACTGATGAGCACAAAGAGCACGAAGTCCACATGCAACTCTATGAAGCTCTTCAGAACTCGATAGATCGTGATAACCTCATGCAGCACTTAATAGATATTCGTAAAAGATAAGGAAAGAAGAAAAGAAGAGTCGTGATGCTTGAGTCTAAATCAGGAACTCCTAAACCACACCACCTCCTCCTCCAACTGGTGGTTTTGGTTCCTCTGGTGCAGGTGGATCATCAGGTGCTGCAGATACTTCGAAGTCTAATCCACCGACCCCTTCTCTAAAGCCATCAAATCAACCTGGTTCTACAGCAGGTCAAGGTTCACATAAGACTACGAAAACCTCGACCTATGCTGCCAGGACCACGGTTGACTCCAAGTTTACACCTACATTCTCCTCCATTCCAGAAGAGCAAGTCGTGAAAGAAGAATCATACATAGCTCAAGAGTCGATTCGAGGATGATGATGCTTCCACCAAACACATCCCCAAGGTGTCTCATGACGAAGACTGGTGGAATGCATATATAAGAGAGAAATGTACAAAGCAATCTTGGACGGAACCTATAAAGGAAATGACTCAAGGCTGGTGGCTAGAGGAAAGACCAGAAACTCCAGAGCCTTCATGGATCATTCCTGAGTCTGATCTAATTATTCCTGACAACAACTGGGCGAATACCATTGTAGCCAACCATGAAGCACCCCCAGAGGAATCATTGCTACACATTATAGGAGACATGGGAAGCTTTATGAAATGGTATTGTGAGAAGCAAGGAATTTCAACGATTACGCCAAAGGATCTGGAGGGCCCAGCATATGAAATTGTAAAAGTGTTTCATCAAGATGCTGCTCATCTACAATATCAGACGGAGGAGTGCTACAAATTGTTGACATATCAAGTTGAAGACAATGTGCTCCAATTCAATGTCAACAAACCACTTCCTCTCGGTGGTGAACCTGGTCAAATTACAATCCAAGCTTATTTCTTCTTCAACAGAGATTTGGACTACTTGCGTGTTGGGACTCAGGTAATCAGACCTGCACTTTCAATTTCAAAATAAAGCTGCCCACTATCCAGATGCGGGTCTAGAGCGGATGGTCCCATATCGATTTTGGACAGAAATAGAATAAGAGTACGATGTTGCTGCCTCATACGGTATATCACACTCGTGGTTCAAAAAGAAACGATTCTACATTGAAAGACATGGTGCGAAAAGAGTCAGCAGAGCGTTCGTTCGAAACTGCGAATTCTAAGTGTCGTCAGTGCAGAGATCTTTCCGATGTATGGAAACTATTATCTGAAGAAGATTGTCCTCGAAGAGCAAATCGAAAGACCATGTGATAGAGGAAAATGACTTCAAAAATATATATCCAAATGACGTTGAAGATCTAAATCTTTTGAATATCCAAGGCCACCTCGATCACGTGGATGTTCGTGAAAAGAAGTCTCTTACTACAGCTGTCAACCTATGGATAAGAGGTTTAGTGATTCGACAAAGAGTGGGTGACTTTCATTTCGGCATGGAAAGCTAGCAGACTCAAGTCAATCTCACCAAGCCTCGATGGGAAGCCACAAGATTTGAATTCAGGCACGACTACTCAGTAATTGATACTCTAAGAGCAGTTGTCTTCACGGAAAAATATGGATCAAGGATGCTAATGAGGCTGTGTGAGCTGTACAAGTTCAGTGATGGTACTCTAAAATTAATTGAAGAAGAGTTGGATTCTACTGTTAAGGAGTTTAGGCTAAAGATAAGACTGGGAGTTAATACAAGGTTTTGGTCTGCGCATGATGTCAAAAGAAGTGAAGATTTCATTGCAGCTATCAGAAGAAGACTCAAGACTCGGAAAATCTTCCGAAGTTTAGAAAGTTTTGTGGGAGGAAGAGTCCGTGAAGGACATTACAGACTACTACAGTGAACCGAATGATGATATCTTCTTTATGGTGGTCATTATTTTTGAACTCTTATTTGTGATGTGGTGAGTGTAATATGAATAATAATAAATATGCAGTATATAGTAGTAATAGGATTATGGCTTGTAGCCTCCCTCTCGAACTTAAGGGGGAGCAATGTAGTGTTTCTTTTCAGATTAAATAAAACAGGACACATTTTTCTCCAAAATTTTCCTACATATTTAAATCACTTGAGATCCAAAATCTCAAAGGATTTGAAATTTTTGATCGGGGGAGAAAATGTCATATAAATATGTAATCTGATAAAATGTGATCTCTAAGTCTCAATGGATAGGCAGCTCTCCCATATGTGCTAAACATTTTCGTATATCGAGGCACATATTGAGGGGGAGCATTTTAAAAATCATCTTAAAACTATCAAGGTACTAAAGCATCATCGTTTTATCAGAAGTACCTTGATTGAATTTAAATGGTTTCCTTGGCTACTGTGATCGTGATAACTGCTTCTAAACACTCCTCCCTTCATGTGCTAAACAGTCTTCAAAAATTCTCAATGCACACATTGAGGGGGAGCAATCAAATGAAAATCACATCCTTCCCAAAATGTTTTATCCGAAGTATTTAAAAATCTAGATTTGATCGGGAAGTGATGATGATCATTTTAGAAAATGTTAATCAAGAATTGGATCTTTCATTCTCAATCTAAGATTTCAAAGTCCTCTTGACTCCATGTGCCAAATGATTTCTAATACTTGAAGCACATGTTGAGGGGGATCATTTCTAAGATATCAAAAACAATTAAGGTACAAAATGCTTTGATTTTATATCACAAGTACCTTGATTGATTTTCAAATGGTTTTCAATTGGTTTCGAGGCGGAAAGAACAATACCAAAAGACCGACAAATTTAATTTATGCATTAAAGAACAATATCAAAAACAATTAGGTATTCGTTCCCATGATCCTGCCAGAGCTGGAGGGATCTACCAGGGACAATCCACTAGTTAATGTAGAAGTCCTTAGGTATGATGAAAAAAGGAGAAAAGTGAGATTAAGGGAATAGTGCCGACTAAGATTTAGGTAGAACTAGAATAAACCCAACAAGGTTCTAGTAATGAAGTCTCGGTAAGCACTGAAGGGGTTGAAGAATGAAAAAGAATTGAATGTGAAAAGGGTGAAAAGAAATAGCCCTCCACTAATTCAACCTTAGGGCAGAAACCGGGTTCAATTCATATGCTACTGGTTGTTACCAAGGTAACATCGATATTGAAGACAAGACATCATGGACCCAGTGACGCACTGCACTAAACTTCCCAACCTACTCAAGTTCCTCTTAAAAGGACTTGTTTCATTCTCACGGGGAACCTACATAATCTATCGACATTCTCTTAGATATTGTTGATATTGAAGAAGGAGACCCTCTCCCTAGTCTCCGGCATAGGAAACAAAATGTGCACTATTGAGTCTAGAGCCAAGAGATCATCAATAAATCTCATTATGAAACAATTAATGAAGACTCGCAGTTTCACACAATGTGGAATGTGAGAATATATTTTGAGAGTCCTACGCATTATCCTTGTGGTAATACCAAAACATCCGAGTGATATGTAAATTATTCACGATGAAGATGGAAATCCCTCTAGAACCAACATTAAACAAGCTCTTGGTGGGTGGCATGTGAAATCTTTCCAAAAGATCAAAGTTGTGACAACTGGATAGAAACGATGGGGCGATTCACTCTTGAATCAACCTTGGTCCAGGAAATGGATTGACGGATACCTTTGAAAAACCGGTCATTGTGCTCAATAACTCCTCTCTCTAGCACATTGACTGTGTATTAAACTTTCAAAATAAAAGGTTATTTTTGATTGAAAATTGATGTTTTCCGTAAAACCTTCTTTGTATTACAAAACTCTTTCTATTGAGCAATACACGACTGTTTTTCAAATCATGTTTTCATCAATCAGTGAATCTCAATACGCTGGTTCACTCACTCCGTGCTGTCTTCTTTGAGACGTTCCGGTTTGAGAACGGTTTGATTAGCTGCGAAACCCTGTCAAGGAGATTCTTCGGAATTCTACCTGATCACAGGCAGGACTTGTACTGATCAACGGGGAACCGTGGTTCTTGCAACCCCATTCAATGAAAGTGATCAAAGACACTTTCGTGCGCTTTATTGATAACTGTTGTTTGCAGGGACACCCGACGGTTGCAGCTGATCAGAATTGATGAGTCAATCCATAACCACATGCTCACAAGCACACAATGATAACTAAAGAGAATCATGACTATCAAAGACATACAACGAAGCTTCTGCTACTCTGATAAGAAGATATCATGATCCAAAACTGTGAGCATGGCGGTCCAAAAGTCACAACTTCACATAATGGCGATACAACAAAAGGATGAGTCAAACATTTAGCATGGCTGATGATCTTAAATAAATCTCAATATCACATATCAAAGAAACACTCAAGCCAAAGAATCACTACTGATGTGCAAAGTTGAAGTTTAAAAAGCTTCAAAGTCTACGAGCTCGAGCATTAAAGATTATAGTTATAGTGCTAGGATTTACAATGTAATTCATGGGGTGACCTCCCTTAGGGGGAGATTGTTAGGATTTGGAAAATCCATGTTGAAGTATCGGTCACCCCAACAATAGTCTAGCATATTATAGCTCGTAGACATAACGTTATATTAGATAAGTTTACAAGTAGTATAAGTAACACCGTGGAAGAAGGACGGGTCTTTACCCACTGTATGCCTGATCCACAACCTGAAGGAGGGCGTAAACATATGTATAAGTAGCCCTCTCCCCACAAGGGAGAGGGTTGGATGTTCATTTGGTAATCTAACCTTTCTTTTGATTTTATCTCTCTAGAACATCCTATCTTTCTTTCTCTCTCTAGAAAAGCACACGATCTATACATTGATTACTTGTAGTGTTATGATATTCAATTACTTACAGATTTACTACTTTATTACAAACCTATAAACTCACCAACCTCGTGTTGACATTTTTAGCATGTATTTTCAGGTTTAAGGTGACAACTTTCTTTGGAGGCTTTTGGCATGACATGGCATGGTCATAGGATAGTCTGACATATTTGGGACCGCTTTATTAATATGGGCCTATATTTCCGCACTATTTTTAAATGATGTAAACATAATACTTTTGATTATGAAGTTTCTTATGATAAACCTGTTATTCTATACTTTGTATTGTGATACCAATTGAGTAGCACCCCATGACCCGAATGCTTCCGCTGTACCAAATTTGAGGGTGTTACAAAACACTAACGAGCAGTATACCCCGATCAATGTAGCTTAGTTGGTAAGTATAGTGTCGATCACTAAGAGTGGAACGTTAACACTTAAATATCTATCAGCATTTTAATCCTAAAGTTAGTCTAATTAAACCTAATCTAACGCAAGGGGGGTTTCAGCCTGAAAGAGTGGCGCAATTTTTAGATTAAGTAAAACTAAAAGTCACATGATGATAGACACACACATACACAGATAGAAAACATATGACAAATAAGAGGCATGTCTGATAGTGAAGTAGATTATACTCACTTAATTGCTTACATGTAACACCCCCAAAATGGTACAACGGAAGCACACATGTCATGAGTGCTACTAAATTGATATCACAACACAAGTATATAATAACTGATTTTTATAAAGAAAAGTTTCATTCATTGTTGAGAACAAGGTTTAAATCGTTGTTAAGTGCGGAAAACATGCCCATAATAAAGTGGTCCTCATTTAAGTTTATCAAATCTATGACCATGCCATGCCTTCGCCTTGCGCCTCCAAAGTTAAGCTATCACCTTTAAACCTGAAAATACATGCTAAAAATTGTCAACACAAGGTTGGTGAGTTCATAGGTTTATTCAAATACATTTCAATGTACAAGTGATGTGAATTAAACATTTAGTTTTGTGAGCATTGTGTCACACATAATGTCATGAAAGTTTGTGTTTACCTTGATATAAAATTTCATTTGTGGACCGTTTGTGGGGTATATGCACATTACAATGAATATAATGCCATATAGTGTGACTATTACGCTAGCACTTATTTCATGAAACTGAAGCTACAACTGTGGTGTATGCAAAATGTAGTCATACTAATAGGAGGCCCATTGCGAGTGCTTATCCCATTACAATCGATTCCGACATGCTATACGTTTTGCATTGACCCATGTATAGCCAACCGAACAAGGGAGTCACCCCCAATATATCTATTTATAACACTCGCGCTTCCTAGCAGGAATTGATGGTTCATGAGTTTGGGCATTTTTGGATTTAAGGGCTTAGGCTAAGCTGCGTAGATACTTTAACTAATGAAATAGTTTGTGTGGTCCATAAAATGTTTTGCGTGATCCTCAAGTATGTAATTTTAAATATTTTTGTTTGCTAGAAAGCAATCAGTTATGTGGTAGGTAAACACATCATGCATTCAAATAATCAAATCATTCATTTCGGTCAAACAACATAGTTGAGTAAACAATACACATTTTCAGATAAAATAAGCATTGAGTTTAAGTAAAAACAAGCATGTATCTTCCCCAAAATAGTTATACAACAGGTAAAAGTGGGGGCTATGAACTCACCTCAACAAATAGTCTTTTGAAGTGGGATAAATCAAATAGTATAAGTGTGCGGCACCAACACGCGACCTAGATTAGTATGACAAGTCTTAGTCTACTGATTTAGGTTTAAGACTCGATAAGTTCAAAAAAGGGTTTTCAAATATTTGTATTGTTGTTGCTTGTGTGGCAGAATTTAAGTTTAAAATGGTTTTCTAAATGTTTGTAAGTATTGGCTCTTGGAATTTCATAAGTATATAAGTATAAATACCAAAAAGGTATCAAAATGAATAAGTCCTTGGTAAGCCAATAACCGAAGACAATGTACGGAAAGTGTGGAAAACTAGAAGGGGGTTGAATAGTTTTACCGATTAAAACTTTGTTTTAAACTATTTAGATCGACTTATGTCAATCTATTTATTATGTGTGTTGGATAATGATAGATAAGCATAAAAGTAAATAATGCAAAGATAAAGATTAAAGAAACACAAAACCATGACACGAGTATTTATAGTGGTTCGGCTACAAGGACACCTTCCTTGCCCTACTCCATTTCGCGAGTACCCCAATCGAGAGTTCGTAAGCACGACACAACACAAGCTCCTTAATGTGGCGGAGAAGCCTTCACAATGTCGCCTTCTCTTTATCCGGTACTAGGCTAGACACTGAGTTCTTTCACAAGGTAGAAGCACACCTATCATAACGTCGCCTACACTTTATCCGGTACAAGGCTAGATACCGAGTTCTATTACAAAGGAGGAACTACTACCCAACACTACACCACAACACAACTACCCCAAAGGAGACACACTCCTTGTTACAACACTAGAAGGATATCAATATCCTTTAACCCAAACAATCTATCTTGTACATCGATGCACCATATCGAATGTACACCCTTGGCATCTTTCACTGATGCCTTCGACACGACCCTTCGGCACCTTTCACTAATGCCTTCAATACAACACTTCTATGGAGGGAGAAAAGAACTATCAACAAGATACACTTCAATGGTCTTGATGATGACGAAGCTTAGCAACTCATGACATTGAGCTTGCACGTCTTCAAGAGGTGGTGATCTCGCCTTTAAGAGGAACCTAGAGAATCACACAAACATAAAACTACATAGAATGATCCTTTGGATCAGAGGTTAGAGATGTTACAATACTGAGAGAAAGTATGTGTAAAGTGGTAGTGAGCAAGAGAGAAATGGCTCATTATTTATAGAAAAAATTGTCTACTGTCTTATGGCTCCCATTGATCCCTCCCCAGAGGGATCCGGCAAGTGCAATCCTTGGGATCCGGCTACTGGGTCAGCTTAGTCTAAATTTCAAGATGCAAAACGAGTTATGGGTTATGGGTTATGAACCATGGGTTATGGGTAATGGATTATGGATGTCCAACAAGATGCAATGTACCTAGACATTGGGTAATTGATCTTGGGTCATGGGTCATGGACTTTGGGTCATGGATCATGGATAATACCAAACATGACTTCATGCATGATGTCATGCAATGGGTCATGAGCTATAGATCATGCTCCATGGGTATGGGTTATGGACTTTGGTTTTACCCAACAACATTCATTGTACCTAGTCAATCGATCATGGGTCAGGGTGATCGGTCATGGACTTTGTATTTTACCCATTACTTTACCTATTACAATATATAAAAAGTATATATGTACATTTCTATATTATGTAAACACTAGTTGTTATACATATGCATTTTTATAAGATTTAAAAACTTGTTTAGTGTTTATATAAAAATGTCTTTGGCTTTATATAACTTATTTACTAGATGTATTTTGATATGGTTTTAATATGTTTAGTATAAGTGTGTTAGTAAACTATTGGCTCAAACCTTTTACGTATTTTATTTGTTTCATTAAAATGATTTTACGTTTGTGATTGTGCAAAAGATTGCACTACCAGGCTTCGATGAGGATCAAAGTAATGAGGGGTGTGTGTTCCAGCCAAGGCTTGCCTGTAACCTGAGAATAAGAAATACTAAGACACTACGTTAAGTGATTGCGCAGGGGTAGGACCCTGCGAACCACCTCCGGCGTGAGAGTAAGTATGAGTTATGGTTGTATAAGTGTGTGAAAGTAAAGAGATGAGTGTGAAATGAGCATACCATAAATCATCGTCCGTCTAACCCATTTATAGTGGAAGAAATACGGTTAGAGGCACTCTTGCATGAATATCGGAGATCATGGGGGCGTCCCATGATTGTGGGTAACCGCTAGGGGTTAGTGACCCACGTTCTCAGACTTGACGGGGAAGCCAAGAGAGAGAGGGAGATCGTGGGTTTGACTAAGTCAAGAGGTTCCTTATCCATTGTTCCTTCGTCAACCATACCCCGAAGGGCTTAAGGCTTCGAGTGGCGAATTCCCCTTAGGTAACCTTCGTACCAACGAATGGTTTGACGCCTATTGATATTTCAGAATCCTAACTTGGGCCTTTGTAAGGAAGGGCTTCGACACGTCTCGGAGGAGTGTCCTTCGAGCTACTCGGAGGGTACATCATCAAGCCCCCCAGTCGAAAGTGATGCATATGAGCGAGGAGGCATTGCTTTCGACTTCATGCTTCGAAAAAACACCATCACGCTGCTAAATATCCTAGTTGGGAGAGAACTACGCAACTAACCAAGCGCATTCAATGCTAATTAAATCATCCACGCCCGCCACAGTGATCACTTATCCCCATGTAACCCGGAGACCAAAAGTCTTTATTTAAAATTTAAAAATTGGTTTGGCTTGGATAAGAGTAATCTAAATGGACACATGTGTGAATTAGGAGACGGTAAAAAGGGGTATTTAAGGGGAATATGATGAAACCCTAAAATACTTTTACTCTCTCCATCTTCATTTACACGCAGTAAACTTTCAAGCGCCCCATCTTCGAAAACCAAGGTAAACACTTTTCTCCTCTTGTAGATTGTTTCAAAAAATAGGAACATGGATTCTAAGTTTATTATAAAACAACAAAAGTGCACTTTATCTGCTAAAGATTTGCATGATCATTTAGCCGATTATCCCATTCCAATAGAACATAAAGTGATGTTACCCAAACCCACTCGGGGTATCTTTAATGCCCCTCCAGGTTTCGTAGGGTTGTATACCCATGCATTTAGTCACTTAAACCTTAGGATTCCATTGCACCCATTGATTTTGGAATTTATGCAGTACTATAAAGTTCATATCTCTAGATTTAATCCTTTTGGGTTTGCCAAATTGACTACATTCATAGTGATGTGCAAAGCCTACGGATATGAACCAACCTTGACAGTTTTAAGAGGATTCTTGAACTTGTACCCCGAGGGCAATTGGTTGACACTAGCAAAAGACACTGAGTCAGATGTACCCAATCTGTTTGAGAAAGTATACACAAACATATCGGGTTGGAAGGGTAGCTTTTTCTACGTGCAAGACACTATTGTTCCCCCTACATATTCAGAGCTGCTGAACAAGGAGAATAGGTATAATGCTAAACGGTATAATGACCCCCTACCCTACGAGGTTCGGAGTGATCCTTGTTACCTGCGTTTGGCAAAGTATCATGTGGATGTGCAAGTATTCCCTGAAGCCATCTTATACATGGTGGGATTGCTCGAGTTGGGAGGGTCTCCAAGAAGCCTATGATCATATACCAAGGACAAAGTATGTTTATCCACTTTTATTTAAATAGGACCAATGTAGCACTGATATTTATTTCTTTTTGCTTTGATTTTGCAGAGATGTCGTTCAGAAACTTCATGTTCCAAGAATTTGATGAAGATTTAAGTTTCATGCCTGCGGAGAAAGCTGAGGAGTCTTATGGCGTTGGCTCCCCTTCAACATCTGTGAATACCAATGAGGTAAGCATTCGAAGCAGAGCCTATTTCATCAGCACCCCACAATCTGCTATGGAGGACACATCCCAACCGGTGGAGAACATTGCGACTCGGACGATCTGCGGATGAGGATGTCCCCTCGTTGGTTCAACAGGAATAGCGATAGGCTAAAGAGTAGGAAAGGGGCCGGCCAAGGCTGTGAAATCCACCAACAAAAGGAAGAATCCCCTGCCTACCTCTGGGAGTAGAGTTGTGAAGCATAAAAGTACCGAGGGCAGAAAGCTTATCAAGTCTGCCTTCGAATTGCCCGATGAATCCGTTGAGGTTCATGGTAAGTATTTTTGTCTTATGAGACATTGTGAAGGTAAAAATATAACTGTTATGCTAACCCGTGTATATTTTGTTGCTCGTAGGTCTTCCAGAGATGAAGGAGCTTCCAAATGCCTTAGCCTGTCATCGGATTGTTGACCATGTGACCCCTCCACAGTGGAAGAGTATGCTAGAGAACATGTCCATTGAGAAAGTTCGTGACATGCATGATAATGGGGTTGCGAGGCGGTGTGATGGATAATCACTTGAATGCCAAGACCGGGAGTTGCTCGAACCGTGGCAAGCTGAAAGCAAAGTGTGACGAGATTGAGGGAGAACGTTGAGAAGAACCCGTCGTCCAAGACCTTCGAAAAGATAGCTCAGTTGACCGTGGAAGCGTGGCAATCTCAAAGCTGGAAGAAGCCAAGGTTATTACTCTCCGGGTGAGAATCTTTGCTCGAGGCAAAGTGCGTTGGGTTGGAAAGTGAGAAGGTTAGGCTTGGAGAGGTAGAGGTAAAGTTGAGGGAGGAGATCGATGGCCTGCAAATGAGGTATAAGATGTTGCAGAAAGATCGTGCAGAAGTTGTTTCAAAGGTGGTGCCTTACATAACCATGGAACTCTACCACAGTGACGAGTTGGGAGCTCAGATGTGGAAGGTCATCAAGTCACCCTATTTCATGGGCGGTGTTTGGCTCGAGGAGGCCGCCAAAGCGGGTAAGCTGTGGACCTCTCCAAGATTGAATGCTACCGTCCCACTTCGAAGGCTAAATATGATGAGGTAGGAAATGCATTTGCAACTGCAGAGTACTCCTTCCTTGCTAAGGCAACCAAAGATCCAATGGCACCCTCGACGATCTCTGTCTAAGAAACCTCGGAAACTTAAACCTACCACTCCAACCAAGAAGACCATGTCTACTAAGCCGTCTCAAGTGCAACCCTCCTCCACTCCTTCTCCGAAGGAGCAAGAATGAAGGCGATCGTTAGCATAATTTGGTTCCAAAGGGTGGCATGTACCCTTAAGACAATTTATTTTATGTGACAATGTGTGTCTTGTTTCCCAAACAATTTAAATGCTTGTGATGTATGGCCATGGGCCAAGAACAATTTGACGGGAGTATAGGCTCCTCATGTAGGTATAAGGGCGGTAGCCCATATTTTGAATGCAATAGTGTAGAGGACATACCTCTACATACTTAGCTTAAGTTTGTTATGTAAACTTCTCTTACGCCCTTTTGCGGCGCTTAAATTTTACAACCTAAGGTTCAACAACCTCATTGTGTGTAAATTACAACACCAAGAATATAATGGCCAACTTGACCATTGACAGAGGGTCGCGACCCACTCTATCTCAAATCCTTTACATAGCATGGCTTTGTTAAAAAAATTTTTTTTACAAGCGCCAAAATCTACTAGGAGAGTTAATGTGAATGTTTAAGTTGGCTTTGGATAAGGCATATGTTACACCTCAAGCCATTCGACATTGAAACTCATTAACGACTTGGTTGAACAAATCTTTTGTTTAAGAAAGCGAAGCAAGAGATTTGTGGGAAATGTCTTATTTATCATTGAATTGGTAGGGAGGATTACATCATTCTTGAAATGAAAACTAAGACAACTACCAATAATGTGTGCTTTCCCCTGAGAAGCTTTTGATTACAAGAAAAAAGTTAAAGTACTTCTTAAACATAGAACTTTCTAAGGTTCGTACCATTCCATGTCCTGTCGATGGGTTCTCCGAGAAGAGTGGCCAATTTGTATGCTCCATTGTCGTAGGCCTCAGCTACCATGTAGGGTCCTTCCCAATTTGGTCCCAGTTTTCCACGATACTCGCTTTGCTTACCTTTGTTGAGGCGCAGTACATATTCTCCGGCTTGAAAGTGGAAGGTCGACCCTTTTGTTATAGTAGCCTTCGATCTTATGTTTGTGTATTGCTTCTCGGATGGAGGCTATTTCTCTTCTTTCTTCTAGGAGATCAAGGTTTTCCCTGATCCTATCATCATTTTGGGAGGCATCATACGTTGCCACACGCTCTGTGTGTACACTTAGTTCGAAGGGATGACCGCTTCGTTCGTATGTTAGGTGAAGGGAGTTTCTCCGTTGCTTGACTTAGGATGTGTCCTGTGAGCCCATAAGACTTGAGGGAGTTCGTCCACCCATCCATGATGAGTTCGACCTAGCCTTTTCTCGATCCCTTTGACGATTTCTCTGTTTGTAACCTCCACTTGTCCATTACCTTGCGGGTGATAGACGGATGTCCAGGATTGCTTTATGTTGAGCCCTTGACGAAGTCATAGAATACTCTTGTAAACTGTTTCCCGTTGTCAGATATGATGATGTGGGGCACTCTGAATCTGCACACAATGTGTTCCCATACAAACTTCTCGATCTGTCTTCATGTCACCGAGGCTAGGGGTTTTGCTTCCACCCACTTGGTGAAGTAGTCGATCGCTACTAGCAAGAACTTGACTCCTCCGGGAGCTATAGCCATAGGCCCTACAATATCGATGCCCCACTGGGAGAAGGGCCACGCGGATGTCACACTTGTCATATCTTGCTTCGGCATTTTTTGAACGTTTGAGTGTATCTGACAAGCTTCACACTTGAGGATGATTTCGCCGCGTCCTGTTCATCGAGGGCCAATAGTAGCCCAACTTCATTATCTTCGAGACAACCGGCGAGGTCCTGCATGGAGACCGCAAGATCCTTCATGGACTTCGGCTATGATGCTCGAAGCTTGCTTGGGGCCTACGCATCGTAACCAAGGAGACAAAACGACCTCCTATATAGGGTTTCCCCTATAAGCCGATGCTATGGGACTTAACCCGAATCTTTCTTGCAAGCTTGGGATCTTCAGGGAGAAGACCAGTTATCAAATATTCCCTTATGGGAGTCATCCATGTCTCTCCTTCTTCGTGAATCACATCGGCAACCTCTTTGAGAACGATGGATCTTTCAGGAAGGACTTCCACGAGAACCTCCTTAGTGAGATGAGCGAAAGCCATGGAAGCTAGCTTGCTTAGTGCGTCTGCCTTTTTGTTCTGGTTCCTACGAACATGTTGGATGGTGTAGGAGTTGAAGTTTTCAAGCATCTCTTTTGTCTTTTCCAAGTACTGTTTGATGACAGGTTGCCTTGCTTCGTAGGAACCTGTCACTTGGTTTGCCACCAATTGGGAATCTACGAAGATAGCGAGAGTTTTGACCTCCATATCTTTGGCTAGTCGGAGTCCCGCTAGTAGCGCCAGTATTCGCCGTTGTTTGTGGCTTGAACTCAAACCGAAGAGCATATGTATGCTCCTTCCCGCCGGGGACGACTAACATTAGACGATCTCGAGCCATCGGGCTGGATGCTCCGTCGTGTAAAGCTTCCATTCAACCTGCACTTGAGAAAGATTAGCTTTGGGCTTTTCTTTTTCTTCATCGGGTCCGGAAGGTGTTTACGCCAAGAAGTCTGCAAGAATTTGCCCTTTGATAGAACTACGTCCTTTAAACTTGATTTCATGTTCTCCGAGTTCAATAGCCCATTTAGCCACCCTCCCGGACTTTTCGGGTTTAGACAAGATCTGCTTCGATGGCCTATCGGTTAAGACTGTAATTGGGTGGGCTCGGAAATAGCGTCGGAGCCTCCTTGCTGCGTAAATTGAGGCGAGCACTAACTTCTCCAAGGTTGGGTAGTTGACCTCCGCTCCTTGTAGGACCCTGATAACAAAGTAAATTGGGATCTAAGCTTTTCTCTCTCGCCATAAGGATTTGCGCTAATACTTTCTGGCGAGGATGCCAAGTACATAAACAACACTTAAGCCTTTGATTGGGGCGTAAGTGTTGGAAGTATTTCAATGAACTCCTTCATCTTCTGAAGGCTACTTGACTTCCTGGCTCCATTGGAAAGTTTTCTTGTCCGCGCATCCTTTGAGTATCTTGAAGAAGGGTAGGGACCTGTCAGCTCCTTTCGACAAAAATCGACTTAAAGGCGCCAACTTCCCATTCGGGCTCGCACATCTTTTACACACTTAGGGGCTTGGAGATTGGAGATGGCTTTGACCTTAGAGGGATTAGCTCGTATCCCTTGCTTAGTGATCAAATGTCCTAAGAATTGTCCTTCCTCGACACCGAAGGAGCATTTCTTAGGGTTTAGCTTCATGTTGATTGCGGGAGTCGAATGTTTCCGTACATCAAGGAGTAGGTCCTCCTCGGTCTTGCTCTTGATAACCATGTCATCAACGTGAGGCTTGAGATTCCTTCCTATCTGTTTGTTGAAGGCTTTATCTACGAGACGTTGGTAAGTAGCCCCTGCGTTCTTCAAACCGAAGGGCATCTTTACGTAACGAGACACCTTTACTTGTGTAGAAGGCTGTCTTTTCCTCATCCTCCTTGGCCATATGGATCTGATGGTACCCTTTGTAGGCATCTAAGAAGCATTTTAACCGGAAACATGCCAAGGATTCTACCTTCGGTCGATTTCGGGTGGGGGTAGCAATCCTTAGGGCATGCTTTGTTGATGTCGATGAAATCCACGCACATCGCCACCCTCCGCCGCTCTTTTTACCGGACCGGGTTGGCCACCCAAGTTTGGTATTTAACCTCCCTCGGGATGCCTGCGTGTAAGTTCATCAACTTCTTTGCAAGCTGCAGGCGTTTCTCTCGGGGAAAGGCTTCTCCTTTTATGCTTTATGGGCTCAATGTGCTTGTACTCATTGAGTTTATGCTCCGTTCAGAAGGAATTGTCCATCTATCGGCAATGTTCTTGGAACACTGTCATGTTAGAATATTTCCAAGCAAAAACATCAAGGTTAGTGCGTACAGTTCTATGAGCTTAGCCTTGAAATTCGGGAGTTGCTTCCCTACTACCATGTCGCTTTCGGGATAGCTAGGGTTTACGACAACTCGCTCATCTGCATCTGTACAACTAAGAATTGCCATCGGAGGCTCCTCCGATTCCTCTCTGATATTTTTGACACCATATACACCCTTATCCGCTCCATAACTAGAATGAACAGTTCCTACTCCAAAGGGGGTTTGGAACTTAATGGCGCATGTATAGTAGAAACAACAATTCCCATTTTTGCATATTTGTTCTCCCTATTAATAAATTATAAGGAGAATCTGACCTTACGATGACGAAAATGAGTGTCTCCGTGCGGGATAAGGGGCCTTCGCCTATGGTGACTTCCAACGGTACCTCTCCCAGAGGCCATGAGTGTTCACCAGAGAACCCTACTAGCGGTGCCTTCGAGTCGACCCTCTGTGAGCGTATAGATGACTTGAGCTTAAGGAAACAATGCTCGTAGATGATTTCGCAGGAGCTTCCGCAATCCATATACGCTCGGTTCACTTCCCTGTTGGATATGTGTACCTTGATGATCACGGGATCGGTTGAAGGTGTCTGTCCTAATATGTGGGGAAAGGTTATTTCCCCTACACTTCCTAGCTCTTCTTACGCTTCCTTCCTTTTCAAAGTAGTATCGCGTTTGTGTACCATTAGTATCGGAGCTTCTGCGGGCGTAGTTTCCTTCTTTTTCCCCTTCCATTCTCCCGGTGAGTGTCGAGAATTTGTCCTTTCCTTTCTTTATGCCTTTGTCCAGGTGTGCTAATTATGCGGATCGTCGCCTCTTCGATCTGCTTCTTTAATTCCCTGAAGTTGTTCGTGTCATGTCCATGATCCTCATGGAAATGGCGTACTTGACATGTCTCGGCCTTGCCTCGTGTTATCATCCGAGGTGGGGGATCGAAGGATTTTGCGGCCTTCTCTGTTGCTAGGATTTCTTGGGGAGATTTAACCAAGTTTGCCAGAAATCCATGGTTCGAGCCTTTGTTGTAGGGGGTGAAGCGATCTCTGTTCTTCTTCTTATTTTTGGATCCTTCCTAGGAGGACCCTCTAGAGAATTTGTCGGATGCTTCCATTGGCTCTATCGAGCCCCGTTTGCTGCTACCTCCTTAGACTCAATCCAGGTGTAAGCCTTCTCAATCAAGGCCTTGTAAGTGTTGGGAAGATCGATGGGCGGAATTCCACCAAGCTTCGAGTTCGGAGGCCATGTACGAAACCGGAGATCCTCTGATCATCGTGTAGACCCAGAATCGCAAAGTTTCATCGGTGTATCACGGTAACGAAGGCCCTCGTGCTTTCGTTGTCCCTTTGTTTGATGGTGTGCACGGTTAAGTGATTTTTGGTGTGCTTCTTCTGGCGGCTAAAGTGTAACCGAACTTAGCCTTAAGATCATCTAGGCTCACAATGCTTCCCGACTTCGTCCGTTCCACCATATTCTTGCGGAGTCTCGGCGTGTAAGTGAACATATGGCATGCTACCGGCATGACCCACTTTTGCATTTTGATAGCGCCTTCAAATAAGTGGAGAAAGTTATCGGGATCACCTTTTCCATCGTAGGTGCCTATATGAGTAGGCATCTTCACGCCCGTCGGTAAAGGGTAGTCCTCGATCCATTTCACGAAGGGTGTGCAAGCTCCGGAGGCTTCGCACCGTAAGGGTTGTACGGAGGTGGATAAACAGGTGTAGGGTTATACGGGTTAGGAAATGGCTGTGAATAGGTAGGCTATGCAGTGGAAGTTTGGTATGAAGGGTATATTCCCATCGATTGTGTAGGAATATGTCCGTAGGGCATCTGGTAATTACGGTTTGGGATTGGACCATTTGGAGGGTAAGTGTTGTAGGTTTGAGTAGGTTAGTAGGGATTCATTCCCGAGGGGGTAGTGGTTCATGTTGGAGTAGGGAGATGGATCTCCGATACCGAAACATAAGAGGGTGGTCTTGGAGCCCCGCCCCTTCTCTTCCCAAATGTCTTTGCTAGAAGAGGAGGCAGGTTTACCCTCCACTTCCTCTGGGTTGCTTCCTCCGTTGGAGTTCTCGCTCCTTCTTTCACCATGCATTCTGTCCCTTCCCGGATTTCCTCAGAGTCCTTCTTCAAAACCCACCATCCTTCCATTTGACCTTCTAAGCGAAGGGGAACCATTTCGTAGGGCGGCGTCCCCTGCCCATAGGTTGAGGCACGTCCTCTACTTCAATCTCCTTGTCATACTCCTCATTGGAGTATTCCAACTCCCTCCGCATTTCTATTCTGAACTTGTCTCTTGTGAGCCCTTAGCAAAGAATCTAAGGCCTCAAAGTTTACCTCTACAAAGGCGGGGATGATGTCCGGAATAGGGTTAGCGGATGTTGAGGCGTGATGCACGGGACTAGTTTCCAAACGAGATTGTGTGGTGAAGGTTGAGGTTGTTATGGGGGCGAGGTTATCGGTGTTGGTTGTGGTGAGTGGGACCGAGAATAGAGAAACACTGGTGGAGGTGAATCTTCTCTTCACGGTTCCATGCCGGAAAAGTAGCGTAGTTGGTTAAGGTATTAGGGCCGGGTGATTACGGGACTAATAGTTGTGGTCCCACGGATGACGCCACTGATTGTGCAAAAGATTGCACTACCAAGCTTCGATGAGGATCAAAGTAATGAGGGGTGTGTGTTCCAGCCAAGGCTTGCCTGTAACACGAGAATAAGAAATACTAAGACACTACGTTAAGTGATTGCAGGTAGGACCTGCGAACCACCTCCGGCGTGAGAGTAAGTATGAGTTATGGTTGTATAAGTGTGTGAAAGTAAAGAGATGAGTGTGAAATGAGCATACCATAAATCATCGTCCGTCTAACCCATTTATAGTGGAAGAAATATGGTTAGAGGCACTCTTGCATGAATATCAAAGATCATGGGGGCGTCCCATGATTGTGGGTAACCGCTAGGGGTTAGTGACCACGTTCTCAGACTTGACGGGGAAGCCTAAAGAGAGAGGGAGATCGTGGGTTTGACTAAGTCGAGGTTCCTTATCCATTGTTCCTTCGTCAACCATACCCCGAAGGGCTTAAGGCTTCGAGTGGCGAATTCCCCTTAGGTAACCTTCGTACCAACGAATGGTTTGACGCCTATGGATATTTCAGAATCCTAACTTGGGCCTTCGTAAGGAAGGGCTTCGACACGTCTCGGAGGAGTGTCCTTCGAGCTACTCGGAGGGTACATCATCAGTTTGTTATCGACAAAATATTAGAAGATCGTA
The DNA here is from genome assembly GCA_910596185.1 of Chrysanthemum makinoi. Lineage (NCBI taxonomy): Eukaryota > Viridiplantae > Streptophyta > Magnoliopsida > Asterales > Asteraceae > Chrysanthemum > Chrysanthemum makinoi. The sequence continues at coordinate 148,972,127 of OU343220.1, forward strand.
AAATATAAATAAATGTTTTTATGGTTTATTTGTATTAACAGAAAGTATTCACGTATAAATAGTAGACGGATTCAGATTAAAAGAGTGTCGCTTAAAAGTATATATACGTATATTCATAAATATAGCTAAATATTAGTTAATAATAGAAATGTGTAAGAACTTATATATCAAGTGTTGGTTTCATTTAAGAATACTTTTAAAACTTATAAGCATAGGATTTTTAGAAAATTTGGGCATTACTTGTGTATACATGTTGGTTTCTCGTGGTAACTATGAGTTACAAAAAAAATATATGTTTATGAAATAGCCGTTTTTTATAATTTTATCAAACTTAAGTAGGTTTTTATATAACCATTTCGAGTGTATATAAGTTAAATAGGCAATAGAAGTTAACAAGCTTGTTTAAGATTTATGAGATTAGTTTTGACTCGATCTTATAGGTTGCAAGTGTATAAAAGAGTTTATGGTTGTTAAGTATACAATATATCATGTTAAAATGTATGTTTTTGTAACCCTATTTTTGTTTATGTCGTGAACTCGTGGTCGAGTGAAATGAGATGAGTTGGAAATTTAGTCGTGTACAAACATATCAAAGGTACTTGATATGTTGTCGGGCGTTGGCCCAGCGGACACACCATGGAAACGGATATGAGCTTTGAGCCTTTGGGCCGTTAAGGACAAACAAGCACTTTAACCCCTTGGTGGGTTGTGGCCCAGTGCAAACCAAACACACTATTTGGGAGTGGGCTATGACCCAATATGAAACCAATATGGTTGTGGCACGGACTCTTAAGTACATTAAGGAAAATGTTGAGTCCACCTTTAAATTGATTAACTTATTTTATTAGGTTTTAGTAAAGTATCTTTGTTTGTATATGACTCTTATAAACATTAAAGAAACACTAATGGTGTAGTGGTGTTTAAATATTACTGATGCAGGTTTTACTGACCAGGTTTTAATATTTATATAGTCTCATTATACCTATGGTCTACCCTAATGCACTAACGGGCAGTGTACTTGGTCGTGTGTAGTGTAGTATTCGGTAAAACCGAGGTCGTCCCAAGAGCTATGTGTGTTGGATTATTACTAAGTCTAGGTGTCACATATTTTAATAATGATTTCGATAAGGAATTAACTAATTAACTACTAAAGCAGATAAAAGGCAAAGGTTTAATCAATAGAGGAGAGTGGTGCTAACCTAGTTATTCCTCCTAGCTAGTAATGTCTACGTCTACTTACTTCCAATTACTTCAGGTGGGGTCAAATTCGAGAGGACAACATTTGGTCAGTTCACCCTAACCTATCAGCAAAGATGCCACCACGGAGAAGTCGAGCGTCCCTTCATAAGTCCAGTTGTTCGATCCCTAAGCCAAGTCATTAAGTACCGCTACATGCTAGATTTATAATAGTAAGTGCCTGGGCGTTAGCAACTTAAACACTCACCCCTAATTCTTAAGTTCATCCAAGCGGTAGGTGATCAGTTGGTCAAATCGCACAAGTAGAAAGGGTCGTCAGTTGGTCATATCTTACCCTTCTGTCTCAGTCTACTCACTTAGGGTCAGTTGGTCATATCTCCTAAGCAACTAGCCTCTACCGCCATTCAAAACTACCGAAACAAAGGTAGCTACCAATAAACTATGCATGCATACACTTAGAAATAATTATACGGAAGTAATGTAAATGCAAACAAAACAATTAAGGAATCATAACTAGGCCAGCACCAAGAGGTGCTTAGCCGCTCATATTAACCATACAAATCAATTCAATATTCAAAGTTACGAAATACATGAATCGAAAGTAAAGAAAAGATAAAATGCTAATGCTTATTGTAGGGGAGTGATTTCTCCTTTGGAGACAGCTCCGTATGCTCCTCTAGACCTGCATTTGGCTTCTTCCCACGTTCTTTGGTTGTGGTTTGTGGAATGGGATGCTTTGAAATGCTGGAAATCGTGGGGTATTTATAGGCCAGATCTGGGTTACGGCATAACTAATATAATAGTTACGCCGTAATCTTCAATTTCTTCGTTATTTGCACTAGATCTGCTGGTTACGGCGTAACCTTATAAGTGGTTACGCCGTATCTTCAATATTACTTGGTTACGGCGGAGTTGATGAAATAGTTACGGCGTAGTTATCAGCGGCGTGGAACCTCATTTGACCTAATATAGTTACGTCGTAGTCTTTTATGAGAGTTACGCCGTAACCCTTCTGATGAGTTGGTTTTCTGAGTCACGCTTTAGTTACGGCGTAATGTGAAAGATGAGTTACGCCGTAACTTCTTCAAAGTCAGCATACTATGATAAATCTTTGATATTTCTCCAATTCCGCGTCTCTTTAGCTCCAATGCTCGTAATTTACCTGAAAGTGGAAAACAATGGAAAACAAGCGTAAATCCATATAAATGATATAAATTACAAGCATTATCGGGGGAAATTGACATTTCATAGTCACGACTATTTGATGTTATCAATTACCAAAGTATATCTGCGTGTAGGAGGTTAGGCTCGAATCAAACACACCCATTTTGAAACCGGAATACAGGTTATGTTTCATCTCTTTTGACAATGTTTTATATGCTATTGAAGCGTTGACAGTCAAACCAAATGAACACCTTATTTGTGTTTGTTTTTCAAGTCGAGTAGCAAAACACCAGGGTTAAAATAAATGCACACCAAGTCACTAGTCAAGCAATAAACCAAGAACTAAATGAAGTATCAATCAATGCCACATCGAGGCTCAATCCAAGGATCCTCGGTGGGGGTTGTCGCAAGGGGAAACAAGTACCCTACTTGGGGTCGAGACATACACAACACACCCTCCCCGGATGTTCTATGATAGTAACGACTCAACATAACACACCCATTAGGGTGTTGTTTCCTTTGAGCCAAAACAACAACAAACACCTCGCGGTGTCCGTTCTTGACACTAATGACTCAAAACGCAATATACCCTCGCGAGGTTTGCTTCTGTTTACAAAGATCAAACACAAATGTTATCTAGACTAACCCAAGGTCTCACTGATGTGGTTTGACAACAGTGGGTTCGACCCATAATCGAAACCAAACGCTGCCTCAACCCAAACCTTAACCACTCTAGACTATTTTAAAAGAAAACGAAAACAAGTTAATCACTTCCACATTTAAGCCAATATCTAAGTTTTAGTTATGAGTTTATTCATTTCGCCACACAAGATTCAAATCAACAACAACAAACGAACCCAAAATCAGTAAGCATCGATCAGTATGTACAAACTCAAAATAATATACAATTTGTAAATTCGATCAAAAAAAATTTAACAATAAATGAACATCAATAAATTACAATTTAGGAAGAGTTTAAACAGACCTTAACAAAGGTGAGATTGATGTCAATGGAAAGAGCTCGTTTTCAAGAGGGTTCGAATACCATTTGACCCACTCCAACGCAACCCAAAACCCTTCAAAGCTTCAACCCAAACCTTACAAATCTTGTTGTTGTGATATGTTTGAGTTGTGTGATGAGTGTGAAGCTCTTGGGGTTCGACAACCATTTAAAGAGGAGGAGAAAACACCATATTGACTATGCTTTGTTCCTGGAGCTTCGTGAGGGTTCATTTTGAGCAAAAATCACTTTCAATCTTCGTCTTTCAAAATGATCTCATGACCCTTGTTGGAGGAGAACGATAGAAAAGAGAAAAGAAATAAAAGGTGATGGTGACCCGAGATAAATGTCGATGGCACCAAAAAGGAGAGAAAGTGATGGATCTGTACTTTTTTTTTCGGGAGGAGGAGATAAAGTGATAGGGAAAGGAGAGGGTAGGAGGGGCGGTGTATCCAAGGGTGAGATGAAAGGAAAGTTATTATTGTTTTTATTAAATGTATTACGTGTACTTCGTGTCTCGTTGAGTTAAAGCATAAACGCGGTACCTTTCTTTGAAAAAAATGCGAGAAATACTTGGTTGAGGGCGTTTTTGTAAAGATAATATAAAAACGAAATCATAGACTCCGAGAAATAAATTTTCGAATTTGATCATTACTAATCCGATGTCGGTGCGCTTGCAGTGTCGTTTTTTAGATAAACGAGATAACCTCTCATTTTTTAGTTTTAAATGTCACTGACTGTCAGAAAATAACTAGTTTACATTTTTTGATAAAAATATTATTAAAACAATAATCTAAAAATTACGGGTTGTTATAGTCTACCCACCTTACAAGAAATTTGTCCCGAATTTCAGTTAATGTTACCCGATAATGTGGTGTCTGGGAAGGGGTGATGGTACCTGCTACAAATTATGGGTTTCATTAGGTTGTTCAAGGGTTTCTCTTTGTGTATGGGTACTTAGGTGTTCTGCCATTAGTACATCCCCTATTTGAGGAACAATGGTTTTCTAGAGTAAGTTCATTGGGGTGATGGTTCTGGTCTTTGATGTTCCATGATGATCTTAGTGTGGCCACCTCTAAATTTTTTTAATCTTAATCCAACATATGGTTTGTATTCTAGTGGTATAATATCCAACGTGTTGTGATGTTTAGTGAATTGCTTCGATTTTGTGCGTTTTCTTCTTAAAAGAGTGAAGAAAACTTTTTTTTTGAACCTTCATTTAAGTAAATGTTTATACGAGTTTGACTAAGACTATATTTGATGAAGCAAACATCCATTTGTTTGAAATCAATAGTTGCGTAAAACGACACTGTTAAAAGATTTCTGAAGTTTGTAAAACACTTTTATAATCATGATGTGGATAAGATGATTTTGCAAAAATTCGGTGTTTAGTTATTTCCTTGCTTGCAAAAGTGTGACATAGTTTGTTCAGAAAAATTTTAGCTCGTCAAAATGAGTATTTCAAAAGATATTACAACGAGTTTTAACAAAAAGTGTAGTAGAATATATACATCTACATGTGTGTTACCCACCTATGGGTAAAAATCTAATTGTCAGGGTTGTGTAACGTTAGGTAATCCTTAATGTTTTCTATAGTTTAAGCAACGATGTGTGATACACTTCTAAGGTCTGGTTTAGTTACCAAGGAAATTGTGGGTCATCCTGTTTGTGAGGTAGTAATAAAAAAGCACTTTTCAATAGTAAACCCTTCACATGGTGATTGTGGAATAGTTTATAAAATGGTTTGAAAAATGGTTTTTCGAGAAATAAGGAGACAATTTATCAGTTGCAAAATAGTAACAAAATTTGTAGTTCACTGTGTGACGTAACGATAAAATAATAAATTGGTTTTTAAAGGAACTTGTGAGTTAATTTATAAAAAAATTTATATGGCAAAAGGAGAGAATCCATGGTGGTATGGCCGAAGCAAAACATTTTGTAGAATAATCGCAATAATGGTCTATAGGATATTTTGAAAATAGTTTTATGTCTCAATAGTGACATAGCTTTTTTTTTGCATGAGAACGGTAGTGAAGGTAGGCAATTTGGTGTGCAAATAAAGTGTCTCCTTCTAAGGATAGTGGTTCAGGTTAATTCGTAAGGTTCTAAGGCTCCTTTTGAGCTATGAGTCAACTTATCGTGTATTCCAAGACCTTGTCAAAGGTTTATTGTTCCTTTCTTACTTCCATCAAAAGTCCTTCTCCTAGGTTCTATAGAAGGTTGTTTCCTAGGACGGCTAGGAATGGAACTTGGTTTATTCCGTTGAGTGTGTTGGGATCATGTGTAACTATTATTCAAGTTTCGGTCATTAGATATGTAATAGGTTGCTAATTAGGCTTATATGTGTGTAATTAGTGTTAGGCTTATGTAGTAAGCCCATAGGCCTATGCTTAGGCCCAAAAACTTAAGGGAAGGGACTAGAAGTGTTTCCCTAGCTCCCTTGCCTTATAAACACTTGTAACCCTCGTAGGAGGGTGTTGGTTCTTTCATTTTATGCATTACACTTTCCTTATTATTGTATGTGAAGAATCCGACCACTCTACATCCCTTTCTCTCATCTTTCTTACGTTTACATACTTGTGTTATCATGTTATGGTGACCTAACAGTGGTATCAATCACCAAATAGTTGTTTGGAACGTGTCTTAGTTTATTTTTTGGGTATACGTAACGTGTTCATCAACTATCTTACGCGTAACTTTGGTTTTAACACTCAAATCTTGAAGCTTGGAAAGTTTTAAGGTTGTTATAGTGTTTAGAATCTGATGTGCTCACCGTGTGCAAGTTTTAAAAATTTATAAACACGAATTATCCGGCAATTACTATAAACACATACGAGCAAGTATACTCGTTCGCGATAGCAAAGGTGGGTAAGTCGAGATCGTCCCAAGAGATTTGGTTTTAATTTGTTTTAAAATATTAGTAACAAGAAAGCTTGTCAAGGCTTCCCAAAATTAAGGTTTAGTGAAAATCAATATTATGAAACATATACTTGTGTGAAGTCTATAGGCAATCATAGAAAGTGTTCATGAAGGCTTGGTGTAAACTCTTGATGTGATGCACAAATCATAAGCAAATGATTTCCAACCCATGGTTTATGTTTTGTAAAATCATTCTAAGAACAATAACATGTAGGTAATCCTTTCGGTCCTTATCCTAATGATTATCCTTTTAGAAAATCCATTTGTTTGTAAAAGGTTCTTATTAAACTTGTTCCTACGAATCTTTCGACCTTTCGTGATGAAAATATTTCTAGTCTTGTTTCAATAAGTAAACATGGTGGGTGTCAATCACCATATCCCCATACTAGTTTGTCACTTAACTTTTTGGAATAAAACACAAGATAAATCCTTTCGGTCCTTTTTCTTAAACATGTTTTACCGACAAATCAAACAAGACTAGTAGTTTTCCAACAAACTCATTTAAACAAGATCATTTACATGCATCACATGTAAGAACACTATTATGATTTCCTACATCCTTACACACAAGTATATTCAAGAATTACTCCATGACAATCATAACAAAACACAAGTAGTAACAAGGTAATTCAAATAATTCAAGAGAATATAAATTCATGACAAGTTCCATAGAATACCTAAGCTTTTGGATTACAAGAATTAAAAATCGTGAAATATAGCAACCACACGCCTCCAATCGTCGCCTAACCGTACAACTCCGAATGATCAAACAATGGATGAGAATTCGTCTCTCCAACCTCCTGGACGTTTTACAGCAGCAACAAGACATTTGGGATGAATAATAAGGGATGGTAATAGCTTTGGTGTAAACTATTACACTTTTGGTTGTGTCACACCTAGACTACTAAGTCTAGGTTCATTTTATAGCTACAGACCCTTAACTATCAGGCTAAAAACGTCCCATACAAGTTATTAACTGGAAATGATCACCCTCTAATGATTAATGGAAGTTAAGGCAACATTAAATGACAAAAGGCGTAACTCCAGGGTTCGCAGCCGGATCGGTTGCGACGCAGCCGATCCGGTTGCGTGTTGACCATTAGCCCAACCGAATCGGTTGCGGGCTCCAACCGATCGGTTGGGAGTCTCTCATACACCCAATTTTGACTTTTCTTGACTTTTCTTGATTCGCGCCTTTTTTTTTGCTTTCGCTGCTGATTTCCAAGACGAAACTTGATATTTACTTGTTGTAGATACTTAGAAATCATTGCGCTTCCTAATCATTGAGTCCAAGAGCTTCCTTACTTGACTTCCTTCCTCTGGAATTGTCCAAATATGCATGAAATCTTCATTTCTTCATCTTTTGCGATACCTGGCTACATTCACATACAAATACGCATCTTTTGCACTTTTGCAACAGTTATGAGTAAATATAACCGATTATCATACACAAAACCAACAATAATGCTACTAAAAACATACTCCTTTTGAGCGTTATCAAATTCCCCCATACTTAAGTTCTACTAGCCCTCGAGTAGGTCTAACATTTGCAAAAATCGATTTCAATGGTCTCGATACCGTGGTTCCGAAAATTTAACAATCATCTCAAAAGAAATAATTATTAATTTGCTTTTAATATGTGAAAACTTTAAAATGAACCAAATAACTTTAGATAACACAACTAAACACCTCACGAATGATTTTAGGAATTCACTCAACACTCATATATTGGTGGGTATATGTAAATCACTCAATGCCTAGTCATGATCAATGTTTTTTACCATAAGCTTGTACAAGTATCAAGACAAATAAAATAAATTCATCAGAAAGGGATTTTATTCGGGTTATAATGTTAAGGCTTTGGGTTATTAAATGGTATGGATAAGGCATGGGATGGTTTATGAAATTGGTTTTAAAAGAAAAATAAAGTCAAGTGTAAACCTCCATGTTGCTAGCCATCATACAAACCACAATCTCGAAAATGATTATATTTTCCTCTTCTTCACATATCGATCTCCAAACATATACTCAATTTAGCTCATTGGCTAATCAATATACTCCATATAGCACATTGGCTATAACCATAAAAAAAAATTCAACTCCCCCACACTTAGTATAAGCATACACCACAAAGAAATACAAATGATAAAGACGTCTCCTTCATCTTTGTTGGAGAATGGTACACACAAATGACAAAGTGTAGCTTCTTCATAATCATCAAAAAACAATCCAACACTTCAAACAACTAGCAACAAACCAATAGACAAGACATGGGTTGGCTAAGGTTTAAGGTATAAAATATTTTTTGTATTTTTCTGGATTTAAACAAAAATGAAAAGATTGGCTCGAAGGGTGTAACTAAGAGTATCTAGTGCTAAAAATGACCACTAACAAATGGGTCCATATAAGGTGGTTAACTAACCGATGTGATTAGCAAAAAATATTAGATGTAAAATGAAAGGCCATTTGGGTTAAATCCTACGATGCCTCTTATCATTTGAACATATTTTCATCACTCGAGAGTGATTTTAACCGTAATGCATAACAAGTACAAGTTCTAGAATCGACATAATCACCAGCACACTCATAGCAAATATAAAACAAAAGATATGTTTTATACAAAAAAAGAAATCCTCACAATATAGTGGAAAAACGCTACAATGCGCGCTAGAAAATGCTGTCGAATCCAAAATAAATTACTTTCGTAATTTGGTTCAAATCAAAAAATTTTCAAAAACCTCATTTTACAATTTAAATACCCAAGTTGTTTTTTAATATATCTTAATAACGTGTGAAAACAACTAGACAATCAAGGGCGATTTTCTACTAATTACTTGAATCCAAAAACTTTACCTAAAAATAAAAAATAAGACTAAAAACTAAAAATTTTAAAATGGTATCATTTGTTTCCTATTTTCTTCCCTCCCCCATACTTAAGTTTTGCATTGTCCTCGATGTAATAAAATGAACATCAATGTAAAGAAAATGGGAAATAAATAGTCAAAAAGATACCACGGGATAGAATATGCAATATGCATATTGGGTCATAAGCACGCATGTGAGTTATCCAATTCCAAATATTGACCAACAATAAGCTTCCGTCATATCCATCCTGCAAACAAAACTGCAAAATATACACAATACACAAAACAAACAAACAAACAATCCAAACGCTACTTAAAAAAGAAAAATAAACCAAGTATGATAATCATCCTAAAGAAATAGTTAAGAGATAGAGATAGAGATAATATTGTTCGACACACAACGAGCATTATTTTTGAAATCACAATCCAAAGAATGATCCACGATCATTCGTCATCCTCACTCATCTCATCACCTTCATCATCATCGCTTTCGGTCTCATAGTTCTCCTCCTCATCAAATACCGTGTAAACCTTCCTTTTCTTCTTCTTCTCCTTTGCAGCTCCCAATGAAGATCCTCCAACATCATAGCTAGATCCTCCAACCTCGGGTAATCTACCATATGCAGGCACTAGGTCAGGAAATGGTGCATAGCCAGGATATGGGTACGGATATGGTCCAGGATACGAGGTGTAGGGGAAAGGATATGTTGGAACATTAGGTGGGTTGTAAAGAGGCAACTCATAATTGGCTTCTTGAGCCATGTGTTGAAAGAACGGAATCGAATAATCATTAATGTAATTGTTCCTCAACATCATCGAATCTCTCCAAATATCCCTACACTCAATTTCATTCAAATGTCGGTTCCAATCTCCCCAACCTGAGTCAAAACTACTAGTCGTACCTGTTTGCACGTTACCCAATGGTACATTGCCCATTGACACATTTCCCTGCTGCTGTGGTGGTTGTTGTGGTTGTGGTTCAATCCATGCTCCCAACGTCTTTGTCCTTCTATTCAAAACTGTTCAAAAACTTATTGCATTCCATATCTCACTAACATGTGGCTCTCCACACTTAGCCAACTCATTGCTATTGTAATACCCAAGATTCTTTTCTAACCTCGTCACATAATGGCCTCCACATATGTTGCTATTACCTTTGATACCCGGGGCTTTCCTAGACAAATACTCGGCTATGAGCCAAGCCGCATTTCCATCCTTAGTCTCTTCCAATAACATCATAATCCACAAGTCCGGCTTATGGCATTTGTCCCGGCTTCCAATCCTGTGAAACGGCCCCATACTAACAACTTGTGTAGCACTCTCATCAATGGATTCCTAATGGTTGCAGAATTCCTTCGAGTACAAGAAGGATCTCCCACGCGATTCCAATACTCGGGAACACTAGGGTAATATTTTTCAAATCTCCTAAGCCTCGAGAAATGAGCTTCAAACAATCGATGATTGACATCATCTTCATCATATAATCCAAGAGCAACAGCAAAACCCGGCAAAGTATATGCGTGATCCTGCCCACAAAGCCTAAACCAAATACAAACTTCATTCATGATGTTCCGAACATTGACCTTCCTTTCAAAGTACATAGTCGAAAAGAACTCCATACACCATTCACGGTAAACTTCTTCATTGATGCTAAAAGCTCTCTCCCAAGAAAAGTCATCAAATGAATCTCCATCAACCGGGTAGACATAAGACATCCGCATCATACCCCGCAACTCATTCTCACATTCATAATCACTAAAAAAATCCCAATCTACGAACCTCGGAACCGAAACAGTCCTATTTTGCAACTTTGACAAACGTTCCCTAAAGGCATGTTTCTCCTCATTGGTGAGATCTTTAAACTTCAAGTTTGCATTCCCTTCAGCTTTCAAGCTATACGTAACCTTCTTCCTTGCATTCCTTTGGCAATACTTGGTAACAATTGGGTTTAGTAGAATCCGCGTTGAACTCGAACAACCTACAACGTTTCTCTGTAAAAATCACAAATATAAGTCAATATAAGAGTGTTAGAACAAATTATAAGGTTTATAGACGCCTCTAAGGTCTAGTTCAAAATTTTGTAATTTCTCAAAACAGAACCTGGAACCGGATCGGTTGAGGGGCAGCCGATCCGGCTCCTCTCATGACCTCCGTCCATCCGTTCGGTTGCGATACGCAACCGAATCGGTTACTCGTTCTGCAGAAGGCTTCGGCCTTCCAATCGATTTCCCACTAGATTCTTCCAATTCCAGTTCACTCCTAAACTGCATTCTAACATCACCAATGATTTCCACAACTTCAAATTGCTCTTAATTCACATTCAAACTTCCAATAATCACATGTTCATCTTGCTTAGAACTAACAATCTTAACTTCAATTCATCAATCACTTGTTCTAATCAACAATGTGGCATTTAAAATTCACTGAAAATCCATCATCTACCAACTAGGAATCATCAATTGCAACTTAATTTGATTCAATGGCACAACCTAATTAAATCCAAAAATTTAATCATCTAACACTCATTCCATGTTGAATCAATCACTACAATTATTTTTGCAATGCATTCCTATATCAATTACCTACTTAATTATGAAAGATTACAACTTAATTCGAATCCTATCAAAAACCCCCAAATTAGTGACCTAATTTGCAATTCGAATCAAATACTCTAAATAAACCCTAATTAAGTTAATTGATTGAAGATGCTTACTTGTTTAGGTGCCATGATGATCTTCTAAAACTCTTACAATCTTCAAACAACTTCTAATGGTCGAATTTTGTGAAACCCATACGGAGGATTAGTGTGTGTGTGTGTGTGTGTGTTTTTCTGGAAAAAAAATGAATTTTTGGTACTTATACTTGCATCCAACCGATTCAGTCATGGATACAACCGTTTCGGTTTGCATTTTTGCATAATTTTACCTTTTTAACTTTACTTGAGCATTTTACCTTCCAAGCAAAAATTGTTTACTCAAAAATCCGATTAAAGATGCACCCAACATTCATCCAACTATTTGCAAATTTCAACAACATCTAACTCAAAAACTAAATCATCATACTTATCATCATAACTTAAACTAAAATTCAAAATGCATTGATTAAAATAACTTCAAACCAAAATAATCAATAAAGATCAAATGAAAAACAAAATCCCTAAGTGCATAAAATAAAATTTCATCAAAAGATGAAAATCAAGCAAACAAATGCTTGTTATTATTGTTGCCATGTTCTTCTCCTTATCACTCCTCAAAATATTCATGCCTCAAAATGTCATCGCTTTGGAATTTTCCGGTCAACTCACAATATGTTTCATGAGTTTTGAACTTTCTAACAAATCTCCTTCCATCCAGGCATAGTATATCGAATTTGACATGCCATTCCCCGTCTCCCTCTTCTCTTTTGTATACACTCGACCCCTCAGGTCCCCATTCCAAAATTTTCAATTGTACCGGTAGAGATCCTAAGAAATCCGTGAGCTTCTTGTAAACAAGGATGTTCTTAAATGGGTTGTAGAAGGCTTCCACAGCAAGTGCACGTTCCATTTCATCATCAATATCAAAATATGGTGGAGCAAGCGGTCCATACATAGGGTTTCCATGGACATCACGCCCAACTTTGAAGCAAGTTAAATCATCTTCCCCATCAAAGAGTTCCAAATCCTTCATAAATTCTAACACTTTACCCCTAGGCTTGGGATAATAAGTTTGCTTTGAGATCCCATCATCGATTGTCATAGTCCCCCTCCCCATATCTATAATCGCTCTACATGTGCGTAGGAAAGGTCTTCCAAGTAGGAGAGGTAGACTTTTATCAACCGGTATATCCAAGACTAGAAAATCGGCCAAATAAGGTTGGTAGCCAATTTGCACCCTCACATTTTTCACTTCCCCACATAGCCTTAGCTTGAAAGTTGTCCGCCATGGTTAGCTTAGAATGATTAGGTTGAGGTTTGCTTAGTCCCAACGTCTTGAATAGTGGATAAGGCATAACGTTGACGCTTGATCCCGTATCCGCCAAAGCATAAACCGGAGTGGTCCCGTTAACTTTTATAGGCAAAACGAAGTTACCCGGGTCACTCTCTTTCCGTGGCATACCCCGAAATAAGATCCTATCCCTATCCTCATCCGATAGATCCTTATCTTCTAACCTTGCTCTAGCTAACATAACCGCATCTAGCTTTTTTCGGTATAGAACATAATCTTGTAGCAATTCAATCACCGGTTTCTTCTCATTAAGTTCGAGGAATTTTTGTTCAAGGTTTGCTAGGATGGCTTCCTTTTGGTCTTGAGTTAAGGGTTTGAAGGTGTTTAGTGAATTTGGTGGTGATGGTGTGTAATCATAGGTCTTGTTGGTGGTAGAAGTGGTAGGAGTTAATTTATTTGATGAGGTTTTCTTTCTACTAGCCTTCCCCATTTTCACAATTTCCACATTCTCCTTCTCCATGTTTGTACATAATTCTACAAGCATTTCATTCACTTCCTTCTTTTACTCTAAATCGGTAATGTTGATTTTCATCTCACCTAGAGAAAAATCCAATTGACATTTGGTTGTCACAAGGAAATCTCGCCCAAAGCATACGTTCGGCTCATCCGCGTTCCCTTCTTCCAAAACTACAAAATCGGCCTCGAAAATATGACCATGGATATTAATCCGAAGATTCTTAACCATTTTTCTCCCATAAGCTTCATAATCCAAATGAACGTGGCCAATTTGGTCAAGAACTTTGTCCATAATATAGTTATCTACTCCATAAGTCATGTTCAATTGAGCATCCCACGCGCTCACCCCTTCAACACTACACGGTGTCCCGAACCTCATAAATGGTGAATCGTACCCCGTGAGAGGTGCTTGCATGAAAATCACGACCCTATTCTTTTTAGGAACTTGAACCTTGTTTTCTCCAACTTCTTCCAAACATTCTGAATCGATAGCTAACTCTTTCTTACTTTCTTCCAAGATATTCCCAATCTTCTCCAACGAGTTACCGGTGTCCTTAAACATCTCATCCAAGTTGCGTAGATACTCGGAAATTCCACATAAACTATCCATAACAAACTATCTAACAAAACAAAACAAACCAAAGACAAAACATCCAAATCATTAGCATTAGAGTTAGTAAAAATCTAAACAAACTACAGAAACATATTCTAAACAAGTAAAGACACTTATTAAGACTAAAAACACAAGCTGAAACTTGAAATAGAAAAACTAGAAAAATTCTTATCGAGAGCTCCAACCGGATTGGTTGGCCCTCCAACCGATCCGGTTGGTGGTAAGTCTCAAACCAAAAACACCCAGCCGATCCGGTTGCGGGTTGCAACCGATCGGTTGGAGTGGTTTCCAAATTTTTTTTTAAACTGAAATTAATTAAACTTATTAATTAAAAATTAATTAAAGACAATTAATTATACTTAAACTCAATAAGTGTGTCTACTCATTACCCTTATTAATAAAAAAAACAATTATACTAATTAACCATAAACTACATTAACTAGATAAAATAAACTAATCATTAAAACTAACTAAACATATAAAACTGAAAATTAACTAGACAATTACTCTAATAAAGACAATATTAATTAGAAAATTAAATAAAACTAAAAATGACATATAACCAAAAATCTAAAAATGACTAAAACAATCATAAACAATTTACTAAACTATCCTAAAAATCAGAAATGACAAGAAATAATCTATAAACTAAAACACAAAACAATAAATAAACTAGAAACTATAAAAAATCAAAAATTATAATTTACCGAGACCACCAACCGGTTCGGTTGCTCACGCGGCCGAATCGGTTGGTCCTTAAACCAATTTTTTTTACCTATTAATTCGAAACTAAATTCTAATATTACCAATTTTACAGAAACAAAACAAATAAAAAACACTCAAATCCCCGGCAGCGGCGCCAAACACTTGATGTGCTCACCGTGTGCAAGTTTTAAAAATTTATAAACACGAATGATCCGGCAATTACTATAAGCACATACGAGCAAATATACTCGTTCGCGATAGCAAATGTGGGTAAGTCGAGATCGTCCCAAGAGATTTGGTTTTAATTTGTTTTAAAATATTTGTAACAAGAAAGCTTGTCAAGGCTTCCTCAAAATTATGGTTTAGTGAAAATCAATATTAAGAAACATATACTTGTGTGAAGTCTATAGGAAATCATAGAAAGTGTTCATGAAGGCTTGGTGTAAACTCTTGATGTGATGCACAAATCATAAGCAAATGATTTCCAACCCATGGTTTATGTTTTGTAAAATCATTCTAAGAACAATAACATGTAGGTAATCCTTTCGGTCATTATCCTAATGATTATCCTTTTAGAAAATCCATTTGTTTGTAAAAGGTTCTTATTAAACTTGTTCCTACGAATCTTTCGACCTTTCGTGATGAAAATGTTTCTAGTCTTGTTTCAATAAGTAAACATGGTGGGTGTCAATCACCATATCCCCATACTAGTTTGTCACTCAACTTTTTGGAATAAAACATAAGAGAAATCCTTTCGGTCCTTTTTCTTAACCATGTTTTACCAACAAATCAAACAAGACTAGTAGTTTTCCAACAAACTCATTTAAACAAGATCATTTACATGCATCACATATAAGAACACTATTATGATTTCCTACATCCTTACACACAAGTATATTCAAGAATTACTCCGTGACAATCATAACAAAACACAAGTAGTAACAAGGTAATTCAAATAATTCAAGAGAATAGAAATTCATGACAAGTTCCATAGAATACCTAAGCTATTGGATTACAAGAATTAAAAATCGTGGAATATAGCAACCACACGCCTCCAATCGTCGCCTAACCGTACAACTCCGAATGATCAAACAATGGATGAGAATTCGTCTCTCCAACCTCCTGGATGTTTTACAGCAGCAACAAGACTTTTGGAGATGAATAATAAGGGTTGGTAATAGCTTTGGTGTAAACTATTACACTTTTGGTTGTGTCACACCTAGACTACTAAGTCTAGGTTCATTTTATAGCTAAAGACCCTTAACTATCAGGCTAAAAACATCCCATACAAGTTATTAACTGGAAATGATCAGCCTCAAATGATTAATGGAAGTTAAGGCAACATTAAATGACAAAAGGTGTAACTCCAGGGTTCGCAGTCCGGTTGCGTGTTGACCATTAGCCCAACTGAATCAGTTGCGGGCTCCAACCGATCGGTTGGGAGTCTCTCATACACCTAATTTTGACTTTTCTTGATTCGCGCCTTTTTCTTTGCTTTCGCTGCTGATTTCCAAGACGAAACTTGATCTTTACTTGTTGTAGATACTTAGAAATCATTGTGCTTCCTAATCATTGAGTCCAAGAGCTTACTTACTTGACTTCCTTCCTCGGGAATTGTCTAAATGTGCATGAAATCTTCATTTCTTCATCTTTTGCGATATCTGGCTACATTCACATACAAATACGCATCTTTTGCACTTTTGCAACAGTTATGAGTAAATATAGCCGATTATCATACATAAAACCAACAATAACGCTACTAAAAACATACTCCTTTTGAGCGTTATCAGAATCTTAGTTTTAGCAAAAAGTTTAGAACTTTCTTAGTTTTAAATCGTTTTTCACTCGTTTCTTTGGTTTTTCATCAAGTTTACGAATAAGCTCAAATTTCACTTTAGGTGTTAAAGTTTAAAACTTTCTTATTATTTAAGTGTTATTAAAGCCATTTCATCAAAAGAATCAAGTGTACAACACGAATAAGCAATACCCTCTTTTTACGAGTAAGCAAAACCCTTATCTTACGAGTAAACAAACCCTGATTTTACGAATAAGCTTTACGAACAAGCCTGAGTTAACGAATAAGGAATCTTACGAATAAGGAATTTTACTCAGAATCTTCAAAGTTATTTGTGAATCAGTATTTACATTGCTTGGATAATCTTGTGAAATACTTCGACTTGTGGATATCTTTCTTACTTGGATAAGTTTGAAAAAATTTTGGTTTTTTACCTATTCTTACGAATAAGGTCAAAGCTTACGTATAAGAACTTTACGAATAAGAGAAATCTTACGAGTAAGGAACTTTACTACCAAGACTTGAGTTTACGAGTAAGGTTACGTATAAGCCACAATAGTTTACGAGTAAGATCACTTTACAAGTAAGAGGTAGTTTACGACTAAGAAGCAATTTGTGGAAAACTATAAGGGGGGAGGGGTTGAATAGTTTTACCGATTAAAACTTTGTTTTAAAATATTTAGATCAACTTATGTCAATCTGTTTAATATGTGTGTTGGATGATGATAGATAAGCATATAAATAAGTAATGCAAAGATAAAGAGTAAGAAACACAAAACCACAACACGAGTATTTATAGTGGTTCGGCTACAAGGACACCTTCCTTGCCCTACTCCACTCCCCGAGTTCCCCACTCGGGATTTCATAAGCACTACACAACACAAGCTCCTAAATGTGGCGGAGAAGCCTTGACAACGTTACTCTTTATCCGATACAAGGCTAGACACCGAGTTCTTCCACGAGGTAGAACCAAACCTATCACAACGTTTCCTACACTTTATCCGGTACAAGGCTAGATACCGAGTTCCATTACAAAGGAGGAACTACTACCCAACACTACACCAATACACAACAACCCCAAAGGAGACACACTCCTTATTAAAACAACATAAAGGATATCAATATCCTTTAACCCAACCTATCTATCTTGTACATCGATGCACCATATCAAATGTACTCCCTTGTCACCTTTCACTAATGCTCTTGACACGATCCTTCAGCACCTTTCACTAATGCCTTTAACACAGACCTTTGGTACCTTTCTCTAATGCCTTCGACACGGACCTTTGGCACCTTTCACTAATGCCTTCGACACAACACTTCTAGGAGGGAGGAAAGAACTATCAACAACATAACTTCAGTAGTCTTGATGATGACGAAGCTTGGAAACTCATGGACTTGAGCTTGCTCAACTTCAAGAGGTGGTGATCTTGCCTTTAAGAGGAACCTAGAGAATCACACAAACACAAAACTACATAGAAAGATCCTTTGGATCTAAGGTTAGAGAGTTTACAATACTAAGAAAGAGTATGTGTAAATGGGATGGATTGCAAGAGAAAAATGGCTCACTATTTATAGGAAATTTTCTCTACTGTTCCTCGGTTCTCACGGATCCCTCCCTCTGCCCAGAGGGATCCGACTAGTGCAATCCAAGGGATCTGGCAGCTAGGTCAGCTTAAGTCCGGATTTTGGGTTGCAAACCGGGTTATGGGTTATGGGTTATGAACCATGGGTTATACAAGATGCTATGTATCTAGACATTGGGTCATGGGTCTTGGTTCATGGATCATGGATAATACCCAACATGACTTCATGCATGATGTCATACAATGGGTCATGGGTTATGGATCAAGCTCCCTGGGTATGGGTAATGGACTTTGGGTTTTACCCAACAATGTTCAATGTATCTAGTCAATGGGTCAAGTACTTAGATTTTTACCCATTACATTACACATTACAATATATACATATTTCCATATTATGTAAACATTAGTTGTTATACATATGTATTTTTATAAGATGTAAACACTATTATTTGTTTAGTGTTTTATATGAAAATGTAAGTGTGTTAGTAAACTATTGCCTTAAACCGTTTACGTATTTTATTTGTTTCGTTAAAATGATTTTATGTTTGTTATTGACAAAACATTAGAAGATCGTAAAATATAAATAAATGTTTTTTCGGCTTATTTGTATTAACAATCTCCCCCTTTTTGTTGATGACAAACATAAGATTATTTTAAGAAAAAACTAAAATTCGTAAAAGTTTGAATTGGAGTTTTTACTCTCTTCTCCCCCTTTTTGTCGAAACAAAAAGAGCGTCAAAAAGAAACTAACACATTGTTTTGAGAAAAACGTGTGAAAAGTAATAATATGAAAAATAGAGAGTAAGAGAAGAGAAGAATTCTCGTCTTAGCTCCCCCTTGACTGGTGCTTCCCTTTTGTTGAGGGCATCAAGTAATTAGGAAGACTAAGCAAGTTGCAATTATGTTTGCAAATGGTTTCGTCTTTTGACGAACATGCTCCCCCTTGACGAGTGATCCCCTTTGTGAGGGAGTCAAGTAATAAAGAAACCCTAAGTGAAAGTATTGCAAGCGTTTTTGCAATTGTTTTGCTTTGACGAAAAACTCCCCCTTGTTGAGGGTGTCAAAGCCTTCATGTATATTTTAAAAATCTCCAAACCAAAGGTTAGAAAGTAAGTATATGATGCATAATTTCCTGCAAACGAGACTCAAATTAGAAAAAAAAAGGTTCCTGTTGCACGGATCCCACGGTTCCTTCATGGAAGGGATCCGGCAAGCCAAAAGTCAGGGATCCGTATACCTGCATTCTTATGACAGCAATGTGGAAGTAAAATGTGATGTTAACATCAAGATAAGATATGTATTAAGGCACCAAACATATCCTCAAGACCACATGGCATACAACATGTAATTTAATTCAATAAAACATGAGAAATGATATCTCTAAAACTAAGAGAATGACAAAAGCATGTAGTACATTTTCTAATAATTTCTAAGTTGTGCCGAAAACTTATAAGAAGCGTCAATTTGCTTGTAGTCTTAGATTCTAAGGACGAGTAGATTTGTTGATTTGGTCAAATCGTTCAAGGAGATGATTAAACATGAAATGCAACTCATTTCGTATTTCTTGAACTAATCCTTGGGTAAGTTGACAATTAGAGCAATTATTTTCATGAGTAGGAAACGGAGGAGGTGGAATGTTTTGAGGAGGTTCCACAAAGGATGGTGGGATTTGTGGAGGTGAGTTTAGTGTCATAGGGTGTGGTTCAACTAAGAATGAGGGTGATGATATATGAGTTGGTGGTGGAGATGAGAAGTCCTCTATATGGTTTTGGTGATTCCTTGTTCCTAAAGATGGACTATTTGATGGTGAAGGTGGTTCCCTATTTAACGAGAAGGTTGGTGAATGAGAAGTCCTCGGTGGTGAGTCTTCTATAGAGTAGATATTTGGATGAGAAAGAGGCGCGGTAAATGAGTGTAGTCTTGTGATGCAGGTTTTACTAACCAGGTTTTAATATTTATAATTACTCGTTTTAACTATGGTCCACCCTAATGCACTAACGGGCAGTGTACCCGGTCATGTGTAGTGTAGTATTCGGTAAAACCGAGGTCTTCCCAAGAGCTATGTGTGCGGATTTAAACTAAGTCTAGGTGTCACAGATTTTAATATGATTTCGATATAATTAACTACTAAAGCAAATAAAGGCGAGGGATGTGATCAATAGAGGAGATGGGTGCTAACCTAGTTACTCATCCTAACTAGTTATGTTTACGTCTAATTACTTCCAATTACTTCAGGTGGGGTCAAATTCGCTAGGACAACATTTGGTCAGTTCGTCCTAACCTATCAGCAAAGGGTCCCACTAGAGAAATCAGGTGACCCGTCATAAGTCCAGTTGTTCTTCGTCCCCTAAGCCAAGTTATTAAGTACCGCTACATGCTAGATTCATAATAGTGAGTGCCCGGGCGCAACTTCTAAAGTTCATCCAAACGGTAGGTGATCAGTTGGTCAAATCGCACAAGCAGAAAGGATCGTTACCCTTCCCACTCAGTCTACCTACTTAGGGTCAGTTGGTCATATCTCCTAAGTAACTAGCCACTACCGCCATTCAAACCTACCGAAACAAGGGTAGCTACCAACAAACTATGCATGCATACACTTAGAAATAATTATACGGAAGCAATGTAAACGCAAACAAAACAATTAAGGAATCATAACTAGGTCAGCACCAGAGGTGCTTAGCCGCTCATATTAACTATAACAATCGATTCAATTTTTAACATTAAGAAATACATGAATTGAAAGTAAAGAAAAGATAAAATGCTAATACTTATCGTAGGGGAGTGATTTCTCCCTTGGAGATAGCTCCGTATGCTCCTCTAAATCTGCCTTCGACTTCTACTCACCTTCACTTTGTGTTGTGTGTGTAATGGGATGATTTGAAATGCTGGAAATCGTGGGGTATTTATAGGCCAGATCTGGTTACGGCGTAACTAATTATAAGAGTTACGCCGTAACATACAATTCTTCATAATTTGCACTAAAAATGCTGGTTACGGCGTAACTATGAAAGGGGTTACGCCGTATCTTTAATAAATCTTGGTTACGCAGTAATTGAAGCAATAGTTACGGCGTAGCTTGCAGCGGCGCGGAGCCTCATCTGACCTAGTTGGTTACGCTGTAATCTTTGGGAGAGTTACGCCGTAATCTTCGGTTGAGTTGGTTTTATGAGCCACGCCTTAGTTACGGCGTAATGTGAGAGAGGAGTTACGCCGTCACTACTTCAAAATGAGCATACTATGATATATCTTCAATAAATCTCCAAATCCGCGTCTCTTTAGCTCCAATGCTCGTATTTTACCTGAAAGTGAAATATAGAGGAAAACAAGCGTAAATCCATATAAATGATATAAAATACGAGCATTATCGGGGCAAATTGACATTTAATATTCAGGACTATTTGATATTATCAAATATCCCCCCACTTGAACTCTACTTGCCCTCAAGTAGACCTTATTAGAAAGATTCCTAAAAAGATATCTCCCATTACCTGGAAAATATAAGTTTACAAATCCCTTATGCTAGAATAAAACAAAGCCGAACACCTCACGAAATGGGAACAAAACTCAAATCTCTCAACTATTCTAAATGTCAATTTCGGGGTGATCACTCATTGCACACTCATAGCATGTATTCTATCATAAGCTTGGCAGTTACACAAATCTCCACCACTAGAGTTAAGGACAAAAAAATTCTTGAAGGCAATATGGGTAGACACGACAAAGGTTTAGGGTGATTTGTCATTACTGACATGTCACAGAGAAGTGGACAAAATCAATGATACATGACCAAATCCATGGCCAAGACACCAAAGATTGCTCGCTGCATCACCTAGACACGCTTCATGACTAAGGGTAGGATAAGACATGGGATAAAATTGGTGTAAAACAAAATCAAGCAAAGAGTCTAAATCTACAACTAAGTAATCACCACTTACCGTCTGCCCAAAGTTCAAGTTTCCAAGTCAAGAAACCGGATCATAATATAATCAGGTTTCAGGTAGATGTGCCATTAGAGGACGGCATGATGGGCACACTTCCAAATTCATTCTTCAAATGTGACCGAGGTGGCCTCCTCGATACTAAATCTATATTAAGCTCATAACAATAGTTCTTTTATTATTGCACTTTTACCATCACTAAATAACAATAATTATAACTTCTTCTTCTTCTTTTTTGAATCATTTTTTTTAATCATAACATAATAACATAACATCCCCCCACTTGAGATGAACAATATGAGAATTTGGGGGGTCTTCAATGATCTTTAAGGATATGTTGTCGACGAGAGCGTGATTCCCGAACCTTTCCACTTGAACCTTGAACTTAGGCATATAATGACTTCCTAATTACAAATAAAGACTACAGGGTAGGCTAAGGTGTAATGGTGTATCGAAACAATATGTTGGGTGAACAAAATGAAAGGAATAGCTCAGAAGGGTGTATCTAGGGGTATCTTGCACTAAAGGTGAGTGCAACAAAGGGTTTAACATGGGGGTCGAGAAGTCGAGGTGACTAATCGTTAGACACACAATGGTAGGCTATTTGGGTGATAATCCTATAATACTGCCTTCTTAAACTGAAAAGTCCAAACACATCGAGCTAACTCAACATATCTCGTCTATGGTCTTGAAATGATGTAAAGGCCAAGTTCTAAACTTTACAAGCTACCGGCACACTCATAATTTGGTGGATTTGGGGTAAAAATTTGGAAACGGATAAGGCTAATCTCACCATATAATATCAAGGGTTATAATGTGCTCGGCTAAGGTCTAATCTAGTTAGGTTAAGAAAAACATGTCAAAATTTTAAAAATGGCATAATTTTTCAAAATAAACTAGAAAAATGAGGGTAATAAAGTTCAAGAGATAATTCTACTCCTGTCCCCCACTTGAATTGTACAAAGTCCCTTTTGTACTAAGCGTTAAATAAAGGTGAAGAGAAAAGTAGAATTAGAGCGAGAACTTCCCTGAAATTTGCTCCAAAAAGAAAAAAGGCCCACAAAAAGAGAGTCGTGCCTTTGCATAAGCATCCATGAGCAAACTTCAATCCCTGAAATCACACTACCGACAAGCATAATTCTAAAAAGAAAAAGAAAAATGAAAAATAAATCTAACTCACTTTCGTAGGAATCACGGTTGCATTTAGCGTATGCAACAAGCCTTTTAAACCACTTGGTGTCCCAAGTGGATGAGTGTGGCCTCGTGAGGGCTTACAAGGAACATACCCACAAAGTTCATTTGAAAACTAATACAAGGTTATTGTGTTTAAAATGAAAGAAGTGTTACAGAGGGTATTTACGTCGTAACTCCATAAGGAGTTACGTCGTAATTAAGAAAAACCTGACAGGGGAGTGGTTACGGCGTAACCATAGATGGGGTTACGCCGTAATTGGTAATGCTTCTGACAAGTTCTGCTGCACAAAGGCCTGTTACGGCGTAACCAAGATAGTGAGTTACGTCGTAACTCTGGTCGGATCAGAATGCTGCAGCAACAACTTTTCTTCGTTTACCTGCCAAAATGGTTAAAAACACAAAACCCAACATAAAGGAAATAAAACAAATGAAAGAAATAATTCGGGTTGTCTCCCGAAAGAGCACTTTTCTTTATTTATGAGTCTTTAAGTTAGACTCAGAGCTTCGGGGCTTTATGCAGGGGCGAAGAACTCATCTCCCGAAAGCTTACTAACATCTTGTCGATAATAAATTTTTGCACGGTGCCCATTCACTTTGAAAAACTCCCCTTCCTTATTATGAACCTCAATAGTTCCATATGGGAATACATTACTTACTCTGTAGGGACCAACCCAACGAGATCTCATTTTTCCAGGGAATAATTTGAGTCTTGAGTTGAAAACGATTACCTCTTGCCCCACTTCAAACTTTTTATCCTTAATTCGCTTGTCGTGCCATCTTTTGGTCCTGTCTTTGTATGCCTTGGCATGATCGTATGCTTCGTTTAATTCAGCTAAGTGATTTATTTGGGAAAATCAGTGTTCCTTGACCACATCAGCCTCTAGATTAGCATTTTTGAGAGCCCAGTATGCTTTATGTTCCAATTCCACGGGAAGATGACAAGCTTTCCCATAAACGATCTTAAAAGAAGTGCTTCCAATAAGAGTTTTGAAAGCTGTTCTGAATGCCCATAAGGCCTCGTCAAGTTTGTCGGACCAGTCTTTTCTGTTACTGCTGATGGACTTCTCCAAAATTCGCTTAAGTGCCCTATTGGTGTTTTCTGTTTGTCCATTAGTTTGGCGATGGGAAGGTGTAGACATCCGGTGGATTTCCCCATATCTTTTTAGAACTTTCTCCATAATGGCATTACAAAAGTGCGTCCCTCGATCACTTATTATGGTTTTAGGGACCCCAAACCTGGAGAATAATCTTTTTAAAAATCGAATGACACTTCTAGCATCACAGGTTTGAAGAGCTTCAGCTTCTACCCACATTGAAACGTAATCGACAGCTACCAGAATATAACTTTTGTTTTTTGATGGAGTGAAAGGTCCCATAAAATCAAAACCCCAAACATCAAATACTTCACATACCATAATGTTGTTAAGCGGCATCTAATTTCGAGAAGAAATGTTCCCTGCCCTTTGACAAGCATCACAATTTCTCACATGTTTAGCGGTATCCTAGAAAATGCTAGGCCAAAAGAATCCTGCCTCATAAATCTTTCGAGTAGTAGTATCGGCCCCGTAATGCCCTCCAGCTGGTCTGTTGTGACACTATTCCAAAATCTGTTGTTGTTCATCTCCAAAAACACATCTCCGAATAATACCATCTGGGCATGATTTAAATAGGAAAGGATCATCCCAAAAGTAATATTTAAGATCTGAGAAAAACTTTTTCTTTTGATCATAAGTTTTGTTGCTAGGTAACACTCTGGCTGCGAGGCAATTAGCGAAGTCCGCATACCATGGTTCGGGACTAGGATCTTTAATTTTTACTGCCATAAGATGCTCATCAAGGAAGGAATCACGAATAGTTTCTATGTCAAGTTCTTCAAGCTAAGGGTTTTCTAGCCAAGAAAGATGATCAGCTGCTAAATTTTCTTCCCCTTTCTTATCCTTGATTTCAATTTTAAATTCTTGTAGCAGCAGTACCCATCTTATCAGTCTTGGTTTGGCGTCCTATTTATTGAACAAGTACTTCAAAGCAGAATGGTCAGTGTAGACAACAGTTTTTGACATTACTAAATAAGACCTAAATTTATCAAATGCATAAACCACATCAAGGAGTTCCTTCTCGATAGTCGTGTAATGTTCTTGTGCCTCATTTAAGGTTTTACTAGCATAATAAATGGGTTTGAATTTTTTGTCCACCCTTTACACCAAAACAGCTCCTACTGCATAATCACTGGTATCGCACATAAGTTCAAAATCGTTGTTCCAATCAGGAGCAATAATAACAGGGGCAGTAGTCAATTTTTATTTTAAAATATCAAAGGCTATTTTGCACTCATCATTAAAGTAAAATTTTGCATCTTTCATGAGAAGTTGGGTCATAGGTTTAGCAGTTTTGGAAAAGTATTTTATAAATCTTCTATAAAACCCAGCATGCCCAAGAAAACTCCTAATCCCCTTTAGATTAGTAGGATAAGGGAGTTGAGAAATGACGTCTACCTTAGCTTTATCAACTTTGATCTCGGTTTGTGAAATTTTATGCCCCAAAACAATCTCTTCTTTTACCATAAAATGGCATTTCTCCCAATTCAGGACAAGGTTGGTTTCTTCACATCTAGCAAGCATTTTAGATAAATTATTAAGACAAGATGAATAAGAGTTACCAAAGACCGAGAAATCGTCCATGAATACTTCCATAAAATCTTGGCACATATCCGAGAATATTGCCGTCATGCACCGTTGAAATGTGGCAGGGGCATTGCATAGTCCGAAAGGCATCCTTCGGTAGGCTAATGTTCCGTAAGGGCAAGTGAAAGTAGTCTTTTCTGGATCTTCTGGGGCGATCGGAATCTGAGAATATCCTGAAAATCCATCCAGGAAACAATAATAATCATGTCCAGAAAGCCTCTCTAACATCTGATCGATGAAAAGGAGTGGAAAGTGATCCTTGCGCGTTGCGTCATTTAATTTTCTGTAATCGATGCACACTCTCCAGCCAGTAACCGTTCTTGTAGGTATTAGCTCGTTATCTTCGTCAGTGACCACGGTCATTCCCCCTTCTTTGGCACAACATGAATAGGACTAACCCAAGGACTATCGGAAATAGCGTAAATTAGACATGCATCAAGGAGTTTAATGATCTCTTCTTTTACCCCATCTTGAACTTTTGGGTTTAATCTTCTTTGTGGCTGTACTACTGGTTTGAAATCATCTTCCATCAGTATCTTATGAGAACAGTATGAAGGGTCGATCCCTTTTATGTCCGAAACCTTCCATGCAATAGCTCCTTTGTGCTTGCTTAAAACCTGTAATAGCAGTTTCTTTTCCTCGTCAGATAACAAAGAAGAAATCACTGCATGAAAATTAGGATCATCATTAATAAATGCATATTCTAAATGAGAAGGGAGTTCTTTTAGCCTGGGAGTAGTATCAGCTTTTTCCGGGATGTTTGTTGAACATAGTGTTTGGTTGTTTACAGCGTCTTCTTCCCATTCGTCTTCTTCATCGTTAGATATGTCTTCATTATCTTCAAATTTCAATGATTTCAAGGGGTCAGGTTGAAAGCACTCCTGAGCATGTTTCTGGACATCAACTTCGATTAGGTCGAGATTGTCAAGGTTGTCATCAGTGAAAGAAGCATATCTCGTTGATTTTTCTAGATCGAACGTAATCTTATTATTTCCAATTTCCAAAGAGAAATTCTTATTAAAGACATCAATCATAGTGTGTGTTGTGGCAAGAAAGGGCCTCCCAAGTAAAATGGGAACATCATCCTCTTCCATTTCAAGGACCACGAAGTCGACTGGGAAGACAAATTTATCAATCTTGACAAGGTCATTCTCTTGCAATTCCTTTAGGATATTGAGTTGTTTTATTTGCTAGCTCAATGCACATTCTAGTAGGTTTCAAGTCTCCTAATTCCAGGCGTGAGTAAAGCGAGAATGGCATAAGACTAATGCTTGCTCCTAGATCGGCAAGGGCTTTATCGAACATGATACCTCCGATGGTGCAAGGCAAAGTGAAGCTCCCAGGGTCTTCTTCTTTGAGGGGCATGTATTTTAGTAGGGCAACAGAACACCTTTGATTCAAGGTAACCTGCGTCCGATCAGAGAGTCTTTTATGACTGAGGAGGTCCTTCATGAATTTAGCATATTTGGGCATTTGCTCAAGAGCTTCAACAAGAGGGATGTTAATGCTGAGTTGCTGTAATTTTTCCATGAACTTCTGAATTTGTAATCGTTCTTGCTCCCTCTTAATTCTTCCAGGAAATGGTATGGGAGGAATGTAGGGACGAATTTTTTCCACAGTTGGTTGAGCGTCCTCAGTTTCCTTGTTGTTGTTTTGAAGAACATCTTCATTCTGAACATCCGAGCTTGAGAGATAAGCTGGTTCTTTATAGTTTAATCCACTTTGGGTTGTTATAGCATGGGCTAGATCCTGAGGGTTTGGTTCAGTTGTGCTAGGAAGTTCCCCTTCATCTCTCATTCTTACTGATTCTGCGAGCTTTCCAACTTGATTCTCTAATCTTCTTATCGCAGCTGCTAGAGTTTTTAGCACATGGTCGTAATCTTTCTTGATTTTCCACACCAATTTTTCACTTTCTTCTTGCTTTCTGTTAGATTCCTTCACAAGCTTTTTTACATCTCTCTCGAGATCTGTCACTCTTCCTTCAACTGGTTTATCGAACTTATGTTTAACCATCTTTACTTCTTCAGTAAGGGATTGCATATCAACCTTAAATTCCTCCAAATTTTTGATTACCGATTGTAGCTCGATTGGGTTTTCATTCCAACCTTCATTCCAAAATGAAGAGTGGAGGGCTACTTCTTCAACTCTAGTCCATCCTTTATGAGCAGTCATTAAAGGGATAGGTTCTCTTGAGTCTAACAATTGCCGAGTTTTGATATTAAGCCCGTTGTAAAAGATTTGCAGTTGCTCGTGCTTGTTGAGTTTATGCTCAGGGCATCTTAGGTTGGCTTCATTGAATCTTTCCCAAGTTGTAAATAGTGGTTCATCATTGATTTGGCAGAACCTTCTAATTTCATCAACTTGCTAGAGGATTTTTTCAGGGATTCGGTATTCTTTAAGAAAGGCTTTTTTGAACGCATTCCATGTTGTGATAGATCCAGAAGGTAGTTTCTTTAACCAATCTCTAGCTCTTCCCTTGAGGGTAAAAAGGAATGCTCTCATCATAATATGGTCTCTGGAGACGCATAGTGCATGGAACAAATCAGCGATTTCAATTACTTTAGCGATGTGCTCATGTGCTTCTTCATCCTTGTTTCCATAAAAGCAGCATCTCTTTAGTTCTTCCAGACATAGTCCCCAGAACTCGAGTTTCACATTTTCTTCAAGAGCTGGAATAGTGATTCCCTGTTTAACCTTAGAGGTGGTAAGATAATCATTCATGGTGAGAGACATATTATCAGAATAAAATAAAGACTTAAATAAAAATCCAAATATAACTCCCCGGAAACGGTACCAAAAACTTGATGCAGGTTTTACTGACCAGGTTTTAATATTTATAATTACTCGTTATACCTATGGTCTACCCTAATGCACTAACGGAGAGTGTACCCGGTCGTGTGTAGTGTAGTATTCGGTAAAACCGAGGTCGTCCCAAGAGCTATGTATGCGGATTTAAACTAAGTCTAGGTGTCACAGATTTTAATATGATTTCGATATAATTAAATACAAAAGCAAATAAAGGCGAGGGATGTGATCAATAGAGGAGAGGGGTGCTAACCTAGTTTCTCATCCTAACTAGTTATGTTTACGTCTAATTACTTCCAATTACTTCAGGCAGGGTCAAAGTCTCTAGGACAACATTTGGTCAGTTCGTCCTAATCTATCAGCAAAGGGTCCCACTTTGAGAAATCGGTGACGTGTCATAAGTCCAATTGTTCTTAGTCCCCTAAGCCAAGTCATTAATTACTGCTACATGCTAGATTCATAACAGTGAGTGCCCGGGGGCTAGCATCTTAAACACTCACCCCCTACTTCTTAAGTTCATCCAAATGGTAGGTGATCAGTTGGTCAAATCGTACAAGCATAAAGGGTCGTCAGTTGTTCATATCTTACCCTTCCCACTCAGTCTACCTACTTAAGGTCAGTTGGTCATATCTCCTAAGTAACTAGCCACTACCGCCATTCAAAACTACCGAAACAAGGGTAGCTACCAACAAACTATGCATACATACACTTATAAATAATTATACGGAAGCAATGTAAACGCAAACAAAACAATTAAGGAATCATAACTAGGCCAGCACCAGAGGTGCTTAGCTGATCATATTAACTATAACAATCGATTCAATGTTTAACATTATGAAATACATGAATTGAAAATAAAGAAAAGATAAAATGCTAATGCTTATCGTAGGGGAGTGATTTCTCCCTTGGAGATAGCTCCGTATGCTCCTCTAGATCTCCCTTCGACTTCTACTCACGTTCACTTTGTGTTGTGTGTGAAATGGGATGATTTGAAATACTGGAAATCGTGGGGTATTTATAGGCCAGATCTGGTTATGGCGTAACTAATTATAAGAGTTAGGTCGTAACATACAATTCTTCGTAGTTTGCACTAAAAATGCTGGTTACGGCGTAACTATGAAAGGGGTTACGCCGTATCTTTAATAAATCTTGGTTACCGGTAATTGATGCAATAGTTAGGCGGCAGCGAAGCAGCTGAGCCTCATTTGACCTAGTTGGTTACGCCGTAATGTTTGGGAGAGTTACACCGTAATCTTCCGTTGAGTTGGTTTTCTGAGCCACGCCTTAGTTACGGCGTAATGTGAGAGAGGATTTACACTGTAACTTCTTCAAAATGAGCATACTATGATATATCTTCAATAATCTCCAAATCCGCGTCTCTTTAGCTCCAATGCTCGTATTTTACCTGAAAGTGAAATATAGAGGAAAACAAGCGTAAATCCATATAAATGATATAAAATACGAGCATTATCAGGGGAAATTGACACTTAATATTCAGGACTATTTGATGTTATCATCTTGGTTCTAGAAATGAGGGCTTGGGTGTTTTAGTTAAGCTATGTGTGTTTGGTTTAGTGCTCGACGAAGGCCTTTCCAACTCAAAAGGTCGGATAATAATCCTAGCGTTTTTTCTAGCTTTGGTTGGTTGAGTTTGTAGATGAGGGATTCTAGTATTTGGGTTCTTGATGAGTGATGACTCGGTTGATGATATCTCATGAACCATATAAGCATTCTTCTTGGAGGAACCTTTGGTTGAAGAAGTTTTGCTAGATGCTTTACTCATAATGAAAAGAGAATGTAATGGATGTCTTAGCTACTGAATTTTGAATGGTGGTTTGAATTGTGGTTTGGAAGCATAAGTACATTTGGTTTATAAAGAATGAAATTAGGTTAGTGAATTAAATTCTTGACCACTAAGAATTTTGGCATGCACTAGGGTCAACTATAGTGTTGTTCTATCCTAGGGAGTCATTTAAGGCAAGGTAAAGTGTTTAGATTACCCAAGAGAGTTTAAATTAGATGAGTAAAGTGATTATAATCTGTTCTTGAGACCCAGATCTCACGGTTCCCTCATTTTGGGGATCTGTTTAGTTATAAGCTTGGGATCCATCTCTCATACAGTAAGTTGGTGGAGTGATTATATTCTATTAAGGTCTAGTACCTATAAATCTTGAGTGTTTGGGTTCCCTAAGATGTCTCAAATGGTATGGGACTTCAATGTCCAACCATAAGAATTGGGGATATCTAATGATGGTTTTTGGTAAGAAAGTGGACTTTTTATATATGCAACTAAGTGTTTAAGCATGACACTAATATTTTGAGGATGAAAAATGAAGCCAAATGATCCTAGAGATCAGATGATAGTTCAAAGGAAATTTGGAAAATTCCTTAAAAATCATAAGAAATGAAAAACTAGTTTTTGGCCTATTTTGAGGTACGAATGACTAAAATAAATTTGCTAATATTGAGAGAAATATCAAACTAGGTGTTTTGAGATGTAAGGAAAAATGTGTGAACATTGGAGCGGAAATATAGTGATTTTTGGTGAAGTGATAAATCAAAAACACCTTGAATGTGAACCTAAGTTAGCTATGGGTGAGTGTGAGACCTACTGAGCTTGAGGAACACTTAAATGATCCTAAAGTAACATGTTTAACTAGTCTAATAAGGTCTGGAAGATTGGATTGATGTGAAAGTGTAGAACTCTTATATCTGTTTACCCAGATCCCACGGTTCCCTCATATGAGGGATCCAGCTAGTTATAGCTCAGGGATCCGGCTACTGCTAACCAGTAGCTTCACAGCAAATGTGCAGAGTTTGCACTTCTAAGCAAATAACCAACCTAATCATTTCTACATCAAGCAATCAAATGTCCAAGCAAGGTATATCATGCATGGTAAGTAAGAGTGACAAAAAGGTAAACAAATATGAGGAAGACCGACTTCTTGATTTCAATCAAGTAGTCGTAAAATTTTCATTTAGGTCGCCTAAGTTAGGGTGTCATTGTTAACGTCATGCCATCTACTAAAGCTAAGTCCTAAGTTACAGAAATATTGTTTAAGATGTATTACAGACCATTGTTCGAATTTTAAGGTCCACGACCTTACCTTCCCTTTCACTCAATCTTCTACTCCATCGCCTCCAAGCTTCACTCTTCAACCCTTCACGCCTACTTCTTCTTCTTCATAATAAAGTTAGTAAAACATTTAAACATCCCCTTTATTTGTTGAAATTCTTGAGATGGGCTTGAGATGTCCGGCAATTGCTCAATGTATGCTATAGGGTTGAGTTGAACGCTGCCTATAGGGTTACTTCCTTCTCCCTCTGTTTCTTTGGATGAGTCCGTCGGTGGATGAGGTCTCCTGCCTTCAACCATAAACCTTGTAGTCTTCTCATCGGACAAGGGCACCATGACCTTATTGCTAAAGAAGTGGTCATCGGTGTAGGGAAATGGATCTAGAGCAAAGACAAAATTGGCTAGGCGAGTTAGGAGCATGGCATAGGGGAGCACCATCTTGTCCGTCCTTGACACACTTGCCATCAGTTTAACCATGTAATAAGTAAGGTTAAAGTGAGTCCCAGTAACAAGGCAATAGATCATGTAGACTTGGCAAGAGTTGGGATGATCCTTATTTCCCACCAAACAAAGGACATTCTCCCTTAACACTAGTTCCCATTTCTTGTACAACAGGAACATCTCTGAAAGCTCCATTTGAAAGGGATCCCTATAGATGACCTTCGATTTCCTAGTAACCCGAGAAGGGGAGGCTCTTTAGATGAAGACGGTATCTCTTACCATAGCTGGATCCGGGAGAGTGTGGAATAGACTGGATGCTCATCGACCATGTCGTGGAGGTGGGCTAGTGACCATTCATTTGAAAACAAGCATACCCCTCGGCAAGGGATACGAAGTATACTAGCAAACTCCTCAAGGTTGAAGGTATATTCGTGTTCATTGATGGCAAAAGCGATCAAAATGGTTCCATCCTCATTTCTTATGATCCTTATGCTCTTGTAGAACTCTAGGACAAATACCGGACAAACTAGTTCATTGATGGTTAGAAGGCATTGGAAGTTAATTCACGCAAAGACTTGGGGAATGTCGGTATTTGTTGGGAATCGTGAAGCATTGATTCTCACTGTCGAGAAACAATGGATTCTCAAGAAGAGTTTTTTTGAAGTACTATAAACATACAAAGTAGGAACTATCTGAAGTTATTCTCTGAAGTAGTGGAGATATAGGTCTACTGATCGAAGTGGAATCTTAGTAGTGAAGCATTTGAGTAATCTTGAAGCGGTTGGAATCGCTAAAGAATCTTGGCCGTGGAATCTTGAAGTAGTGAAGCGTGGAAAATCAAGCCATGGATCGCTAAAGTAGTGAAGCTGTGTGTATCTCGCCAAGTAATGAAGCTATGGAATCTCAATTGATGTAGTAAAGAGTGGATTCTGGCTGAAGTTATATTTCTGAAGTAGTAGCGAATCGTGATTCTCGCAGATAGTGTGAATCCACGTAAGAAAGGCGGTACTGTATTATTTATATATTAGCCCATCTTTATTATTGTAATGCCCAAGGTAGCATGGGCATGTGTATGGGACAAAACAAATGCTTAGTTGCAAGCTTGTCTAGGTGCATGCGTAGTCTATATGTGTTTGCATTTATTTATTTGCATGCTTGTTCTTTTCTGAATGAAGCGGTGTCAATTGAAGCAGCAAGACAGATGAAGCCGCCAAAGTGGAAAGCAGGAGATGATGCGTGGCAGAAGCTCGTTGACTTTTGGGCCCGTCCGGAACGAATCGCACAATCACAGAGGAATTCCAAGAATAGAGCCAAGAACAAAGTGACGACCCATCATGGATCGAAGTGTTCAACATAGAATAGACATTTATTATGTTTAGTTTCTTGCAGTTTTAGTCTTTGATTGATTCTGCAAATAGTGTGAATCCACGTAAGAAAGGCATGCGCTGTATTATTTATATATTAGCCCATCTTTATTGTATGCTTGCAAGGTAGCATGGGCATGTGTATGGGACAAAACAAATGCTTAGTTGCATGCTTGTCTAGGTGCATGCGTAGTCTATATGTGTTTGCATTTATTTATTTGCATGCTTGTTCTTTTCCCAAGATCCGGACTCAACTAGAGTGTATAGTAACAATGATTGAACATGCACAGCGGAATAATAAGAACACAATCAAGGTTACCAACAAGGTTTTTCTATTAAAAACAATGATCCTCTATGGATCTTTACACCCCCTCTATAGAGGTTTTTCTTGAATGTTTTATCGAAAAAGTTCTCCCAATACAATAGACCTAAGTTCCTTTTATAGACAAGGAACACTATTCCCTTTCTTAGGAAAAGAACAAGCATGCAAATAAATAAATGCAAACACATATAGACTACGCATGCACCTAGACAAGCATGCAACTAAGCATTTGTTTTGTCCCATACACATGCCCATGCTACCTTGGGCATTACAATAATAAAGATGGGCTAATATATAAATAATACAAATAGGCGCTTTTCTTACTGGATTCACATTATCCTGAGAATCACGATTTTACTACTTCAGTGCCAGAAATATAACTTCAAGCAGAATCCACTCTTTACTACATCACAGATTCCATAGCTTCATTACTTCAGCGGATACACGGCTTCACTACTATAGCAGAATCCATGGCTTCAAGATTTCACTTCACTACTTCAGAGATTCCACTGCCGATTTTTATTGCTTCAAGATCACTCGATCAGATTACTTCACTACCAGTGATTCCACGTTGACTTCAAGATTAGACCTATATCTCCACTACTTCAAGAGAATAACTTCAAAGACATAGTTCCTACTTTTATATGTTTATAGTACTTTCGGTGAGAAACTCTTCTTCGGTGAGAATCCATTGTTTCTATCGTCCATGAATCAGCGTTTTCACAATTCCCAACAATCCTCCCTAAACGAATTTAAATGGGGCCCGATTGTAGAATCCAAGAGGATTGTATCATTTAAGTTCCAGTTTCAGATCTTTAAAAGTTAGGCACTAGAGGATTGTACCAACAAATGACAAAAATTTCCCAACAATCCTTCCCAACAATCTTTAACACTTCAGAACTAGAGGATTGTACTTTCAACATGAAGAAACAAAATAATTA
This sequence comes from Chrysanthemum makinoi, assembly GCA_910596185.1. NCBI lineage: Eukaryota > Viridiplantae > Streptophyta > Magnoliopsida > Asterales > Asteraceae > Chrysanthemum > Chrysanthemum makinoi. The sequence goes on from OU343220.1 coordinate 149,007,174, forward strand.
TATCTCTATGATGACACAACTTTGAAACACGGATCTTTGCAAAGAACAAATGACACCATGTACATCAAAACCTATAAGTTTGGACTATTCTCATCACTTCGGGTGTGTTAACTCCTGTGAGAGGTGAATCATAGAAAATTTAATGGATTTGATGTCTCTTTACTAATAATAGCCATCACTACTGGGTAGCCATATGTTTGAGTTCGAAAACTATGGTACACTTGATAACCATCGATTTAGTGGCAAACCAAAGAACCATATAACGGTTTGATATGTCTTTACCGTAGCGCTGAAAGACTAGCCAACCCTTTGATGGAATGCCGTCATCATCATGGTGAGTTGATTACCATTTATGGATTTCCGCAGCCTTTACCACAAGCCATAATCCTGTGGACTAGTCAACTCTTGTGTCGGAAAAGACATGGTGAGATGAAAACCATGAGTGGTGTAGTTATGAACCAACACCAAAACCTACAAGCAAGAGAATGTGGAAGAACACTCTGACAAGGCTAGAGTTTTTTAACTAACTAGGACGAAATAGAAATAACCAAAACATGTACAAGATACCATGAAGCAAAGTAGAGAAACCAAAGACATTTGTAGTGTCATAGAAACACTAAGCCTCCCCTTGGCGCATGAGGATCCACTTGTTGCAAAAATGGTTAGAATACAAAAAAAAATTACAACAATAAGCCTCCCCTTAGGCTTATGCCTCCCCTCAATTAATGCACCTGACAAAGGCTTTTGTTCTTGGGTACCCAGAATGAATCTTTCCTTTGAGTTTTCCAAGAATAACATTTTGAGGGCTTAACCACAGATGCCATACTAATTCCACCTTGTGCCTTAGTCATATGAGATACATATGGTGTATATGACTGAAAATAAGAACTTTTAGGTCTATTGGGCATAAGCCTAGCATTACTGTTCCACCAACCGGTGTAGCGGTGAAGAATATCCTCCACCGGAGGGCGGAAAGGCCTATGAAGCACTCGCCAGTGAGAAACAGCATTACACCTTAGGTTTACCGGTAGGAACCTGGTTTACCGCTTTCACATGTGCAACTTTGGGAACAAAAGGAGGAATACTAGCAACATTAGTCCATTTGGGTCTAGAAATCTTATGGCCGGAGGCACCCATCTTTTCTCATGATAATCACACGGTCTATAATAAGATGGAGTTTACTACCACACACAAAACAAGATTTCTTCTTAAATGACTTATTCTTAACACAACTTTGTTTATTGCATTTAAACTTATCGTAAAAGCAGTAGAAGCAAATTTATGTTTAATAGAATAAGAAAGCTTAGTTTTGAGCTCATCATCACCATCTAATGCGGGCTTGGGTGTGGTCATGGATGTGACTAGGTGAGTCGGACTTTTCACTTGAATCACATGAGGTATAGTCATTGGACTTTAAATCGACTGACTTATCACTTTGAGAACAAGAGACGAGTCATTAATTTTGCTACTAAGGTCTGGTAAGTCATGACTTTTGCCATATAAATGGTGTGATCCATCAAAGTCAACTGTAATGGACAGGTCAATGGGCATGAATTCACCTCTAATAGGACCGAGGGACTGCATGTAATTAGCCTTCCTTTTTAAAATTAGCTAAGTCACGGGTAGATTTACGCCCATCATTCCTAGCTTCCAATCCTACATACTTTTGAAAACCTAAACCTATTGGAGATGTCTGAGATTGACTAGTATAGATAATTCTATTTAAGCTTTTACGGACATTTGCCATTCATTATTCCTAGCAATTTCCTCATCTAGTTTCTCCTTTAGCACTAGGTTTTCAGACTAGGCTGATACTTTTTTTCTTTCTCGTGCTTTAAATCAATTCTAGCAAATTCTAGATCACTTTCTAGCACCCTAATCTTTTCATCATAAGCCACTTGATTCTTTTGAAACCACACCTTTTGTCTTTCTAAGGTTTTTAAAGCATGTTTATAAGCTTCATTGTCAACATAGCATGCATTAAACTTAGGTTTCATATCATCATATGCTTCTTTTAGTTCATTATATCTTTACAACTCTGCAAGTATGGAGAGATTGAAAGCAAATGGCGGACTAGCAAATCCTTGACATAACCAACATCAACTTCCTTGCTCATCTTTGAAATCAGCTTTCCACCAAACCTTGCTTTGATAGCATTCCATATAAGATTTCCATCATCCATATGGCGAAAATCGCTACATGATCGTGAGAATAGATTTAAGCAAGATAGTTCGCGACTTTGACTCTCTTGTAAGAATGTGTTCATCCGCTGGTCGTTGGAGGGACCGAATAATAAAGTTACCATCGCGATCATTTCCAACCCTTTTAAATCAATGCCATTTTGGATCACCTTAGGATATTCATATCATTATTCATGATCCAGTGTTTCATCTTTTAGCGAGGACATCGTACTCATTATCCATTAAATAAGGAAAGCGCATTACCACCATCCCATTTATTATCAAATATAGCCATTTAATAAGTTATGAGAGCGGCCAAGACGAATAAAGTTAAAATAAAATCTTATGAGCCAGTGAAACAATAAAATAGTGGGGACCAAAATTTAGTTGACCTCCGTAACCCTTCAGAAACAAGTGATAGCCAAATAGGGTATGAAAAACTCTATTGTAGACATAAACCCAAGTCAATCAATAAAGCCCCACACACCAATATATCCGATATGAAAAACCATTTACGGAATAAAATATTAGAACAACCAAAACTTTGTGAAGACACGTGACCTTCAATGTGCTGATCAATCAAAAACACATCCACGGCGACTGCAAGGCAGATCAGTAGGGACCAACGATTGAATCGAATATTGTGTTTTACTTTATTTCAAGCCCCTCAATCATCAAAAACCACCGTTCAAAATTCAATCCACTTGATTATATTTAAATATGGGACCACCGTGAATTAGTGCAAGCCAACCAAAATAATATGCATTAACTAATCACCTTCTCGTTTGACCAATCAAAGAAGAAAAACCACAACATCATTTAAAAATATTTTCACGTGACCTTTCAATTGGATGACCAATCAAAATAAAGAGAACATCATAACAAACATGCACCTTATCGTATAGAATCCAATCTACGAGAATCAAAATTAGTGGAAACATTTTACGCTAGAGAGGAAAACAACATTTTATGGTTCCCACTTGAGATTGGTATGATCTCTTCAACCAATATCAACAAGCAATTCGTTCACATGTATAATCAAACTCTCGAGCACATGATGAGTACTTATTAATTTCAAATTCAATGTACGGTAAAGATAATAGACCAAAGGAAAACTTCACGAGAAAGAGTGTCTGCAGATTTCTAGACCTTATATCTTTCGTCACGGATGCTCGGATCAACGATCTTTTCGGTGGAAACCTTCCTTGATATACCAAGAACTTCCGGTCAAATTTTATTCCGATCCAGCGGTTAACGAAGAAGTTATGACTGTTTCAAAAGCGGTGAAGTATCCTTACGGAACTTTTTTCAGCCCGGACTTTGGACGGCGTATATAACTTTTGATTGAGAGCTCTAATCGAAAATCCTCCGGTGACACTTTGATTACTATCTAGAGATGCGACAAAAAAATTGTAGCTCGATCCAACGGTTCAAGAAAAAGTTATCGCTGTTCTAAAAAACAGCCCAACGAAAAGACTACGAAAATTACTAACAACCCGAGTTTTGAATCTTTTCTTGAAAAACCTTGTAAACTCAAGATCGAGAGCCACCCGGCTCGATACCAATTGTGAAAACCAAGATCCGGACTCAACTAGAGTGTATAGTAACAATGATTGAACATGCACAACGGAATAATAAGAACACAATCAAAGTTACCAACAAGGCTTTTCTATTAAAAACAATGATCCTCTATGGATCTTTACACCCCCTCTATAGAGGTTTTTCTTGAATGTTTTATCGAAAAATTCTCCCAATACAATAGACCTAAGTTCCTTTTATAGACAAGGAACACTATTCCCTTTCTTGGGAAAAGAACAAGCATGCAAATAAATAAATGCAAACACATATAGACTACGCATGCACCTAGACAAGCATGCAACTAAGCATTTGTTTTGTCCCTTACACATGCCCATGCTACTTGGGCAAGTACAATAATAAAGATGGGCTAATATATAAATAATACAGCTGTTGCTTTGCCTTTCTTACGTGGATTCACACTTACTCTCAGAATCACGATTTACGCTTTACTACTTGTGAAGAAATATAACTTCAGAATCCACTCTTTACTACATCGCACAGATTCCATAGCTTCATTGCCCGGCTTCACCGATACGGCTTCACTACTTTAGCGGAATCCATGGCTTCAGTACTTCAATTGCTGGTTGCTTCACTACTTCGGTAGATTCCACGGCCACTTTAGCGGATTCCATCTTCAAGATTTCACCGCTTGCCACTACTCCGGTCAAAGATTCCACGGCTTGATGCCCGGTCAAGAGACCTATATCTCCACTACTTCAAGTAGAATAACTTGATAGTTCTACTTTTGTATGTTTATAGTACTTCAGCAGAAACTCTTCTTCAGCAGAATCCATTGTTTCTCGATCAGCAGAATCACTGTTTCACAGAATTCCCAACAGTATTGTTGATAAATGAGGGTTCGACTACACGCCCCTCGTGGAACAACCTCTTTTGAAACAATTTGAAGGCCTTTCGGTCCCTGACATAAACCTTCCTTTCTATGATACATCGGTATGTAGTATGCCATGTCTTTATAGTCTTGTTGCCTTGATCTCGGCATGGTTGATCTTAAACACCAAAACCACAATGTGGTGTCATTTATGTGAATAGTATCCTAATTAGTGATGTTGGTTTTACTGAACAGGTTTTAATATTTATATAGTCTCGTTATACCGATCGTAACACGGGCAGTGTACCCGGTCATGTGTAGTGTAGTATTCGGTAAAACCGAGGTCGTCCCAAGAGCTAGGTGTATTGGATTATTACTAAGTCTAGGTGTCACAGATTTTAATAATGATTTCGATAAGGAATTAATTAATTAACTACTAAAGCAGATAAAAGGCAAAGGTTTAATCAATATAGGAGAGTGGTGCTAACCTAGTTATTCTTCCTAGCTAGTAATGTCTACGTCTAGTTACTTCCAATTACTTGTGTGGGTCAAATTTGAGAGGACTGACATTTGGTCAATTCGCCTAACCTATCGGCAAAGATGCCACCACTCGGAATTCAGTGTCCCTTCGTAAGTCCAGTTGTTCCTGGTCCCCTAAGCCAAGTCATTAAGTACCGCTACATGCTAGATTTATAATAGTGAGTGCCTGGGCGTTAGCAACTTAAACACTCACCCCAATTCTTAAGTTCATCCAAACGGTAGGTGATCAGTTGGTCAAATCGCACAAGTAGAAAGGGTCGTCCGTTGGTCATATCTTACCCTTCCCGTCTCAGTCTACTCACTTAGGGTCAGTTGGTCATATCTCCAAAGCAACTAGCCTCTACCGCCATTCAAAACTACTGAAACAAGGGTAGCTACCAATAAACTATGCATGCATACACTTAGAAATAATTATACGGAAGTAATGTAAAAGTAAACAAAACAGTTAAGGAATCATAACTCGGCCAGCACCAAGAGGTGCTTAGCCGCTCATACTAACCATACAAATCAATTCAATATTCAAAGTTACGAAATACATGAATCGAAAGTAAAGAAAAGATAAAATGCTAATGCTTATTGTAGGGGAATGATTTCTCCCTTGGAGACACTCAGAGTATGCTCCTCTAGACCTGCCTTTGGCTTCTTCCCATGTTCTTTGGTTGTGGTATGTGAAATGGGATGCTTTGAAATCTTGAAATCGTAGGGTATTTATAGGCGGATCGGGTTCTGTAACTAATATAAGAGTTACCGTAATCTTCAATTTCTTCTAATTTGCACTAGATCTGGCTGGTTACACGTAACCTTATGAGTGGTTACGCAGTATCTTCAATATTACTTGGTTACGCCGAGTTGGTGAAATATTTACGATTGTAGTTATCGTGGAACCTCATTTGACCTAATAAGTTACGTCGTAGTCTTTAGGGAGTTCGCCGTAATATTCTATGAGTTGGCTTTAAGTCAGCTTTGAATTCTGGCGTAATGAGAGAGATGAGTTATGCCATAACTTCTTCAAAGTCAGCATACTATGATAAATCTCGATATTTCTAATTCGCGTCTCTTTAGCTCCAATGCTCGTAATTTACGAAAGTGGAAAACAATGGAAAACAAGCGTAAATCCATATAAATGATATAAATTACAAGCATTATCGGTGGAAATTGACACTTAATATTCAGGACTATTTGATGTTATCAAATATCCCCCCACTTGAACTCTACTTGTCCTCAAGTAGACCTTATTAGAAAGATTCCAAAAAAGATATCTCCCATAACCTGGAAAATATAACTTTACAAATCCCTTATGCTAGAATAAAACAAAGCCGAACACCTCACGAAATGGGAACAAACACTCAAATCTCTCAACTGTTCTAAGTGTCAATTTTAAGGTGATCACTCAATACATACAGTCATAGCATGTATTCTATCATAAGCTTGGCGGTTACACAAATGTCCACCACTAGAGTTAAGGGCTAAACAATTCTGGAAGGCAATATGGGTAGACACGAAAAAGATTAAGGGGTGACTCGTCATTACTAACATGTCACGGCGAAGTGGACAAAATCAATGATACATGACCAAATCCATGGCCAAGCCACCAAAGATTGCTCGCTGCATCACCTAGACACGCTTCATGACTATAGGGTAGGATAAGACATGGTATATAAAAATGGTGTAAAATAGAAAACAAGCAGGTAGTCTAAATCTATAACCAAGTTATCACCACTTACCGTCCGCCCGAAGTTCAAGCTTTGAAGTCAAGAAACCGGATCATGAAATACTAGGTAGATGTGTCATTAGAGGGCGTGTGATGGGCACCCTACCTTTTCTCCTACTGTTGGCATAATTACCAACTCCAATCTTCGAATGTGACCGAGGTGGCCTCCTCGATACTAAATCTATAAAGCTCATAACATAGTGCTTATAACTTCGCACTTTACAATAACTAAATAACATAACAATTTTTTTTTTCGAATCATCATTTTTTTTCAACATAACAATAACAACTAAACATAATATCCCCCCACTTGAGATGAACAACGGGAATTCGGGGGGTCTTCAATGTTCTTCGGGAATATGTCGCCAAATTAAAGCGTGCATTTCGAACCTTTCCACTTGAACCTTGAACTTAGGCAAATGATGACTTCCCAATCACAAATAAAGACTTCAGGGTAGGCTAAGGTGTATACGTGTATCGAAACAATATATTGGGTTAACAAAATGAAAGGAATGGCTTAGAAGGGTGTATCTAGGGGTATCTTGCACTAAAGGTGAGTGCAACAAAAGGGTTTCACATGGGGGTCGAGAAGTCGAGGTGACTAATCGATAGACACATAATGGTAGGCTATTTGGGTGATAATCCTATAATATTGCCTTCTTAAACTAAAAAGTCCAAATACATCGAGCTAACTCAACATACCTCGTCTATGGTCTCAAATGATGCAAAGGCCAAGTTCTAAAGTTTACAAGCTACCGGCACACTCATAATTTGGTGGATTTGGGGGTAAAATATTGGAAACGGATAAGGCTAATCTCACCATATAATGTCAAGGGTTGTATGCTTTCGACTAAGGTCTAATCTAGTTAGGTTAAAGAAAACCATGTCAAAATTTTAAAATGGCATAATTTTTTCAAAATAAACTAGAAAAACGAGGGCAAAATAAAGTTCAAGAGATAATCCTACTCCCGTCCCCCCACTTGAATTATACAAAGTCCCTTTTGTACTAAAAAGCTTAAATAAAGGTGAAGAGAAAAGTAAAATTAGAGCGAGAACTTCCTCGAATTTGCTCGAAAAAGAAAGAAGGCCCTAAAAAAGAGACGTTCGATAGAAAGCATCATGAACAAACTTCAATCCCTGAAATCACACTACCGACAAGCATAATTCTAAAAAGAAAAAATGAAAAATGAAAAACAAACCAAACTCACTTTCATAGGAATAATCAAGCTTTTGCATTCAAAGATATGCAACAAGCCTTTTAAACCACTTGGTGTCCCAAGTGGACGAGTGAAGTCTCGTGAGGGTTTACAGGGAACACACCCACAAAGTTCATTTAAAATACTAATAAAAGGTTATTTTATTTTAAAAAGAAAGAAGTAAAGCAGAGGAAGGTTACATCAGAGCTCTAGGGGAGTTACAGAATCGAAAACCCGGCATACGTTGTAAGAGTGAAGCTATTTCTGGTAACCATGGAGATGGTGTTACGCCAGAAGTAATCGTAATGCATGAAATTCTCGCGAGGGTAGGTTACTGCGTAACCATGAGATGAGTTACGCCAGTAACTATGGTCGATCAGCGCTGCAAGTACTTGAGCAATCACTCCAAGTTTCCTGCAAAATGGTTAAAACACAAAACCTTGGAAATAGAAATAAAACAAAAGAAAGGGATAATTGGTGTCTCCGAAAGAGCACTTTTCTTTATTTACGAGTCTTTAAGTTAGACTCGAGCCCTTGGGAAGGCTTTAGAAGGGGGAAGAACTCATCTCCCGAAAGCTTGCTAACATCTTACCCATAATAAATTTTTGCACGATGTCCATTTACCATGAAATATACTCCTTCCTTGTTATGAACCTCAATAGTCCCATAGGGGAACACCTTACTTACTATGTAGGGGCCAACCCAACGAGATATCATTTTTCCAAGGAATAATTTGAGTCTTGAGTTAAAAACGAGAACCTCCCCATCCCTACTTCAAATTTTTATCCTTAATTCGCTAGCGTGCCATCTTTTGTCCTGTTTTTGTATGCTTTGGCATAATCGTATGCTTCGCCTTAATTCACCTAAACAATTTATTTGGGAAAATCGGTGTTCCTTGATCACATCAGCCTCTAAATTAGCATTCTTGAGAGCCCAATATGCTTTATGTTCCAATTCTACGGGAAGATGGCACGCTTTTCCATAAACAATCTTAAAAGGGGTGCTTCCAATAGGAGTTTTGAAAGCTGTTATGAATGCCTATAAAGCTTCGTCCAGTTGGTCGGACCAATCTTTTCTATTACTGCTGACGGATTTTTCTAAAATTCGCTTGAGTGCCCTCTTGGTGTTTTCAGTTTGCCCATTAGTTTGTGGGTGATAAGGTGTAGTCATTCGGTGGAGTACCCCATATTTGTTGAGAACTTTTTCCATAATAGCATTACAAAAGTGCGTCCCTCGATCACTTATGATGGTCTTAGGGATCCCAAACCTGGAGAATATCTTTTCAAAAAACGAATGACACTTCTAGCATCACATGTTTGCTTCGACCCACTTTGAAACGTAATCAACAGCTACAAGGATATAACTTTTATTCTTTGATGGGGTGAAGGGTCCCATAAAATCGATCCCCCAAACATCAAAAACATCACATACCATAATGTTGTTTAGTGGCATCTGATTTCGAGAAGAGATGTTTCCTGCCCTCTGACAAGCGTCACAGTCCCTTACATGTTTTGCGGTATCTTTGAAAATGCTAGGACAAAAGAATCCGGCCTCATAAACCTTGGCGAGCAGTATTATCGGCCCCATAGTGTCCTCCGCCCAGTCCGTTGTGACAATGTTCGTAACTGCTTTTGCTCATTTCCAAAACACATCTAATAATACCATTTGGGCATGATTTAAAAAGGAAAGGATCATCCCAGAAGTAATATTTAAGATCCGAGAAGAACTTTTTCTTTTGATCATAAGTTTTGTTGCTCTGTAATACTCGCCGGAGGTAATTAGTGAAATCTGCGTACCATGGTTCAAATTGGAATCTTTAATTCTTACTGCCATGAGATGCTCATCGGGGAAGGAGTCTCGAATAGTTTCTTTGTCAAGTTCTTCAAGCTCAGGGTTTTCTAATCGTGAGAGGTGATCACAGCTAAGTTTTACGCTCCTTTCTTATCCTTGATTTCAATTTTAAATTCTTGTAGCTTGCGACCCATCTTATCAATCTTGGTTTGTCATCCCGTTTATTGAATAAGTACTTTAAGCGAGAATGGTCAGTAGACAACAGCTTTTGACATTACTAAATAAGATCGAACTTATCAAAGGCATAAACCACGCCGAGTTCCTTTTCGGTTGTGTAATGCTCTTGTGCCTCATTTAAGGTTTACTAAGCGTAATAAATGGGTTTAAATTTCTTATCCACCTCTGTCCTAAACGACTCCTACAAGATAATCACTAGCATCGCATATAAGTTCAAAATGGTGCCCCAATCGAGAGCAATAATAACGCGAAGTCAATTTTCTTTTAAAATATCAAAAGCTTTTTGGTCGTCATTAAAATCAAATTTTGCATCTTTGCGAGGAGTTGGGTCATAGGTTTGGCGGTTTTGGAAAAGTTTTTTATAAATCTTCTATAAAATCCAGTGCCCAAGAAAACTCTAATTCCTTTCAAATTAGTTGGATAAGGAAGTCGAGAAATAACGTCAACCTTAGCTTTATCAACTTCGATCCCTGTTTGGGAAATCTTATGCCCCAAAACAATCCCTTCTCTTACCATAAAATGACATTTCTCCTAGTTAAGGACAAGGTTGGTTTCTTCACATCTGGCAAGCATTTTAGATAAATTATAAAGACAAGATGAAAAAGAGTTATCGAAAACCGAGAAGTCGTCCATGAAGACTTCCATAAAATCTTGACACATATCCGAGAATATTGGAGTCATGCACCGTTGGAATACGGTGGGAGCGTTGCATAGTGCGAAAGGCATCCTTCGGTAGGCGAATGTTCCGTATGGGCAGGTTAAAGTAGTCTTTTCTTGATCCTCAGGGGCAATCAGAATTTGAAAGTATCCCGAAAATCCATCAAGAAAACAATAATACTCGTGTCCAGAGAGTCTTTCTAGTATCTGATCGATAAATGGAAGGGGGAAGTGATCCTTTCGTGTTGTGTCATTTAATTTCCTGTAATTGATGCACACCCCCAGCCAGTGACCATCCTAGTAGGTATCAGCTCGTTATCTTCATTAGTGACTACTGTCATTCCTCCTTTCTTTGGCACAACATGAATAGGACTAACCCAAGGACTATCAGAAATAGCGTAAATTAGACATGCATCTAGAAGTTTAATGATTTCGTCTTTTACCACGTCTTGGACTTTTGGGTTTAATCTTCTTTGTGGCTGTACTACTGGTTTAAAATCATCTTCCATTAGTATCTTGTGAGAGCAGTATGAAGGGTTGATCCCTTTATGAAAATTTCCACGCAATTGCCCCCTCGTGCTTGCTTAAAACCTGCAATAGCGACTCCCTTTCTTCGTCAGATAACAAAGAAGAAATCACAACAGGAAAATTACGATCCCCATCAATGAATGCATATTCTAAATGCAGAGGGAGCTCCTTGATTTTGGGGGTAGTATCAGCTTCTTCTGGGGTATTTGCTGAACATATCGTTTGATTGTTCATATCCAGTTCTTCCGTTTCTCTTTCTCCATCGCTAGATATCCCATCATTATCTTCGAATTTCAATGATTTCAAAGGGTCGGGCAGAAAGCATTCCTGGGCATGTTTCTGAGCATTAGCTTCGATAAGGTCGAGATCATCAAGGTTGTCGTCAGTGAAAGAAGCATATCTCATTGATTTTTCAAGATCGAAGGTAATTTGTTGTTTCCAATCTCCAACGAAATCTTCTGGTTAAAAACATCAATCATAGCGTGTGCGGTGGCAAGAAAGGGTCTCCCAAGAAAAATTGGGATATCATCCTCTTCCATTTCAAGGACTACGAAGTCAACCGGGAAGACAAATTTATCGATCTTAACAAGAACATTTTCAGCGATTCCTTTAGGATATTGAGTTGCTTTATTAGCTAGCTCAGTGCACATTCTATTTGGTTTCAGGTACCTCAATTGCAGACGCGAATAGAGAGATAATGGCATAAGACTTATGTTTTCCCCAAGATCGGCAAGGGCCTTGTTGAACATAATTCCCCCGATTGTGCAAGGTAAGGTGAAACTCCCTGGATCTTCTTCTTTAAGAGGCATATCTTTTAGAAGGGCGGCAGAGCACCTTTGATTTAAAGTTATATGCGTCTGATCAGAAAGTCTTCTATGGGTTAGGAGATCCTTCATGAATTTAGCATATTTGGGCATTTGCTCAGGGGCTTCAACGAGAGGAATATTAATGCTGAGTTGTTGTAACTTTTCCATGAATTTCTGAAATAACACTCATTCTTGTTCCTTCTTAATTCTTCCCAGAAATGGTATTGGATGAACGTAGGGATGGACTTTCTCGATAGTTGGTTAAGCCCCCTCGGTTTCTTTGTTGTTGTCTTGAGGCGTTTCTTTAGTCATATCATTCGAGTTTGAAGGGTAGGCTGGTTCCTTATAGTTTAATCCACTTCTGGTTGTAATAGCATGTGCTAGATCTCGAGCATTTGGTTCAGTTGTGCTAGGTTGTTCTCCTTCATCTCTCATTCTGATATATTCTGCAAGCTTTCCAACTTGATTTTCAAGTCTTCTTATAGCAGCTGCTTGTGTTCTCAAAGACATGGTCGTAATCTCGCTTGATATTCCATACCAATTTTCGCTCTCTTCTTGTTTTCTGTTGGATTCCTTAAGATTTTTCACAGCCTTTTCGAGATCCGTTACTCTCCCATGAATGGGTTTATCAAACTTGTGTTTAACCATTTTGACTTCTTCAGTAAGGGATTGCATATCTACTTCAAATTCCTCCAGATTCTTTATTACCGATTGTAGCTCGATAGGGTCTTCATTCCAAGATGACGAGTGGAGAGCTACTTCTTCAAATCTTGTCCATCCTTTATCAGCAGTCATTAACGGGATAGGTTCTTTTGAGTCTAATAATTGCCGAGTTTTTATGTTCAACCAGTTGTAAAATATTTGCAGTTGCTCGTGCTTGTTGAGTTTATGCTCGGGGCACTTGAGGATGGCTTCATTGAATCTTTCCCAAGCTGTAAATAGTGGTTCATCATTGAATTGGCTAAACCTCCTAATTTCATCAACTTGCCGGAGGATTTTTGCAGGGGTTCGGTATTCCTTAAGAAAGGCCTTCTTAAATGCACTCCACGTTGTGATAGATCCAGATGGTAGTTTCTTTAACCAATCTCTAGCTCTTCCTTTTAGGGTAAAAGGAAATGCTATCATCATAACATGATCTCAGAGACCCCACTGGAATAAATCGGCGATCTCACAAACATTTGCAATCCGCCGTTTGCTTCTTCATCTTTGGTTCCATAAAAGCAGATCTTTTAGTTCTTCAAGACATAGTCCCGCAATTAATTTTACATTTTCTTCAAGAGCTGGAATGGTGATTCCCTGTTTACTTTTAGAGGTGGTGAGATAATCATTCATAGTGAGAAACATAATATCAGAATAAAACTAAAGACTTAATAAAAATCCTAATATAACTCCCCGGCAACGGCGCCAAAAACTTGATGCAGGATTACTGACCAGGTTTTATTATTTATATAGTCTCGTTAAACCTATGGTCTACCCTAATGCACAAACGGGCAGTGTACCCGGTCATGTGTAGTGTAGTATTCGGTAAAACCGAGGTCATCCCAAGATCTATGTGTGTTGGATTATTACTAAGTCTAGGTGTCACAGATTTTAATAATGATTTCGATAAGGAATTAATTAATTAACTTCTAAAGCAGATAAAAGGCAAAGGTTTAATCAATAGAGGAGAGTGGTGCTAACCTAGTTATTCCTCCTAGCTAGTAATGTCTACGTCTACTTACTTCCAATTACTTCAGGTAGGGTCAAATTTGAGAGGAACATTTGGTCAATTCGCCTTACCTATCAGAAAGATGACACCACTGGAGAAGTCAGGTGTCCCTTCATAAGTCCAGTTGTTCCCGGTCCCCTAAGCCAAGTCATTAAGTACCGCTACATGCTAGATTTATAATAGTGAGTGCCTGGGCGTTAGCAACTTAAACACTCACCCCCTAGTTCTTAAGTTCATCCAAACGGTAGGTGATCAGTTGGTCAAATTGCACAAGTAGAAAGGGCCGTCAGTTGGTCATATCTTACCCTTCCCATCTCAGGCTACTCACATAGGGTCAGTTGGTCATATCTCCTAAGCAACTAGCCTCTACCGCCATTAAAACTACCGAAACAAGGGTAGCTACCAATAAACTATGCATGCATACACTTAGAAATAGTTATACGGAAGTAATGTAAACGCAAACAAAACAATCAAGGAATCATAACTGGGCCAGCACCAAGAGGTGCTTAGCCGCTCATATTAACCATACAAATCAATTCAATATTCAAAGTTATGAAATACATGAATCGAAAGTAAAGAAAAAATAAAATGCTAATGCTTATCGTAGGGGAGTGATTTCTCCTTGGAGACAACTCAGTATGCCTCTAGACCTGCCTTTGGCTTTTCCCACGCTTCTTTGGTTGTGGTGTGTGGAATAGGATGCTTTGAAATGCTAGAAATCGTGGGGTATTTATAGGCAGACTGGTTACTGCGAAACTAATATAAGAGTTACGCTAATCTTCAATTTCTTCAGTAATTTGCACTAGATCTCTGGTTACCGCAGAACCTTATGAGTGGTTAGGCCGTATCTTCAATATAACTTAGTTACGTCAGAGTTGGTGAAATAGTTACGGCGTAGTTATTAGCGGCGTGGAACCTCATTTGACCTAATAAGTTACGCCGTAGTCTTTAGGGGGAGTTACGCCGTAATCTCCTATTGAGTTGGCTTTCTGAGTCACGCTTTAGTTACGGCGTAATGAGAGAGATGAGTTACGCCGTAACTTCTTCAAAGTCAGCATACTATGATAAATCTTTGATATTTCTCCAATTCCGCGTCTCTTTAGCTCCAATGCTCGTAATTTACCTGAAAGTGGGAAACAATGGAAAACAAGCGTAAATCCATATAAATGATATAAATTACAAGCATTATCGGGGGAAATTGACATTAATATTCTGGACTATTTGATGTTATCAATTAGGTTCATCACAATTTTGCTCAATATATCTTTATTGAATTCAAAATGAGTTTTTAATTTGTATTAACCATGTTGATTCTTTGATTTAGTTTATCTTAGAAAACAATGTGATACCAAATTGTGATAAACCCATTTGAACCAAAGTTCTCAAGATGAAAATTGTACTTCTAGGAATTAGAGAATGGAAATAACAATGTAGTGAAGATAATACTTACACAAGTGATTGTTTTCTTTGAAATGATGAGGAATGAGCTCCTATGAACAGTAACTTAGGGTTTATGTTCGTGAGTGGGAGAGTAAAGTGAAAAGTAAAACTCCACAGTGATCATCTAGCACTTATTCTATCTTCTGATGTGCCGGTTCCCACAGATCCCTTGAATGAGGGATCCGGCTAGTTCAATTGCAGGGATCCAGCAGATCAGTAGTTAACAGTTTAAGTGAACTTTGATAATTTTGATACGGGAGTTTTAATTCTTGACTAATGTTGGGTTTTTTTCCTCTATAGCTTAAGGTTTGTTTATGGTTCGAGGTTTTGACGAGTTTTAGTGTTTTACTAGTACTTTTTGACAAGGTTCCCTTTTTATGAATGAATCATAATTTGGGAAGTTAAGAATCATGACAAAATACTATTTTAACATGATATGAGAAGTTTCACATGGACACTATTGACATGGATGTAATGCCAACAACCTTATATGAGAAATGATGACCAAGGCTTTTGAATAGCCAAGATATCATTATGAAGTAAAATGACTAGTTTGTAGTTTTGTCTATAGAGATCAACCAAGAATGCTATTCTTGATGATGTGTTCAATATAGATAACAACTTTAGTGATATTGGAGTATACGTATTAAGTCTACGATTCTTTACGTGTTATAAGAAATGATATTACTAATTAAGCTAGGATTTATACATTAATAATTTATCTATAAGTAAGTTATAAAAGAACATACCTTTGCTATATATATTCTTTTTATGATTTAAAAAATCATAGACGCGAAATTCTTCATGATCTTCTAAGATGCCCAAATCCTAGTATGAAGAATTCTTAAAAAGAAAGTGTTAGAATGATCTATCACTATCCAACATTTAAAATATCATGATTTCTAAAAACATGATTTTTTTTTTTGTTTTAAAAAATTCTCTTCTTTGTAGTTTTCAAAGATACACGGATCGTATCAAGTTTTAAAAGTAAAATATACTTTAAAAAACTTGGTAACGAAGCTCTGGTACCAATTCTGGAAAACTAGAAGGGGAGGTTGAATAGTTTTACTGATTAAAACTTCATTTTAAAATATTTAGGTTAACTTATGTCAATATATTTAATGTGTGTGTTGGATGATGATAGATAAGCATATAAATAAGTAATGCAAAGATAAAGAGTAAGAAACAAAAAACCACAACACGAGTATTTATAGTGGTTCGGCTACAAGGACACCTTCCTTGCCTTACTACCCCCGAGTTCCCCACTGGAGTTCGTAGCACTACACAACACAAGCTCCTTAATGTGGCGGAGAAGCCTTCACAACGTCGCCTACTCTTTATCCGATACAAGGCTAGACACCGAGTTCCTCCACGAGGTAGAACCAAAACTATCACAACGTTGCCTACACTTTATCTGGTACAAGGCAAGATACCGAGTTCCATTAAAAAGGAGGAACTACTACCCAACACTACACAAATACACAAGAACCCCAAAGGAGACACACTCCTTATTACAACAACATAAAGGATATCAATATGCTTTAACCCAACCTATCTATCTTGTACATTGATGCACCATATCGAATGTACTCCCTTGGCACCTTTCACTAATTCTCTTGACACGATCCTTCGGCACCTTTCACTAATGTCTTCGACACGGACCTTTGGCACCTTTCACTAATGCCTTTGACACAACACTTCTAGAAGGGAGGAAAGAACTATCAACAAGATAACTTCAGTAGTCTTGATGATGACGAAGCTTGGAAACTCATGGACTTGAGCTTGCTCGACTTCAAGAGGTGGTGATCTCTCCTTTAAGAGGAACCTAGAGAATGACACAAACACAAAACTACATAGAAAGATCCTTTGGATCTGAGGTTAGAGAGTTTACAATACTAAGAGAGAGTATGTGCAAAAGGGATGGATTGAAAGAGAGAAATGGCTCACTATTTATAGGAAATTTTCTCTACTTGTCACACCCCCAAATTACCTGTTTTGCAGCGGAATGGAATTCCTGGGGGTTGACTGTCATAGCATCACAATCACAGTTATATTGAACGACCTAAAGTATCGTTTGGAAAATACATCGTTTGATTTAATAAAATAATCAGAGTTTACAAAGTGTAGGTCCCAAATGAAAATCAATTTGTGCGGAAATAAGTTTGTTACAAGCCAAACGATGTTTTAAAGTTCATAAAACCCAAGTGAGACGCGTCGTCACCACGACTCTATGATAAGTCCACATGCATGCTGATTGGTGCTAAACCGTCAAGCTATATCACTCAAGCTAACCACTTGTGAATGGCTAACCGTAATAAACTTAAAACTGCTCAGAAACCAATACAATGAAGATCAGAGAAATATAGTGTATTCCTGGGTCGTTAAGTCCCACGGAGGATCAATTGGTGTATAAACACTTGATCAGATGATAGAATAATCACTAAGGATAGTGATCAGTAAGGATTTGGATGGATAATTACCTAAAGAAAAGATTTATAAATTACAGCTACTTAAATGCAAATTAAAAGAAATTAAAAAGTTAAAATATATTAAATAAACGCTATCACTATTTTTACAATGATGTTTTTGTGATTTTATAAAATAAAATATCTTAAATAAACTATTTTAACTAAAACGTAAACTTAAATTATCTAAAAACTAAATTTAAAATGAAAACGCGTCGTTAAGTTTAAAAATTACGCAGTGCTAAAGCAAAACGTAAAATTTATGAAATAAAAGTCCTATAAGTGTAAAAACAATTATATTACGTACTATATGATAAAAGAAAATTTTAGAGAAAAGATTTATATTTTTTTGACTTTTATATTTTTTATTATGAATTAAATAAGATTTTACACTAATTAAATGTTTAAAAATACTAAAACTATTGAGAAAAATCTGAAACTTTTTTATAAAATACTTTATACTAATACCAAACTAAGAAAAATGAAAAAACTGAAAAAGCTTGCTTTAATAAGCTAGAAATAAGCTAAAAGCTACGTATAAGCTTAACTGATAACAAAGGGGTATATATTAAATTTTGCAAAATATAACCGAGACAAGTCCCAAGGGCAACTGGTATCCAGGTACACTCTTAACGCTATCCTAAGGAGGAGGTCTCAGGTTCGAGCCTGCCTCCCCACCTTTTTGCCAAACATTTTTTTTCTCGATTTTCTTTTTATAAACTTAATAAACACAAGAAAATAAGCACTTTTGTTAACTACAACTTTTTCTCAAAACCACTAATAAGCACTGATTCAGCTTATGATTTTATCACAGTTTAGCTTTTATTGAAAATAAGCACAAGATTAAGCTAAGAACGGCTATAAGCTATTAAATAAGCACAACTACAATGGAAATAAGCTAATGGACTGATGATAAGCTAATATTAAAACTGAATAAGCAACTTGACTATAATTAAGCACTGATTAAGTTATAAATAAGCACAAGTTACCACTGTTACACAGTACACCCTTTTAATCACTGGGCACTTTTCTAGCTATTTTTAAGCACTTTAATAAGCTAAGAATTGAAAACAAACACTGCAATCAACAAGTTGACCAAGTGAACTTTCCAAAGAACTAATTTGCAAAGATTGGCTTTCACAAATAAGCTTGTGAGAAGCTTTTGAAAAACTGGAAAACTCTAACTAACTGGTACACTTAAACAAAAAATGGACAAAACTAAAAAGCTATTGCAGGCTAAGCAAATAAGCTAGAATTGGAAAATAAGCTCTTGTAACCTTGAGTTAGCTAGGTGAGCTTCTCAAAAAGCTAAGATGTACAAGCTAATAATCACTAATAAGTTCTCTAAGAGCTTATGAACTAGGCTACCACATCTGTGCACAGAGCATGTTTTCAAACAAGGGTCTCAAAAGAAGCTATGAATTAAGCACTCTATAAGCTGATTAAGATTGAACTAATATTTTTCTAATTTTTTTAAGCAACTAAATTTTACTACCCCAGAAGTTTATAAGCTAAATCTTAATTTTAAATACACAATGAAATTCTAAAGTTTATTCAAAAACAGGCTAATGAAAATTTTGACTTTTTTTTATTACACTAACACTTTGACTTTTATGAACTTGAGATTGATTTTTATGACTGATTATGTTAAAATAAACTATACTAAGGTGAAATTAAGCTACTATATCAAGTTATAAACTAATGTGATGGTAATTACAATTAGAAATTCTAACAGTTAACTGACAATAAGCAATTAGAAGCTATTTGACTTTTTAACTAATGAAGACTGGTTTTCTTGGTAAAATTGAGCTATTAAGTGCTAAAGGGACATGAAACAATAACAAACAATAACACCACAGACCTCTATATCAGATAACTAAGCAACTCCAAACACCACTTTATTAGACTGTTATGAAGCTTTTTATACTAAAACAAGTTTGTAAACCAAGTAATCTATTTATTATCTTAAATTAGCTAAAATAAAACAGAATTGAACTGGAATTAACTCTATTTAAACACTTGAACTAAGAAACACAAAATTTAAGGAAATGGCTTACAAATTGAGTACAAGCTTAAAACAGAAAACCAAAGTCTGAGATCATACCCTATTGCTTCCCAAGAAGCTCTAAACCAACATCAATCCAAAATCGCCTCGCTCCATCTTTCTTGTACCATCTCCATGATTTTTTATTTTTAGCTAAATTTTTGGTATTTTTGGTGATTTTTGAGGTTTGAGTCTAAACTGAGTTATAAATGTTTTCAAAAGCTTAAACAAGCTGCTAGGAGCTTATGTAAGCTTAATGAGCCCAAAACAACAACCATAAACAACATAAGACAAATTTGAGATTTTAACCATGAAATTGAAATAAACTAAGTTCGTTCGTGAAAACTGAAATTGAAACTGAAATGATGTTTTTATTACACTGACATAAGATTACAAAACACTTGAAAACTTAAACATGAACTGGAAAACTTGAAAACTTAAAAACGACATAAGCTAAAAATAAATTACTCTAGATGTATCTTCACACTCTTTCCAATCCTTCTTTATAGACTTTTGAGGCTCTGTTTATGCCTTTGAATCTTTCCCACCTCAATCCAACCATTGGATTGGTCAAAGCTATCATATTCGTCCATGTGGAGATTTTGGCGCCAAAATTCTCTTTAGCAGGTTTTTCCAATTAATGGGGTTTGGATGGATGTGGAGGTGGAGGGGGGATGTATTCAAGTGGAAAAACAGCTGGGGGGGATAAGGTGAGGTGGAGAGGTGGAAAACAAGTGGTGAAAACCACTGGTTTTGGTGTTTACAGTGGTGGGAGAAGGTGCTACAGTGCCTGGTTTTTGAATTTTAAACATTGGGCCGGGTTAAGTTTATTGGATTTGGGCCTGAGTTGTATAAAGGATCCGTTTGGTTTGGTAACTACACAAGGACCATTTATGTAATTCCAACAAAGTTAAGGGTTGAACCTGCCAATCTTCCAAAGTTCTTACAAGGACCAAACCTGCCATAAATAAATAGTTCAAGGACCAATAATGATTATTTTCCATTTTTAAAATGTCCAAGGACCATTTTTGACAATTTTCAAACTCCAGGGACCAAACTTGTAATTTCTCTCTAAACATATCATAAAGGACCAATTATGCCACAATTGAATAGTACAAAGTGTAGTTTGAATAATTTCTATTTTTAAACACCCAGGGACTATTTTTGACATTTTTGTAAAGTTGAGGGACTAAAGTTGTAAATTGTGATTTTTGAACTTTAAAGGAATTGTTTTGACAACTTATGAATCCCATGGACCTTTTATGACTTTTTATAAGTTTTGTAATGACAAGGGACTAATTTTGACAACTTTTGTAACTTGGGGGACTAAAACTGCCAATTATGCAAACTTGATACGTTTTTCACCAGATTTTGATGTTTTTGTATTTAAAACATATAAAACACTTGTTTGTGATATTTTTATCATTTTGAAGCATTTCTGAGTGTTTTCAGATGTTTTTGGCATTCTAACAGTATAAAAAATGATGAGTATTTAGACACTCATCAATCCCCCACACTAAGATATTGCTAGTCCCTTGCAATGATTTGAGAAATTTAATGGATTTCATCTCTTTACCAAAAGCCATTACTTCTGGAGTAGCCAATTGTTTTAGTTCAAGTAAGAACCTTGGCACACTGATAACCAAATAATTTTGAGCAAATCATAAGTCGTCAACGGATTTGATTTGTCTTTACCGGCCGTTGCTTCGGACTAGCCAACTCTTAGATAAATTATCAATATTATCTTTGGTGAGCTGGTTACCAATTATGGCTTTCAACGCCTTTACCACAAGCCATAAACCTGCGGGCTAGCCAACTTTTCACTAGTTTAAAGATATGGTGAGTTGAACACCATACAATTTTGGGCAAATTGCAAGCCATAAACGGATTTGAGATATCTTTACCAAGAGCCGTTTGCTCCTGGATTAGCCAATCCTTATGTGGGTTAGACATGGCGGACTGATTACCATTTGCCGAGTAAGTGTAAAACACTTACTCTAAAAAAAATTTTGGCCAAAAATGGGGGAATTGGGTGGAATAATTACATGATAAAATTCGTGAGAATTCCCCCCACACTTAGAAATGAATATTGCCCTCAATATTCAAAGTACCGGCGGTTATGCCAAAACATAGAACATAAAAGGGAAATACTACGGCCATTATTTTGTTTTTGATATATACACATTTTTTTTTGTTGAAAGATTGATATATACAAATGGGGCAAGCAACTCCCACACTAGGGTGGTAGAAAGGGGGTAAGAAGACGTAAACATGGGTGAAAACCCATATTGTGTGTGCTACTTTTTGATTCCCGAGTCACTAGCTTGACTCGATCCCCGCATTCATTGGTTCATGGGAAAGTTTGTAGATCCGGGACAATCACGGGTGGAATGTCTTCTCCAAAGTAGTGCTTTAATCGATGACCATTTACTTTAAAATTTGGACCATCAGGCTTAGATAACTCAATGGTACCATAAGGATAAACCTTAGTGATAGTAATGGACCGACCAACGGGACTTGAGCTTTTCCGAGAAAATCTTCAATCTTGAATTGAAAAGAAGGACTCGATCACCAACGCTGAAAACGCGGTTCTTGATTTTAGAGTCATGAATCTTCTTTGTCTTTTGTTTATAGATCAAAGAGTTCTCGTATGCTTGACCACGGAGTTCATTTAGTTCATTCATTTGAACGTTTCTGTGATCACCATGTCCGCTCATATGTCAAGTTGCATGCTTCAAGGCCCAGTAAGCCTTGTGCTCTAGCTCAATCGGAAGATGACATGCCTTCCGTACACTAGCTTGTATGGAGTGCACCGATGGGTGTTTTGTAAGCGCACGAAAAGCCCGAGAGCGTCATCTAGTTTATCCGACCGGATGCACGATTTTCGCCACTGTTCTTCAAGGATTCTTTTAATGTTGGAGACTTCCACCTGCCCACTTGTTTGGGGGTGGTATGCAAGATAGATTGGTAACACCATACTTTTGCATGACACGATCAAATTGGTCATTACAAAAATGTGTACCATGATCACTGATTATAGCTCTGAGTTCCAAACCCTGCAAAAGGGATTTCAAAAATTTCACAACTACTCGGGCATCATTGGTAGGTAAAGCTTTTGCTTCAACCCATTTTGACAAATAGTCAACAGCCACGAGTATGTATTTGTTACCTCGAGAAGATGGAAATGGCCCCATAAAGTCGATACCCCAGATGTCAAATATCTCACAAACTTGAATGGCATTTTGTGGCATTTCATTTCTTTGAGAGATATTTCCATGACGTTGACAAGCGCCACAGGTTTTGACAAAATCGTGGGCATCCTTATAAATTGTGGCCAATAAAACCGGAATCAAACACCTTTTGGCGGTGTAGTTTGGACTATGATGGCCCCCGTGGGTCCAAAGATGGCAAGCTGTGAGAATGTCAAGAGCTTCTTGTCCATAAACACACAGTCGGATGACTTGATCCGCATTATTTTGAATAAGAAGGGTCGTCCCAGAAGTAATGTTTAACATCTTTGAAGAATTTGTTCTTCTGTTGGGTCGACATCCCTTTCACCATGAAGTTACCCGCATGGTAATTTGCGAAATCAGCAAACCATGGGGTAGAAGAGTTTCCATTTAAAAGAAACCAGATTGAGTGTCTCGAGAGGAAATGTTTCATTTATTTCCTTTTTCTCAAAAACATCCTGATGAGGGTTTTCTAATCCGGACAGAATGTGCAAGGCTCCCTCTCCTTTTTTATCACGTATGATGATATCAAATTCTTGGAGGAGGAGAACCCAACGGAGCACTTTGCATCTTGTTTTGCAAAGAGATATTTGAGAGCCGAGTGATCCGTATACACTACACATTTGGTCAAGATTAAGTATGGCCGAAATTTCTCAAATGCATACACCACGGCTAATAGCTCTTTTTCTGTGGTGGTGTATTGAGTTTGAGCTTCAAATCATAGTCTTACTCATGTAGTGAATAGGCTGAAAATGCTTAGCTCTACGCTAACTTAAGACCGCACCGATAGCAAAATCACTTGCATCGCACATGAGCTCAAAAGGCAAGTCCCAGTCGGGAGCAACGAGAATGGGTGCCTCAGAAGTTTTTCTTTAATGTTTCAAAGCTTTGATGCACTCAGTAAGATAAAAGGAGCATCCTTTTTCAAGAAGATGGGTCATTGGTCGGCGATTTTAGAGAAATCTTGTATGAATCGCGGATAGAAACCGCATGACCTAAAAACTCCTAATACCTTGACGGGTAGTAGGATGAGGCAGTTTAGCAATAACATCGACTTTTGCTCTATCTACCTCAATCCCATTTTTTGAAATCTTATGGACAAGGACTATGCCTTTTGACCATAATGGGCTTTTCTCCCGCTTAGACAAAGATTGGTATTCTACAATCAAGCCAGCATTTTATCTAAATGGGAGAGACATGTTTGAAACGAGTCCCCAATGACCGAGAAGTCATCCATAAACACTTCCATTGTTTCTCATCATGTCGCGGAAAATGGCCATCATACATCGTTGGAACGTACAGAGCATTACATAGGCTAAAAAGGCATACGCCCTGTAGGCAAAAGTTCAGATAAGTGTGAATGTAGTTTTAATCTTGATCCTTTGGATCAATGGGGATCC
>OU343220.1:149031613-149097205 GCA_910596185.1 Chrysanthemum makinoi
AAAATATAGAGGAAAACAAGCTTAAATCCATATAAATGATATAAAATACGAAAGCATTATCGGAAAATTGACACTAAATATTCAGGACTATTTGATGTTATCAAATATCCCCCACTTGAACTCTACTTACCCTCAAGTAGACCTGATAGATAGGATTCCTAAAGGATATCTTTAATACCTCAAAAATATAAGTTTACAAATCCCTTATGCTAGAATAAAACAAAGCCAACAGCTCACCTAAAATGGGAACAAAACACTCAAATCAATCAACTATTCTAAGTGTCAATTTCGGGTGATCACTCATTGCAAGCTTATAGCATGTATTCTATCATAAGCTTGGCGGTTACACAAATCTCCACCACTAGAGTTAAGGAAAAAACAATTCTCGAAGGCAATATGGGTAGACACGACAAAGGTTAAGGGTGATTTGTCATTACTAACATGTTACGGCGAAGTGGACAAAATCAATTATTATAACTATATAAATCTATATTAAGCTCATAACAATAGTGCTTATAACATCGCACTTTTACAATCACTAAATAACAATAATTATAACTATATACACACACACACACACACACACACATATATATATATATATATATATATATATATATATATATATATATATATATATATATATAGATCAAATAAGATCAAGCTTAAAGTTGTTAAAATCATATCCAACTAAAATTTGACAAGCCATACTTCCTCTACAACAAAAATAAATAAATTTTTATTAACCACAACTAAAATTGTTAAAGTTTTGATAGATTTATTTTTAAAATTTATGAAACCTAGGTGATACACTTTGATTAGAAGTGTAATGTGTATCGTGCTTTTGTATGTGTAATGCATTTTGGAATATTTATTAGTGTAATGTGTAATGTGTGTATCACTAATCCAAATTCATGTATCATTTGATTATTAGTTGCTAAAATATTAATTTATATTAAATATTATTATGTGTTTATTGCTAAAATTGTTATTTCTAAATGTTTTAGTGATTTTTTACTTGATCTTATTTTTAAAACTTTAAGTTTGATCTCACGTTAACTCTCCCCTATATATATATATATATATATATATATATATATATATATATATATATATATATATATATATATATATATATATATATATATATATATATATATATATATATATATATATATATATATATATATATATATATATATATATATATATATGTTCGAATCATTTTTTTTCAACATAACAAAATAACTACACATAACATCCCCCCACTTGAGATGAACAACATCGAATTTGCGGGGTCTTCAATGATCTTTAAGGATATGCCATCGATTTAGAGCGATTCCCTAACCTTTCCACTTGCACCTTGAACTTAGGGCAAATAATGACTTCCCAATTACAAATAAAGACTGGCGGTAGGCTAGGTGTAATGGTGTATCGAAACAATATGTAGGGTGAACAAAATGAAAGGAATGGCTCATAAGGGTGTATCTAGGGGTATCTTGCACTAAAGGTGAGTGCAAAAAAGGGTTTAACATGGGGGTCGAGAAGTCGAGGTGACTAATCGATAGACACACAATGGTAGGCTATTTGGGTGATAATCCTATAATAATGCTTCTTAAACCGAAGTCCAAATACATCGAGCTAACTCAACATACCTCGTCTATGGTTTCGAAATGATGTAAAGGCCAAGTTCTAAATTTTACAAGCTACCAGCACACTCATAATTTGATGGATTTGGGCTAAATATTTGGAAACGGATAAGGCTAATCTCACCATATAATATCAAGGGTTATAATGTGCTCGGTTAAGGTCTAATCTAGTTAGGTTAAGAAAAACATGTCAAAATTTAAAAAATGGCTTAATTTTCCAAAATAAACTAGAAAAACGAGGACAATAAAGTTCAAGAGATAATTCTACTCCCGTCCCCCCCACTTGAATTGTACAAAGTCCCTTTTGTACTAAGCGCAATAAAGGTGAATAGAAAAGTAGAATTAGAGCCAGAACTTCAAATTTGCTCCAAAAGAAAGAAGGCCCACTAACGATTCGACTCTCAAGATAAGCATCCACGGAAAACTTCAACTCGAAATCACACCACCGACAAGCATAATTCTAAAAAAGAAAAGAAAAATTAAAAAAGAAATCTAACTTTCTTTCAGAGGAATCACGGCTGCATTTAGCGATGCAACAAGCCTTTAAACCCTTTGGTGTCCCAAGTGGACGAAAGCAATCTGAGGGCTTACAGGAACATACTACCACAAAGTTCATTTGAAAACTAAATAAGGTTATTGTGTTTAAAATGAAAGAAGTGTTGCTGAGAGGTTACGCCGTGAATTCCCATAAGGAGTTACCGTATTAAGCAAAACCCGAAGCAGGTGTGGCTACACGCACCATATCCGGGTTACCATAATTGGTAATGCTTCGACAAGTTCTCGCCGCACAAAGGCCTCGTTATGGCGTAACCAAGATAGTGAGTTACGCCGAACTCCGTCTGGATCGAATGCCGCAAAGAACAACTTTTCTTCGCTTTCCTCAGAAAAATGTTTAAAAACACAAAACCCAACAGAAATGGAAATAAAACAAAAGAAAGGGATAATTCGGGTTGTCTCCTAAAAGAGCACTTTTCTTTATTTATGAGTCTTAAGTTAGACTCGTAACCTCGGCTTTATGCAGGTGAAGAACTCATCTCCCGAAAGCTTACTAACATCTTGTCCATAATAATTTTTTGCACGGTGCCCATTCACTTTGAAAAACTCACCTTCCTTATTATGAACCTCAATAGTTCCATAAGGGAATACCTTACTTACTCTGTAGGGACCAACCCAACGAGATCTCATTTTTCCAAGGAATAATTTGAGTCTTGAGTTGAAAACGAGTACCTCTTGCCCCACTTCAAACTTTTTATCCTTAATTCGCTTGTCGTGCCATCTTTTGGTCCTGTCTTTGTATGCCTTGGAATGATCGTGATGCCTGCGTCAGACCAAATAAGCGATTTATTTGGGAAAATCGGTGTTCCTTGACCACATCAGCCTCTAGATTAGCATTTTTGAGAGCCCAGTATGCTTTATGTTCCAATTCCACGGGAAGATGACAAGCTTTCCCATAAACGATCTTAAAAGGAGTGCTTCCAATAGGAGTTTTGAAAGCTGTTCTGAATGCCCATAAGGCCTCGTCAAGTTTGTTGACCGCCTTTTCGTTATCTGCCACGGACTTCTCTTATATTCGCTTAAGTGCCCTATTGGTGTTTTCTGTTTGTCCATTAGTTTGGGGATGGTAACGTGTAGACATCCAGTGGATTACCCCATATCTTTTTAGAAATTTCTCCATAATGGCATTACAAAAGTGCATCCCTCGATCACTTATTATGGTTTTAGGGACCCCAAACCTGGAGAATAATCTTTTTAAAAATCGAATGATACTTCTAGCATCACAGGTTTGAAGAGCTTCAACTTCTACCCACTTTGAAACGTAATCGACAGCTACCAGAATATAACTTTTTTTTTTTGATGGGGTGAAAGGTCCCATAAAATCGATCCCCCAAACATCAAATACTTCACATACCATAATGTTGTTAAGCGGCATCCGATTTCAGAAGAAATGTTCCCTCTTTGAAAAGCGCCACAAATTTCTCCATGTTTAGTGGTATCCTTGAAAATGCTAGGCCAAAAGAATCACTTCATAAATCTTTCGGCAAGAGTATCTACCTGTAATGCTCTCCAAATTGGTCCATTGTGACAATGTTCCAAAATCATGTCGTTCATCTCAAAAACACATCTCCTAATAATACCATCCCGCATGATTTAAATAGGAAAGGATCATCCCAAAAGTAATATTTAAGATCCGAAGAACTTTTTCTTTTGATCATAAGTTTTGTTGCTAGGTAACACGGTCCGCGAGGTATTAGCTTAAGTCCGCATACCAAGGTTCGTGACTAGGATCTTTAATGTTTATTGCCATAAGATGCTCATCGTGAAGGAATCAACAATAGTTTCTATGTCAAGTTCTTCAAGCTCTGGTTTTCTAGCCAGAAAGATGATCACCGCTAAATTTTCTGCCTCTTTCTTATCCTTGATTTTAATTTTAAATTTTGTAGCAAATGAATTCCATCTTATCGGGCCTTGGTTTCATGCCATGTTTATTGAACAAGTACTTCAAAGCGTAATGGTCAAGTAGACAACAGCTTTTGACATTACTAAATAAGACCTAAATTTATCAAAGGCATAAACCACAACAAGGAGTTCCTTCTGTGAGTCGTAATGTTCTTGTGCCTCATTTAAGGTTTTACTAGCATAATAAATGGGTTTGAATTTTTTTTCCACCCTTTGTCCCAAAAACACCATACTACATAATCACCGCATCAGATATAAGTTCAAAATCGTTGTTCCAATCACGCAGCAATAATAATGTGGGCAATAGTCAATTTTTCTTTTAAAATATCAAAGGCTATTTTGCACTCATCATTAAAGTCAAATTTTGCATCTTTCATGAGAAGTTGGGTCATAGGTTTAGCGCTTTTGGAAAGTCTTTTATAATTCTTCTATAAAACCCACAGTTTCAAGAAAAACTCCTAATCCCCTTTAGATTAGTAGGATAAGGAGTCGAGAAATGACGTCAACCTTAGCTTTATCAACTTCGATCCCGGTTTGTGAAATTTTATGCCCCAAAACAATCCCTTCTTTTTCCATAAAATGGCATTTCTCCCAATTTAGGACAAGGTTGGTTTCTTCACATCTAGCAAGCATTTTAGATAAATTATTAAGACAAGATGAATAAGAGTTACCAAAGACCGAGAAATCATCCATGAATACTTCCATAAAATCTTGGCACATATCCTAGAATATTGCCGCCATGCAATCAAGAAATGTGGCAGGGCATTGCATAGTCCAAAGGCATCCTTCGTAGGCTAATGTCTGTAAGGGCAAGTGAAAGTAGTATTTTATTGATCTTCCTGGGCGACGGATCAAAAATATCCCTAAAAATCCATCCGTGAAACAATAATACTCATGTCCGTAAAGCCTCTCTAACATCCGACGATGAAAGGGAGTGGAAAGTGATCCTTCGCTTTAAGGTCATTTAATTTTCTATAATTGATGCATACTCTCCAACCAAGAATCGTCTTTTTGTAGGTATTAGCTCATATTCGCCGAATACCCGCCATTCCCCTTCTTTGGCACAACATGAATAGGACTAACCCAAGGACTATCAGAAATAGCGTAAATTAGACATGCATCAAGGAGTTTAATGATCTCTTCTTTTACCCCATCTTGAACTTTTGGGTTTAATCTTCTTTGTGGCTGTACTACTGGTTTGAAATCATCTTCCATCAGTATCTTGTGAGAACAGTATGAAGGGTCGATCCCTTTTATGTCGAACCTCCATGCAATAGCTCCTTTGTGCTTGCTTAAACCCGTAATAGCAGCTTTTCCTCGTCGATAACAAAGAAGAAATCATCAGTAGGAAAATTAGGATCATCTAATAAATGCATATTCTAATTGAGTGTGGAGTTCTTTTAGCTTGGGAGTAGTATCGCCTTTTTCCAGATGTTTGGTTTAACATAACGTTTGGTTGTTTACAGCGTCTTCTTCCCATTCGTCTTCTTCATCGTTAGATATGTCTTCATTATCTTCAAATTTCAATGATTTCAAAGGGTCAGGCTGAAAGCACTCCTGAGCGTGTTTATGGACATTAACTTTGATTAGGTCGAGATCGTCAAGGTTGTCATCAGTGAAAGAAGCATACCTCATTGATTTTTCTAGATCGAAGGTAATCTTATCATTTCCAATTTCCAAAGAGATCTTCTTGTTAAAGACATCAATCATAGCTGCAGGCCGTGGGCAAGAAAGGGCCTCCCAAGTAAAATGGGACATCATCCTCTTCCATTTCAAGGACCAATGGTCGATCGAAGACAAATTTATCAATCTTGACAAGGACATTCTCAAGCAATTTTAGGATACCGAAGTTTTTATTTGTGCTAGCTCAATGCACATTCTAGTAGGTTTCAGGTCTCCTAATTCCAGGCATGACTAAAGCGAGAATGGCATAAGACTAATTCTTGCTCCTAGATTGGCAAGGGATTTATCAAACATGATACCTCCGATGGTGCAAGGCAAAGTGAAGCTCCCAGGGTCTTCTTCTTTGAGGGGCATGTCTTTAGTAGGTTAGAAACACCTTTGATTCAAGGGCAACTCATGTCCGTCACCGTAAAGTCTTTATGAGCAGTGGCGTCCTTCATGAATTTAGCATATTTGGGCATTTGCACAAGAGCTTCAACAAAGGGGATGTTAATGCTGAGCTGTTGTAATTTTTCCATGAACTTTTGAAATTGTAATCGTGTTTGCTCCTTCTTAATTCTTCCAGGAAATGGTACGGGAGGAACGTAGGGACGAATTTTTTCCACAGCTGGTTGAGCATCCTCAGTTTCCTTGTTGCTACTTTGAGGAACATCTTCATTCTGAACATCCGAGCTTGAGGGATAAACTGGTTCTTTATAGTTTAATCCACTTCGGGTTGTTATAGCATGGGCTAGATCCCTAGGGTTTGGTTCAGTTGTGCTAGGAAGTTCCCCTTCATCTCTCATTCTTACTGATTCTGTGAGCTTTCCAACTTGATTCTCCAATCTTCTTATCGAAGCTGCTTAAGTTCTTAGCACATGGTCATAATCTTTCTTGATTTTCCACACAAAATTTTCACTTTCTTCTTGCTTTCTGCTAGATTCTTTCACAAGCTTTTTTACAGCTCTCTCGAGATCCGTTACTCTTCCTTCAACTGGTTTATCAAACTTGTGTTTAACCATCTTTACTTCTTTAGTAAGGGATTGCATATCGACCTCAAATTCCTCCAAATTTTTGATTACCGATTGTAGCTCGATTGGGTTTTCATTCCAACCTTCATTCCAAGATGAAGAGTGGAGGGCTACTTCTTCAACTCTAGTCCATCCTTTATGAGCAGTCATTAAAGGGATAGGTTCTCTTGAGTCTAATAATTACCGAGTTTTGATATTAAGCCCGTTGTAAAAGATTTGTAGTTGCTCGTGCTTGTTGAGTTTATGCTCAGGGCATCTGAGGATGGCTTCATTGAATCTTTCCCTGTTGTAAATAGGTGGTCATCATTGATTTGGCAGAACCTCCTAATTTCATCAACTTGCTGGAGGATTTTTGCAGGGGTTGGTATTCTTAAAGAAAGGCTTTTTTGTACGCATTCCATGTTGTGATAGATTGATCAGTGCAAAACCGTCAAGTTATCTCACACAAGCCAGCCACTTGTGAATGGCTACCGTGGAAACTCAAAACGGTCAAACACAAATGCAATTAAGATCAGAGGAATATAGGGGATTCCTGGGTCGTTAAGTCCCACGGAGGATGAATTGGTGTTTAAAAAATTCAGATGTTAATAATCACAAAGGATAGTGATCAAGAAGGATTTTGAGATATTTATACCTAAAGAAAAGATTTATAAATTACAGGGGCTTAAAGAAAATTAAAAAGAAATAAAAAGAAAAATATTAAATAAACGATATCACTATTTTTAAAATGATGAACGTTTAAAACCTAAAACGTACGCTTAAATAAAATTACGTAAACGTACAAAATAAAACGTGAGTTTTAAGAAATAAATGGCCTACAAATATGAAAATGACATTTTTACAATCCTAATAATAAAATAAAATTATTAGAAAAATAAAATTATTTTTAAAACTATTTATTTAATTATTATTAATTAAAACTATTAAAAAGACACTTAAATACAGAAAATATAAAAATAACCGGAAAATAAAATTATAACTTAGAAAAATCTAAAATATGATAAAACTTTTTTTTAAAACTGAAAATATATTTTTTAGACTTTTTATGTATTTATTATTAATTTAATACTATTTAAAACTAATTAAAATGCTAGAAAAACTATTTAAACCAAGAAAATTATGGAAAAATATTTTTTATGACTATTATATTTATCTTAATCTATGAAAATTGAAAACATATTTTTTTTAAGCTTTTTCTGAGTTATTTGTATAAAAAGTATTTAAAAGACTTAAAAACTATTTAAAATAAAGAAAAATACTAAACAGTGATGGAAAAATCTGAAAATTTCAGGAAAATGCTAAAATATTATTCTAAGTCTAAGAAAATATAAAAATATGCTTATGTGTAAGAAAAATGAGGTCACAGTGTAACTGCCTATTAATAAGCACTTCAAAATAAGCAAAAGCCACAACAGAGTCCAAATGAAAACACGAAGCTAGGTAATGCTAAATTAATTATATCTAGACTATTTAACAGTACTATAGATCACTAAAGAAGCTTAAATTGGATTTGAGCTTATTGGACTATTAATGAAAAACAGTGATCAGGTACTTACTTTAAGCTAAGTGCAAGCCAATCTAATAAGCTAAAGGGAAAAACATAAGTTGGGACTTAAAGTAGACCTGGCTAACTACACAAGAACCAAAAATCAGCTTCTCACAAGCTTGAATGAAGCTTGTGCAAAAGCAGTAAGATCCCGTGCACACTCAGTGCCGAGTGTGTGCACAGGGCATGCATTTTGAAAAAGGGTCAAAAGAAGCTGATTTATAAGCACTTTATAAGCTAAGTGGAGTTAACTACTATTTTTCTAATTTAGTTGAGCAACTAAACTTTACTATCCCAAAAGCGGAATGGTTAAATCCAACAGAAGATCACGTGAAATGGGAAGTTTATTTAAAAACAAGTTATTAAGAAAATTTTGACTTTTTACCTTACTCTAATATGTTGACTAATATGAACTTTGAATCAAATCTAATGACTGATTATGTTGAATTAACTATAATAAGACTATAATAAGCTATATTACCAAGTTCTAACAATATGATGAGTTATGAACTACAAATCCTAACATGTTATAAAATTAAGTGAGATTAAGAGTGATTTTGACTTTTTGTTGAATAAGTACTGATTTTTATTCTTGTTCTAAGCTATTATATACTAATGTAACATGAAACAAGTACAAACAACAACATAAACAAACTAGACCAAGTTGAACATGGCAAATCCAAACACCCTTTAATGAGACTATTTTAAAGCTTCTAATTCTAAAACAAGTATTTAACTTAAGTGATCTATTCATTAACTGATATAAACTATGTTTAAACAGATTTAAGCTAAAATTATCAAGATCATAACAATTATACCAAGAAATTCAAATTTAAAGAAAATGGCTTACAAGTTGGGATTATGCACAAAACAAAGAACTGATAACTGATAACACACACTCTAGGCTTCCCAAGAAGCTCTAAACCAACAAGGAATCCAAATCAGCCGCACCATTGTCTTGATCATTCTCCATAGGATTTTTATTTTAACTAATTTATTGGTGATTTTGGTATTTTTATATTTTGAATCTAAACTGAATTTAAAGTGTCTAATGGCTGGGAAAAGCTTTATAAGACTTATATGAGCTTTTTCATCCCTAGCAAACAAATAAATACAACATTTAAGTAATTTGAAGTTTTGAACAATAAAATATGCATAAACTGAAATCGTGTACAAGAATTGAAATTGGAACTGAAATTAAGTTTTTAATACACTGAGATAAGATTACAACACTCTTGAAAGTTTAAACATAAACTAGAAAACTTAAATTAACTAATTCGACATTTTCTAAACTAAAACTATACTACTTATATTAATATCTCATCTCCTTTGCTTCTTTCCTGCCTTTATAGACACATCAAAAGCATCCTTGTTGACTTCTAAGCATTTCCCACCATTCTCATCCATTGGATCTTCTTAAATCATCCAAATCGTACACTTGGTGTTTTTGGTGGGAAAAGTCTTGAAGGTGTTCTTTGCATTAATTGGGATGGTGAGTGTTTGCAAGGTGGAAAGGTGATGGTGATGGGGTAGGTATATATCCGAAAGGTTGAGATGAGGTGGTGATGGCGGATGGGGGAGAATGAGTGGACACAGGTGTTGGGGGTAGGGGATGGTGAACAGTGGCGCGAGTTTTTATTTTTAAACATTGGACCGGGTTAACTGGATTTGGGCCTGAGTTAAATAAAAGGGTTGGGTTGAATGGATTTAGATTTTGGGTTTATTAATAAAAGGATCCGTTTGGTTTAGGATCACAAGGGACCATTCTTGTAACATTCTGAAAGTATAGGGACTAAACCTGTAACATTTCCAAAGTTATTCAAAGGGCCAAACCTGCAATTAATGATTAGTACAAGGACTAAATTTGCATAAAGTTCCATTTTTATAAGTCCAAGGACCAAATCTGCCAATTTTTAAACTTTAAGGGCCTAACTTGTAATTTTCCAAAAGTTCACCATAAGGACCAATTTTGTCATTTATTAATAGTACAAGGTTATTTTTGATAAATTTCCATTTTTAAATTAACCAAGGACTATTTTTGACATTTTTCAAAGTTGAGGGACAAAAGTTGTCATTTTGTAATTTTTTAACTTTGAAGGGTTTGTTTTGACAACTTTTGAATCCCATGGACCTTATATGATATTTTACTTTATTTTGATTTACCAGGGACTATTTTTGACAACTTTTGAAAGTTGGGGGACTAAAACTGCCAATTATGCAAACTTGATACGTTTTCATCTGATTTTGGTATTTTTGCATTTGAAACACATAAAACACTTATTTGTGATATTTTTATCATTTTGATGCATTTCGAAAGTGTTTTCAGATGTTTTTGGCATTCTAAACGGTATAAAAATGATGAGTATTTAGACACTCATCAATCCCCCACACTAAGATATTGCTAGTCCCTAGCAATCTTTTTAGAAAACTTAATGGATTTTATCTCTTTACCAAAAGCCATTACTTCTGGAGTAGCCAATTATTTTAGTTCAAGTAAGAACCTTGGCACAATGATAACCAAATGATTTTGAGCAAATCACCAGCTGTAAACGGTTTTGATTTGTCTTTACCAGAAGCCGTTTGCTTCTGGACTAGCCAACTCTTAGATAAATTATCAATATTATCTTTGGTGAGTCGATTACCAATTATGGATTTCCAACTGCCTTTACCACAAGCCATAAACTTGCGGCTAGCCAACTTTTCACTAATTAAAGATATGGTGAGCTGAACACCATACAATTTTGGGCAAATTCCAAGCCATAAACGGATTTGAGATATCTTTACCAAGAGCCGTTTGCTCCTGGATTAGCCAATCCTTATGTGGGTTAGACATGGTGGACTGATTACCATTGTGTGTTTAGTACATAGTACTTCCACTAAATAAAAATTTTTTTAAAATTTGGCCATTTTGAGGGAAAAAGGGACTAAAAGGGTACATTTATGATCAAATTCGCCAGAATTTCCCCCCACACTTAGAAATGAATATTGTCCTCAATATTCAAAGTACCGGCTGTTATGTCGAAACTTAGAACGTAAAAAGATAACATTATTAGCCAAGTGTAGAAACACAACAATTATTTATTTATTTTTTTTTTTTATTTATTTTTTTTTTTTATCTATATACAACATGTGGGGCATCTCCCCCACACTTAGGTGGCATACACGGGTGAAAACCCATGTTTAACTATTTTTTTTGATTACCGAGTCGCTAGCTTGACTCGACCCCGAATTAATTTGTTCATGGGGAAGTAAGTGGAAGAGACAATCTCCATCGGACTTTCATTCAAGATGTTTTGTATAAACATTGAAGTACGTGAAAGTTCCACACCGATGAGATATACATAGAACCGGCTCAAAAATGATAAATGAAAATGCCGGGATCAAAAATAATGTCTTCATTCCCGAAGGAGTGAAGAACAGGAGAAGCCACAGGATAGGTGAAGAAGAGAAAGAAAGTCATGAAAAACATCATGACTAACTCATCATCATCAGAAGGAGAATTCATGATTTCGGATCAGAATCTCATCATTTAAGCTTATATGATCAAGACATATTCTGGGTGGGAGGGATGGGATTTTGATATCAAGCAAGTTCTCATGGTTGAGAACATTTCCCTCCGGAACACAAAGATCATTTATGTCTAGATCAAAGTGGAAGTTATCATACTCTGGTAGAGATATGATATGAGTGAGTTCAAAGGAGAACTCCTCATAAAGAGAATCATTTACATGAAGTGAGTTTGTGAACTCTGTTCATGTGGGCTCATCATTATCCTCAATCTGGAGTATCAAGAGTGGATTCTCAGAAATTAAAATGAATTCAGAGTCGAATTCAAATAGAGGATTAGTGAGAGTTGTTTTGAACGCTTCAGGAACAAAGTGATTAACATTCTCTTCTGGACTGTTGGGATAAGAAGTGAGTGAACGATCATTACAAAGGAGATTTTCAATCTCTCCCAGATCGGCTTTGAAATCAAAGAGATCATCACCACTTTCCGATGAAAGTGGAATGATGTGAGTGAGTTCATCAGTGAACTCCTCAAGAAGAGGATCAACATAAAAATGTGAAAGTGATGCCTCAACATTCTCAATGTCTCCATAAGATTTACAATCATCGCTAAAATCGGAGAAAGTCTCAAAATGATCTTTTGAACACTCAAGAGGGGAAGGGATATCACACATATGGTCAAAAGTTCCCTGTGACTCTCTCGGGATTGGGACAAAGTCCTCAACACTAGACTTTATGAATTCGTCCGATTCCTTTTCAGGAACAGTGTCAAGATACTCATCCCCCATGTTCAGAGAGTGAGTGTGAACCTCGGGTGTGATAACAGCAGACTGAGGGAGTTGAGAAGGACTAGCAGTTATGGATTCTACAAGTTCCATTATTTCTACTGCTAGTGATTCAGTCATATTCTTTTCTCCCTGCATTTCCACGGATGGAATCTCAACTGATGAACTTGATGAATAAAATTGTAGAATATCAAGGGTATCTTCATCATCATCGTCATCAGGAATGAAATGGAATTGAGAGCTAGATTTGAATGCTTTTTGTAGTCTAATTGATTCCTAACAATGTTTTCAATGGCAATCTGGGAATCTAATTTAGCAGCCCGTTCCTCCGCTAACAATTCTTCCATGGATTTCATCATGTGACATAGCGACTCCTCCTTAAGTTCTTTTAATAACTCAAGACTCTCAGTAGAAGGTCGTCGTAGTTTCATGAGGGGTTGCTTGAATCATTTGGTATTGTGGAGGTTGGTCTTGATACGAAGAGTCGTAATTGTTACAAGGAAATGGATTCCCTGTTTGACAATCCGAGCTAGAGTGAGGACCTCCACAATACTCACAACCGTAAAACTGATGTGGCTGTGAGTCATATGTGTTGTAGTCATAATTGTTATCAGGAACCTGCTCATAGACAAGCGTGTTTCCCGATTGACAATCAGAACTGGAGTGTGAACCACCACAGTACTCACAACAGTAAAACTGCTGAGTCTCACAGTGTGATAGCTGATGGAATAAATCAGTTGTGTTATGGTAGGAATAGGGATCCTGGTTATGACAGACCCTTCCTGACTCCACCATACCACAACTGGGGCAATTGCCACCATTATAAGGACCACCACACCATTGACAACCAAGAGGGTGAGGATAAGACATAGAAAGAATCAAATGGTTCTAGAGGGTAAGAAATGAAGAATCAAAAAGGTAAGAGGGTAAAGAGGAATATTTTTGGTATTTTTGAAAAACATTTTATAAAAACAAAAAATATTTTTGGTGTAGTTAACACTTTAGGAAAAGTGTTAATGAACTTTTTGATTTTGATTAACTTTACAAAAAAAACTGTTTACAAAAAGGGTGGTATATGTGCAAGAATGGATCTGGAAATGCTTAAAACACGCTTACATCCTCCCGGCACGGCTGCCAAAATTTGACGGTGCAAAACCGTCAAGTTATCTCACACAAGCTAGCCACTTGTGAATGGCTAACCGTAAGAAAACTCAAAACAGGTCAAACACCAAATGCAATTTAAGATCAGAGGAATATAGGGGATTCCTGGGTCGTTAAGTCCCACGGAGGAGAATTGGTGTTAAACAACTTAGATGTCGAATAATCACTAAGATAGTGATCGTAAGGATTTTGAGATATTTATACCTAAAGAAAAGATTTATAAATTACAGGAGCTTAAATGCAAATTAAAGGAAATTAAAAAGATAAAATATATTAAATAAATGCTATCACTATTTTTAAAATGATGAACGTTTAAAACCTAAACGCATACGATTAAATAAAATTAGATAAACGTTACAAAATAAAACGTTAGTTTTAAGAAATAAAATGCCTACAAATATGAAAATGACATTTTTACAATCCTAATAATAAAATAAAATTATTAGAAAAAGAAAATTATTTTAACAACTATTTATTTAATTATTATTAAATAAAAACTATTTAAAAGACACTTAAATACAAGAAAATATAAAAATAACCTGGAAAAATAAAATTATAACTTAGAAAAATCTAAAATATGATAAAACTTATTTTAAAACTGAAAATATATTTTTTAGACTTTTTATGTATTTATTATTAATTTAATACTATTTAAAACTAATTAAAATGCTAGAAAATACTATTTAAACCAAGAAAATTATGGAAAATATTTTTATGACTATTATATTTATCTTAATCTATGAAAATTGAAAACATATTTTTTTAATCTTTTTCTGATTTATTTGTATTAAAAGCTATTTAAAAAGATTTAAAAACTATTTAAAATAAAGAAAAATACTAAACAGTGATGGAAAAATCTGAAAATTTCAGGAAAATACTAAAATATTATTCTAAGTCTAAGAAAAATATAAAAACATATGATTATGTGTAAGAAAATGAGGCTGCAGTGTAACTGCTTATTAATAAGCACTTCAAAATAAGCCAAAAGCCACCACAGAGTACCAAATGAACACAGAAGCTAGGTAATGCTAAATTAAGTATATCTTGACTATTTAACAGTACTATAGATCACTAAAGAAGCTTAAATTGGATTTGAGCTTATTGGACTATTAATGAAAAACAGTGATCAGGTACTTACTTTAAGCTAGTGCATAAGCCAATCTAATAAGCTAAAAGGAAAAACATAAGTTGGGACTTAAAGTAGACCTGGCTAACTACACAAGAACCAAAAATCAGCTTCTCACAAGCTTGAATGAAGCTTGTGCAAAAGCTGTAAGATCCCTGTGCACACTCAGTGTATGCTGAGTGTGTGCACAGGGCATGCTTTTTAACAAGGGGTCAAAAGAAGATGATTTATAAGCACTTTATAAGCTAAGTGGGAGTTAACTACTATTTTTCTAATTTAGTTGAGCAACTAAACTTTACTATCCCAAAAGCTGAATGGTTAAATCCTAACAGTAAGATCACAGTGAAATTGTGAAGTTTATTTAAAAAACTGTTATTAAGAAAATTTTGACTTTTTACCTTACTCTAATATGTTGACTAATATGAACTTTGAATCAGATCTAATGACTGATTATGTTGAATTAAGTTATAATAAGACTATAATAAGCTATATTACCAAGTTCTAAACAACTATGATGAGTTATGAACTAAAAATCCTAACAGTTATAAAATTAGGAGATTAAGAGTGATTTTGACTTTTTGTTGAATAAGTACTGATTTTTATTCTTGTGCTGAGCTATTATATTACTAATGTAACATGGAAACAAGTACAAACAACAACATAAACAAACTAGACCACAGTTAACATGGCAAATCCAAACACCCTTTAATGAGACTATTTTGAAGCTTCTAATTCTAAAACAAGTATTTAACTTAAGTGATCTATTCATTAACTGATATAAACTATGTTTAAACAGATTTAAGCTAAAATTATCAAGATCATAACACTTATACCAAGAAATTCAAATTTAAAGAAAATGGCTTACAAGTTGGGATTATGCACAAAACAAAGAACTAATAACTGATAACACACCCTATAGCTTCCCAAGAAGCACTAAACCAACAAGGAATCCAAAATCAGCACTGAACCATTGTCTTGATCATTTCTCCATAGGATTTTTATTTTTAACTAATTTATTGGTGATTTTTGGTATTTTTCTATTTTTGAATCTAAACTGAATTTTAAAGTGTCTAATGGCTTGGAAAAGCTTTATAAGAACTTATATGAGCTTTTTCAATCCCTAGCAACAACTAAATACAACATTTAAGTAATTTGAAGTTTTGAACAATAAAATATGCATAAACTGAAATCGTGTACAAGAATTGAAATTGGAACTGAAATTAAGTTTTTAATACACTGAGATAAGATTACAACACTCTTGAAAGTTTAAACATAAACTAGAAAACTTAAATTAACTAAGTCGACATTTTCTAAACTAAAACTATACTACTTATATTAATATCTCATCTCCTTTGCTTCTTTCCTGCTTTATAGACATCAAAAAGCATCCTTGTTGACTTCTAAGCATTTCCCACCATTTCTCAGCCATTGGATCTTCTTAAATCATCCAAATCGTACACTTGGTGTTTTTGGCGGGAAAAGTCTTGAAGCAGGTTCTTTGCATTAATTGAGATGGTGAGTGTTTGCAAGGTGGAAAGGTGATGGTGATGGGGTAGGTATATATCTGGAAAGGTTGAGATGAGGTGGTGATGGCAGATGGAGGGGAATGAGTGGACATAGGTGTTGGGGGTAGGGGATGGTGAACAGTGGCGCGAGTTTTTATTTTTAAACATTGGACCGGGTTAACTGGATTTGGGCCTGAGTTAAATAAAAGGGTTGGGTTGAATGGATTTGGATTTTGGGTTTATTA
Source organism: Chrysanthemum makinoi (assembly GCA_910596185.1). Classification (NCBI taxonomy): domain Eukaryota; kingdom Viridiplantae; phylum Streptophyta; class Magnoliopsida; order Asterales; family Asteraceae; genus Chrysanthemum; species Chrysanthemum makinoi. The sequence continues at coordinate 149,048,288 of OU343220.1, forward strand.
ATAAAAGGATCTGTTTGGTTTAGTTATCACAAGGGACCATTCTTGTAACATTCTGAAAGTATAGGGACTAAACCTGTAACATTTCCAAAGTTATTCAAAGGGCCAAACCTGCAATTAATGATTAGTACAAGGACTAAATTTGCATAAAATTCCATTTATATAAGTCCAAGGACCAAATCTGCCAATTTTTAAACTTTAAGGGCCTAACTTGTAATTTTCCAAAAGTTCACCATAAGGACCAATTTTGTCATTTATTAATAGTACAAGGTTTATTTTTGATAAATTTCCATTTTAAATTAACCAAGTACTATTTTTGACATTTTTCAAAGTTGAGGGACCAAAGTTGTCATTTTGTAATTTTTTAACTTTGAAGGGTTTGTTTTGACAACTTTTGAATCCCATGGACCTTATATGATATTTTACTTTATTTTGATTTACCAGGACTATTTTGACAACTTTGAAACTTGGGATTAAACTGCCAATTATGCAAACTTGATACGTTTTTCATCTGATTTTGGTATTTTTGCATTTGAAACACATAAAACACTTATTTGTGATATTTTTATCATTTTGATGCATTTCTGAGTGTTTTCAGATGTTTTTGGCATTCTAAACGGTATAAAAATGATGAGTATTTAGACACTCATCATAGATCCAGAAGGTAGTTTAGCCAATCTCTAGCTATTCCCTTGAGGGTAAAAGGGAATGCTCTCATCATAATATGGTCTTTGGAGACGCCTGGTGCATGGAACAAATCAGCGATTTCAATTAATTTAGCGATGTGCTCGTGTGCTTCTTCATCCTTGTTTCCATAAAAGCAGCATCTCTTTAGTTCTTCCAGACATAGTCCCCAGAACTCGAATTTCACATTTTCTTCAAGAGCTGGAATAGTGATTCCCTGTTTAACTTTAGAGGTGGTAAGATAATCATTCATGGTGAGAGACATATTATCAGAATAAAATAAAGGCTTAAATAAAAATCCAAATATAACTCCCCGGCAGCGGCGCCAAAATCTTGATGCAGGTTTTACTGACCAGGTTTTAATATTTATAATTTTCGTTATACCTATGGTATACCCTAATGCACTAACGGGCAGTGTACCCGGTCGTGTGTAGTGTAGTATTCGGTAAAACCGAGGTCGTCCCAAGAGCTATGTGTGCGGATTTAAACTAAGTCTAGGTGTCACAGATTTTAATATGATTTCGATATAATTAACTACTAAAGCAAATAAAGGCGAGGAATGTGATCAATAGAGGAGAGGGGTGCTAACCTAGTTAATCATCCTAATTAGTAATGTTCACGTCTAATTACTTCCAATTACTTCAGGTGGGGTCAAAGTCGCTAGGACAACATTTGGTCAGTTCGTCCTAACCTATCAGCAAAGGGTCCCACTGGAGAAATCAGGTGACCCGTCATAAGTCTAGTTGTTCTTAGTCCCCTAAGCCAAGTCATTAAGTACCGCTACATGCTAGATTTATAATAGTGAGTGCCCAGGCGCTAACATCTTAAACACTCACCCCCTACTTCTTAAGTTCATCCAAACGGTTGGTGATCAGTTGATCAAATCGCACAAGCAGAAAGGGTCGTCAGTTGGTCATATCTTACCCTTCCCACTCAGTCTACCTACTTAGGGTCAGTTGGTCATATCTCCTAAGTAACTAGCCACTACCGCTATTCAAAACTACCGAAACAAGGGTAGCTACCAACAAACTATGCATGCATACCCTTAGAAATAATTATATGGAAGCAATGTAAACGCAAACAAAACAAATAAGGAATCATAACTAGGCCAACACCAGAGGTGCTTAGCCGCTCATATTAACTAAAACAATCGATTCAATGTTTAACATTACGAAATACATGAATTGAAAGTAAAGAAAAGATAAAATGCTAATGCTTATCGTAGGGGAGTGATTTCTCCCTTAGAGATAGCTCCGTATGCTCCTCTAGATCTGCCTTCGACTTCTACTCACGTTCACTTTGTGTTGTGTGTGAAATTGGATGATTTGAAATGCTGGAAATCGTGGGGTATTTATAGGCCAAATCTGGTTACGGCGTAACTAATTATAAGAGTTACGCTGTAACATCCAATTCTTCGTATTTTGCACTAAAACTGTTGGTTACAACGTAACTATGGAAGGAGTTATGCCGTATCTTCAATAAATCTTGGTTATGCCGTAATTGATACAATAGTTACGGCGTAGCTTGCAGCGACGCGCAGCCTCATTTGACCTAGTTGGTTACGTCGTAATCTTTAGGAGAGTTACGCCGTAATCTTCTGTTGAGTTGGTTTTCTGAGCCACGCCTTAGTTACGGTGTAATGTGAGAGAGGAGTTACGCCGTAACTGCTTCAAAATGAGCATACTATGATATATCTTCAATAAATCTCCAAATCCGCGTCTCTTTAGCTCCAATGCTAGTAATTTACCTGAAAGTGAAATATAGAGGAAAACAAGTGTAAATCCATATAAATGATATAAAATACGAACATTATCGGGGGAAATTGACACTTAATATTCAGGACTATTTGATATTATCAAATCTCCCTCTTTTTGTTGATGACAAAACATAAGATTATTTTAAGGAAAAACTAAAATTCGTAAAAGTTTAAATTGGAGTTTTTACTCTCTTCTCCCACTTTTTGTCGAAACAAAAAGAGCGTCGAAAAGAAACTAACACATTGTTTGAAGAAAAGCATGTGAAACGTAAAAATAAAAAAAAATAGAGAGTAAGAGATGAGAAAGATTATCGTCTTAGCTCCCCTTTGACGGGTGCTTCCCTTTGATGAGGGTGTCAAGTAATTAAGAAAGCTAAATGAGTGTTTTGCAATATCGTTTGCAAATGGTTTCGTCTTTTGGACGAACATGCTCCCCCTTGACGAGTGCTCCTATGTGAGGAGGACGTCTAGTATTAATGTAATCCTATGTGAAAGTATTGCAAGTGTTTATGCAACGTTTTACTTTGACAAGAAACTCCCCCTTGTTTAGAGTGTCAAAGTCTTCAAGTGTATATTGAAAATCTACAAAACAAAGGTTAGAAAACAAGTATATGACGCATAATTTCCTGCAAATAAGACTCAAATTAGTAAGAAAACTTGAACCTGTTGCATGGATCCAACGGTTCCTCTATGGGAGGGATCCTTCTAGGCTAAAGTGAGGGATCCGTGTTCCTGTATGCTTAAGACAACAATGGTGATGTAAAATGTGATGTTATCATTAAAAAGAGTCATGTATTAAGGCACCAAACATATTCTCAAGACAATATACCATATAACATGTAATTTCATTCAATGAAAACACGAGAAATGATCTACATATCTCTAAAACTAAGAGAATGACTTAAACATGAAATATGATTCCTAATCAATCTAAGTTAAGCTTAAGAATAGGACACCACTTTAAGCTCAAGGTTGTTTAGGTTTGTTGACCTCATCGAAACGTTCGAGGAGGTGATAAAACATGAAACGTATCTCTTCATGTAGTTCATGTACCAAACCTTCAACATGTTGACAATGATAACAATATTTGTCATGGCTCAGAAATGGTGGTGGTAGAAATGAAAGGTTGGGTTGAGGTTCTACAAAAGAAGGAAGGATTTGTAGAGGTACATTTGGAGGTGGTTCAACCAAAGGTGGGGGTGGTGGAATACGTGTAGAGGATGGTGGTAGAGAGGTATCTACTTCCATGTGATCGGGTGGTTGACTTTGACGATTCCTCATAATCTAAAAGGGACTATTTGAGGGTGATGGAGAAAATGATACCGGTGCTAGTGTCGTTTCAATACCATGGTTTTGTTGTTGTGCTATTCTCTCTATTGAGGAGAATTTTGGCAATGGTGGAGGATGAGATGGCCTAGTTGTAGAGGTGTGGATATGAAAGTGGAGTGGTGAATGATAAGGCTTTAGGCACTAGGGGTGATGGTTTAGTGGAAATAGGGGTGTTTGGTTTAGGAGGTATAGTAGTGTTTGGTAATGGTAGTTTTGTGGGAACAATCCTTTTAGGGATTGGTTTGATTGGTTGAGTTGGTGGAGGGGAAATCCTAGCGTTTGTGGATTTAACGGGAGATGATTCGATTGAAGAAATTTCATGAACAACACGAGCAAGTTTCTTAGGTGGTCCTTTGGTGGAGGAGTTGGCACTTTGGGCTTTCCTCATGATGAGATGATAGAAGGTTAGAGAGATAAATGTTTCTAGTTTATGAGAATTAAGTTGTAGATGGTGACTTAGAGGTCTTAACAAGATGGTTTATAAAGGGAAGGATTTGGCAAGTGCATTCAAGGCTTAAGCCACTAAGATCCTTCAAAATGAAATGATTTGCATGCACAAGGGTCAATCTTAAGATTTTTATTGATCAAGAAGGTTAATTGAGGTAAGATGGAGTGTTCAAGTTAGCAAAGAGAGCTTGAAATGATTGTTTTAGCTAGGATTAGCTAAATCTGTCAGCCGGTTCCCACGGTTCCCTCCAATGAGGGATCCGTCTAGGCTAATCCTAGGGATCCGGCTCTCAGCAGTCAAGAAAAGAGAAAAATGATGTTTTGTAAGGTCTAGTACCTATACATCTTGAGTGTTTCAGTCTTCTTAAGTGTCTTAAATGGAAGGGAACTTAAATGATCAAGGGAAATGAGTGATGGTAGCTAATGATTGCCTTTTATGGAAGAAGATGGGACTTTATGAGCACCAATGAGTGATCAAGGATGACACTTATAGTTTTGAGAGTGTCAAGTGATGTTAAATGATCCTAGAGATCAGTTGGTAGCTCAAGAGAAATTTGGAAAATTCTTTAAAAATCATTGTAAAACCCAGATTTTTGAACATGTTAAAATACCTAAAATATCCTTTAATCTCGAACCTATAAAAGACGTCTAACTATTAAAATTTCGTCACGATTGATAACATCAAATAGTCCTGAATATTAAGTGTCAATTTCCTCCGTTAATGCTCGTTATTTATATCATTTATATGGATTTACGCTTGTTTTCCATTGTTTTACACTTTCAGGTAAATTGCGAGCATTGGAGCTAAAGAGACGCGGAAATGGAAACGTTACTAAGGATTTATCACAGTATGCTTATTTTGAAGAGGTTACGGCGTAACCCCTTCCAAAGATTACGACGTAACTCCATTAGTTCAAAAGAGGTTCCACACCGCTGATACTTACGCCGTAACTACTGCATCACTTACAACGTAACCATTTTTATTGAAGACTACGGCGTAACCACTTATAAGGTTACGCCGTAACTACCAGATCTAGTGCATTTACGGAGAAATAGAAGGTTACGGCGTAACTCATCTTTTGGTTACGCCGTAACCCAGACCTGGCCTATAATTACCCCACGAATTCCAGCATTTCTAATCATCCCATTCCACACACAACATTCTGAGAACGTAGGAAAAAGCTCAAGGAAGGTCTAGGGAAGCATACGGAGCTGTTTCTGAGGGAGAAGTCACACCATTACGATAAGCTTTAACGTTTATTATTTCTTTTACTTTCAATTCATGTATTATACCTTTGAAATTGAATTGATTAATATGAGCGGAAGCACCCTTTGCTTTGGTGCTAGCCTAATTATGATTCCTTAATTGTTTTGTTTGCGTTTACCTTTACTTCTGTACAATTATTTCTAAGTGTATGCATGCATAGTTCTTTGGTAGTCACCCCTGGTTCGGTAGTTTTGAATGGTGGTAGAGGCCAATTGCCTAAGAGATATGATCAACTGACCCTAGGTGAGCGGACTGAGACAGGAAGAGTAAGATATGACCAACTGACGACCCTTTCTACTTGTGCGATTTGACCAACTGATCACCTATCGTTTGGATGAACTTAAGAATTGGGGGGTATAGTGTCTAAGTTCCTAACGGCCGGGTACTCACTATTTAGAATCTAGCATGTAGCGGTACTTAATGACTCGGCTTAGGAGACCAGGAACAACAGGACTTATGACGGTGCGCCTGATTTCTCCTGTGGTGGCATCTTTGCTGATAGGTTAGGGCGAATTGACCAAATGCTGCCCTCTCGAATTTGACCCCACCTGAAGTAATTGGAAGTAGGTAGACGTAAACATTACTAGTTAGGAGGATTAACTAGGTTAGCACCACTATTCCTCTATTGATTTCCCTTCTACCATTTATTTGCTTTCATATTCTGCATTAGTAGTTTAATTAATTAAAATCCTATCAAACCATTTATATTCTGTGACAATTAGACTTAGTAATTGTCCGACATACATAGCTCTTGGGACGACCTCGGCTTTACCATTTACTACACTACACACAACCAAGTACACTACCCATTAGTGCATTAGGGTAGACCATAGGTATAGCGAGACACTATAAAAATTAAGACCTGGTCAGTAAAACCTGCATCAAGTTTTTGGCGCCGCTGCCGGGGAGCTATATTAGGATTAATATTAAGTCTTTCATTTCATTTTAAACATTTCTCATGATCATATTTCAAGTTTTCAGGTACCATGGAAGTTGTTAACATCGATGACCTCACTCTTGAGGAATACTTGGCATTGACTAGAGCAGATCAAGGGCCGGGTCTCGTAAGACGGCAATCGGAGCGGATGTTTGTTTCGAGATTAAAAACCAATTTATGAGGGAGCTTCGCGCTAACCCTTTTTCAGGAAACAGGGACGAAGACGCGTATGCGCACGTTGAAAATGTCCTATACATCGCAAGCCTTTTCAACATTCCGGGCATGTCTCATGATGCTGTTATGCTCAGGGTCTTCCCTATGACTCTAACTGGAGCAGCCAGAAGATGGATCGAAAGATTGCCCGCCGGGCAGTTAATACTTGGGCGCTACTTAAGAAACACTTTATCCAAAGATATTGCCCACCATCAAAGATTTCTAATCAACTCTTGGAGATCCACAATTTCAAACAAGAAGATGACGAAACTCTGTATCAAGCTTGGGACAGATACAACGATATTCTTTATAAGTGTCCTACCAATGATCTTAATAACCAGCAGAAGGTCAATATTTTCTACAAAGGAATAAATGTAACTACGAGACAGATGCTGGATTATCAAGGACCTATCCCGAATATGACTCCTACTACGGCAATTGAAGCCATTCAAAAAATGGCGGACCATTCTCAAAAATGGCACGACGGTGGAAGTAAAAGAAACCAAGGTGGAAGTTTCGACGGAATTGCAGCAATCGCTAGTAAAATTGAAAGCCTCAGTCGAGATATGCTGAAAGTTAGAGAAACCGTTCATGCCATTCAAGTGGGATGTGAAATCTGTGGAGGAAGACATCTTGCGAAAAATTGTCCTCATACAGACGCAGAAATAATTGAGGAAGCTAAATATGGGGAGAATCGACAATTTTACGAAGATAGTCGAAATAATAACAGTTATCGAGGAAATTACAATCGTGGGCCTAGTGGAGAAAGAAGGCCCAATCTTGAGGACACAATTAATAAATTCCTGGAAACTTCGCCCCAGAAACAAGAAGAACAAAATATTTGGTTAAAGGGTTTCCAGGAAAACACTCATAAAAATCTTTCCAGTCACGACGAAACCCTAAAAAATCTTGAAGTTATGATTGGAAAACTCAGTGCGGAGATTGATGGGAACGAACATAACGAAGCCAAGCGTAAGGAAGAATGCAATACTGTCTTCACTAATGATTCTCAGGAGATGATTGAGGAATGTATAATCGACAAATTAGAGGTCATAAATATCGACCAACAGGAAGAGTTACGCCGTAACTACTTACCTGAGTTCCGGCGTAACCATGCCTTAGCAGGTAGGTCCAGGTTAGGATCAAGTTTATTCTTTGTTGAGGACATTAGTGCTAGAGGGTTAGTCATTCCGTGTTCTGCTGATAATATTGATATGTTGGGTATAGTTGAGTTTGGGTCTAGTATAAACATCATGCCTCTATCCATATTCCTAAAATTGCGGATTATCCACCTTTGGGAAACAGATATGAAGATTGCATCAACTACTGAAACTATGATTACCCCGTTAGGTATTACAGGAGGTACGTGTGTTAAGGTCGATAAATTTACTTCGGATCCCGAGTTTGTGGTAGTAGATAATATTAAAGGCAAAAAGGAACATTTGATTCTTGGTTTACCATTCCTTGAAACATTAGCACGCTAAGGTGGAGTCTATGGAAATATAGTGGAATTCAAGTTGGATAAAACATTGAGCCTTGAGCCTGACGAAATTGTTATAAAGGAACTACCTAAGATTGAATTTGATGATTCTGATAGATTTCCACCTTCGGATTTTAGACATCTGTAGGACTCAGAATCTAGTGACAATGAAGAAGATGAGGATGAGATCCCGTTTTCCGTACCCAGTTACGCTGTAAAAGGAAGAGTTCACTGTTGTGCTCCTTTGGTTGAGAGGACCAGAGTAATATTTCCCACATGTTCCCCTTTCTAAAAAGGATGCAATGGAGGAGGGGTGTATCTCATTTGGAGGATTGATGAAGCTGCTAAAGTTTGGTGGTGCTGGGAAAATGATGAGGATATCAAACAAAAGTGGTTACAACAACATAGTGATTTTAGCGAATGGTTCTCCGATATTGACTGGATAATTGACTTTTGCGAACCAGCTATCATGCACGACGATTACACCATAGCATGGCCTACATGCAACCTAAATCGCAAGATCTGCGATGGAGGAGAATACCCTGAACCTAAATGGCTCAAACGTAAGGAATGGGCATGCTTTGACTAAGATAAAAGGAACAATGTAGGATACAGGGGGATCTCATTTGAGAATTGGTTACGAGTAAAGTTTGGGTATGATAAAATTGAGGAGGAAAAAAAGGCCAGGTTTCGTTTCGAGTGGGCACAAGCTAATTTTCTGCGGAAAAGATGCACCATGACTCGGTATGTTTCGCCACATGTTTGGGACCAGCTTTCTTTGATGAAGGATATTGATGAAGTGGGGCAAGCTCAAAGGCCCCCATAGGAGCCCCGCAACTCTAAGTCTAACTTAAAGACTCGTTAATAAAGAAAAGTGCTCTTTCGGGAGACAACCCGAATTATCCATTTCTTTTGCTTTTATTTCCTTTCTGTTGGGTTTTGTGTTTTCTAACCATTTTGCAGGAGACAATGAAGTAATTACTGCTGCAGTTGCTGATCTGAACAGAGTTACGGCGTAACTCATCTTGGTGATTACGCCGTAACCAACATTTTAGCAGCAGAATTCTTGACGCATTACCAATTACGGCGTAATACCATCTCAGTGGTTACGCCGTAACTATTCGCTTCTCAGCTCATACCAGGTTTTGCAAGTTACGGCGTAACTCTCTTATTGGAGTTACGACGTAACTCTCCTCTGCTTTAATTCTTTCATTTTAAAACACAGTAACCTTGTATTAGTTTATAAATGAACTTTGTGGGTGTGTTCCCTGTAAACCCTGACGAGACTTCACTCGTCCACTTGGGACACCAAGTGGTTTAAAAGGCTTGTTGCATTCGCTAAATGCAACCGTGATTCCTACGAAAGTGAGTTAGGTTTATTTTTCATTTTATTTTTTCTTTTTAGAATTATGCTTGTCGGTATTGTGATTTCAGGGATTGAAGTTTGTTCATGACGCTTTAACGTAGGCATGATCCTTTCTCGTGGGCCTTCTTCTTTTTGGAGCAAATTTCAGGGAAGTTCTCGCTCTAATTCTACCTTTCTCTTCACCTTTATTTTAATGCCTAGTACAAAAGGGACTTGTACAATTCAAGTGGGGGGGCGGGAGTAGAATTATCTCTTGAACATTATTTCGCCCTCATTTTTCTAGTTTATTTTGAAAAATTATGCCATTTTTATATTTTGACATGTTTTTCCGAACCTAACTAGATTAGACCTTAGCCGAGCACATACAACCCTTGATATTACATGGTGAGATTAGCCTTATCCTTTTCCTATATTTTACCCAAATCCACCAAATTATGAGTGTGCCGGTAGCTTGTAAACTTTAGAACTTGGCCTTTGCATCATTTCGAGACCATAGACGAGGTATGTTGAGTTAGCTCGATGTATTTGGACTTTTCAGTTTAGAAGGCAGTATTATAGGATTATCACCCAAACAGCCTACCATTGTGAGTCTATCGATTATTCACCTTGACTTTTCGACCCCCATGTGAAACCTTTTTGTTGCACTCCCTTTTAGTGCAAGATACCCCTAGATACACCCTTCTGAGCCATTCCTTTCATTTTGTCACCCCAATATATTGTTTCGTTACACCCTTACACCTTAGCCTACCCTGTATTCTTTATTGGTAATTGGGAAGTCATCATTTGCCTAAGTTCAAGGTTCGAGTGGAAAGGTTTGGAAATCACGCTTTCATCGACAACAATTATGAAGATCATTAAAGAACCCCCGAATTCCCATTGTTCATCTCAAGTGGGGGGATGTTATGTTATCATGTTTTGATTCAAAAAAAAAAAATGTTGATTGAGTATGATTTTGTAAAGTGCGATGTTATAAGCACTATAGTATGAGCTTTATTGTTTAGTATCGAGGAGGCCACCTCGGTCACATTTGAAGATTGGAGTTGGAGTTATACCAACTGAAGAAGAAAAGGTAGTGTGCCCATCACGACGTCCTCTAATGACACATCTACCTTGCATTTCATGATCCGGTCTCTAGACTTCTAAGCTTGAACTTTGGGCGGACGGTAAGTGGTGATGACTTAGTTATAGATATAGACTACCTGCTTGTTTTTCATTTTACACCAATTATACATCCCATGTCTTATCCTACCCTTTAGTCATGAAGCATGTCTAGGTGATGCAGCGAGCAATCTTTGGTGTCTTGGCCATGGATTTGGTCATGTATCATTGATTTTGTCCACTTCGCTGTGACATGTTAGTAATGACAAGTCACCCTTTAACCTTTGTCGTGTCTACCCATATTGCCTTCGAGAATTGTTTAGCCCTTAACTCTAGTGGTGGAGATTTGTGTAACCGCCAAGCTTATGATAGAATACATGCTATGACTGTGCGATTGAGTGATCACCCCGAAATTGACACTTAGAATAGTTGAGAGATTTAAGTGTTTGTTCCCCTTTCGCGAGGTGTTCAGCTTTGTTTTATTCTAGCATAAGGGATTTGTAAACTCATATTTTCCAGGTTTTGGAAGATATCTTTTTAGGAATCTATCTAATAAGGTCTACTTGAAGGCAAGTAGAGTTCAAGTGGGGGGATATTTGATAACATCAACTAGTCCTGAATATTAAGTGTCAATTTCCCCCGTTAATGCTCGTTATTTATATCATTTATATGGATTTATGCTTGTTTTCCATTGACTTACACTTTCAGATAAATTGCGGGCATTGGAGCTAAAGAGACGCGGAAATGGAAACGTTACTAAGGATTTATCACAGTATGCTTATTTTGAAGAGGTTACCGCGTAACTCGTCTCTCACATTACGCCGTAACTATTGCGTGACCCTAAAGTCCAACTCATCAAGAGGTTACGGCGTAACTCCTTCCAAAGATTACGACGTAACTCCATTAGGTCAAAAGAGGTTCCACGCCGCTGATACTTACGCGTAACTACTGCATCACTTATGAAGTAACCATGTTTATTGAAGACTACGGCGTAACCACTTATAAGGTTACGCCGTAACTAGCAGATCTAGTGCATTTACGGAGAAATAGAAGGTTACGGCGTAACTCATCTTTTGGCTACGCCGTAACCCAGACCTGGACTATAAATACCCCATAAATTCCAGCATTTCTAATCATCCCATTCCACACACAACATTCTGAGAACGTGGGAAAAAGCTCAAGGAAGGTGTAGGGAAGCATACAGAGCTGTTTCCAAGGGAGAAGTCACACCATTACGATAAGCTTTAGCGTTTATTATTTATTTTACTTTCAATTCATGTATTTCATACCTTTGAATATTGAATTGATTAATATGAGCGGCTAAGCACCCTTTGGTGCTAGCCTAGTTATGATTCCTTAATTGTTTTGTTTGCGTTTACCTTTACTTCCGTACAATTATTTCTAAGTATATGCATGCATAGTTCTTTGGTAGTCACCCCTGGTTCGGTAGTTTTGAATGGTGGTAGAGGCCAATTGCCTAGGAAATATGACCAACTGACCCTAGGTGAGCGGACTGAGACGGGAAGGGTAAGATATGACCAACTGTCGACCCTTTCTACTTGTGCGATTTGACCAACTGATCACCTATCGTTTGGATGAACTTAAGAATTTGGGGGGTGTAGTGTCTAAGTTCCTAACGGCCGGGTACTCACTATTTAGAATCTAGCATGTAGCGGTACTTAATGACTCAGCTTAGGGGACCAGGAACAACATGACTTATGACGGTGCGCCTGATTTCTCCTGTGGTGGCATCTTTGCTGATAGGTTAGGGCGAATTGACCAAATGCTGTCCTCTCGAATTTGACCCCACCTGAAGTAATTGGAAGTAGGTAAACGTAAACATTACTAGTTAGGAGGATTAACTAGGTTAGCACCACTATTCCTCTATTGATTTCCCTTCTACCATTTATTTGCTTTCATATTCCGCATTAGTAGTTTAATTAATTAAAACCCTATCAAACCATTTATATTCTGTGACAATTAGACTTAGTAATTGTCCGACACACATAGCTCTTGGGACGACCTCGACTTTACCATTTACTACACTACACACGACCGGGCACACTGCCAGTTAGTGCATTAGGGTAGACCATAGGTATAGCGAGACACTATAAAAATTAAGACCTGGTCAGTAAAACCTGCATCAACGATTATAACCTAAGTAATTAAATCATTAACATCCGAACAAATAAAAGTAACCCGAAAGTAATACTTACACTAGAATAAAATTCTACACATTTGATTTTGTTTGTTTTATCTTCGCGCATTCGTTTGTTGATCGTTTAGATGGAGACTACACGTAGAGTCGAAGATGAGGGTGCCAACCCTACGTTGCTGCAACAGTTTCCTGAACTGGGAGGTTCATGAAGCAGGAGCCGCACCTGACTGAAATGCTGCTGGAGACATCAGGATGCTGCTGGAGGGAACTGGACGGATCAACCAGAGGCGCAAAGACGGAGACAAGATTCAACTGGTGGACACTTGGAAGACGTATGAGCAGAGGAACCATGACCAGCATACTTTAGACGTGCGGAGAAATTACTACCAAGATTCGGGCATATTGGTGTCGACATTCCAACCGTTGAGATGCTGAGAAGATTCATCTACTTCATAGGATTGGGCGCGATTTGTGTTATTATGATTTGTTTCGATCGCATTTGGAGTTAGTTTGATATTTAGATTGCCATAGTTTTGACCAATGATACTTTTCTTCAATTTGTTTGGAGCTTAGCTTGGATGACAGAGTCATATGGCTTGATTCGTCTGTGTTACTACAACTTCGCGTTGTGTTTTATAAATCTCGATTTTCATCCATTATGTAAAACCCTAAAATCTGTGAACGCGTTAAAAGACTATTGTACCCTCAATCAATAATCCATAAGATAAATGGGCTCGTTAATTCCGTTGGACAAGACTTTGAAAATAAAGGTTACACTATAATATAAATGAATATCACACGTCTAAATGTTGCATGTGCTATCTAAGGAACAAAATAAATAAATTGGACAAGATAATATAGGAAAGAAAAAAATTATATTGTGAATTGGTCTTGTTTCCCTCCTTGTTCGGCTAGACATACACGACCAAGCCCACACCAAATATTCTCCAAAAATAACTTGATCTTATCCCCCTTATACCTCCTTAATAATAAACGTTTCATTAATCTCAAACCCTAAACTCCTTTATACAAAACTTACGGCAAAAACAATCACCTCCCATCTCCATTATTTTTTCACAGGCCCTAAAAGGGCTCCAAGAAAGATTAGGCTTCTTGGAGGACTAGAATCACATTGATCGTTCTGTGAGTGGGTTGCATAACTTCAGTATCAGTGAATTGTGGTATTTGTTGATCAGGGAAATTTTCTTGGCTGCTGGTCGTGGTTTAGAGGGCTCAAAGGGGTGCCTTGAATCGCCTTGTTTCGTCCTTGCTCCTTTCCTTTGTGTCACGCTACCAGGTAACAACATGGTCTCGTCATTATTTTTGGTTTCTCAATCTGGTCGTGGCATGGGTTAGCCATGCGCATGCTTGTTACACATTTAACATATTACTTTAAAGGATAAAACAAGTCTTGAGTGAATGTTACGCAAAGATCATGAACCTAACCCTTATGTGTCGATTTAAATGTAATAAAACTGGTCCAGAATTCGGCTTGGTAAACACCCTCTCGACATGCCTTTTTCTTGTTATTATCATACGCATGCTACTTGTACGAATAAACATGTTATAGCAATGATAAAACTAAGCTAAGTGTAACCTAGTTATATGTTTCATAAAATCAGAATATATATTAAGAGTGTGTCGTTTTACATGTACTTCAAGAAGTAGTTTGAATCTGATTTTTGACCATCTTAACAAGCTCTGTAAAAGGATAATACATAAAGTGGTATTGGACGTGTATTGGTCTCCTGGTCTCTCGACATAAGTGGTATACTTTGGTTAAATCTTTTGTCACATAAAACATACATGTATAAGTAATTATGTCGCATGGAATAATTATTTTTGTCACAAAAAATGGAAGATCATATATGTTGAATAAAGGATTTCATGAATGGTTGTCTCTTGAATCTGTTTTAAACCACAACCACATGGCTTGCATGATTTCTTTGATTTTGTCAAGCTTGGATAGGTTAAAACTTAAGTATGTATAATATTATAGGGTAATTGAGGTAATCAGGGATTCATGGCTAAACCGTTTTGTATGTTTGAAATGTGATGGGAAGGGTGAGTCGGGGTTAGTCCGTTGGCATGTTTGTTTAGTCGTAAAAGTAAGTATTTTGGACCGCGAGCGGGCTTGAATATACTCGATCATGTCCTTAAAAAGATAGTAAAATAAAGTGTACTACTTACTTTCATATTTGACGTACAAGAATATTACTAGAATGAAATCATTACTTTAATTACATTACAAACCTTACTCTTTGAGATAAGTTACAAAATAAACCCTATGCTTTGAGATAATTACCATGCGAACCCTATACTTTGAAGTATTATCTAATAAGACCTTAAAAATAGGATATTTGTCATATTAAACATTTAATTTTGCCATTTGTCATTTGTAACCCCTAAGTTTGACCAATTAATGATTATTACCCTAAAGTATTTTAATTCCTTCCATTACTAAAAATGAGAATACACTTATAACTCTAAAAATATTAATACGATTAATCGTTATGACTTAAATGAGCTAATAAGTATTATCTGATAAATGAAGTGTAGATTAGTTGGAGAGACGTGACGTTGTGTCTTCGTGTTTGTTCATTCGTTGCTTTCCTTTCATTGGCGTTAAAGGGGATATTACGGCCTTTTCTCTTAAGGCTTCTCATGATTCGTTTACATCTTTCGATATTAGCTTTGAACTGTTATACTTTGCTCTGAGCCTTCTATTTAGGGCTTTCCTATGACTCTGCTATGCACCCTTTTGTTATGAACTCGATTATGAACCTACGATTATGAACCTTCGATTGTGAACCTTATGACTCTGAACCTTTGATTATGAGCCATTGATATGAACTTTTGATTATGAACTTATGTTATGGAACTTTGATATGAATCCTTATGATATGATTATGTTTTGACCCTTCGAGTTTGATACAGAGCCAAATATGTTTCCAGCCATGAAGGTAACATAGGCGTGTCCCGATGCACCTCTGGCATGACTCTAGGGCGGTAGAGTGATGTTACGCCCGTCCTTTGGTGGTGGATCATATTTTGTATATGTGAGGTAGGAAGTATGGATGCATCCTAGATGCTTACGTATCTCGATATGATATGATTTGTCTGACTGAATGATGTAGTGTGCAATACGCGTCTTCACACCGATGCAGGAACTAGCTACTCCATTGGTTCTTGAGGTCTCCCCTCCTATTATATATGATATTCGGGTCACCCCTCGAATACAATGGCTACTTATGATATGATATGATATGTTTTGGGCTCGTGCTAGATTTAAACAACCCTTACACTTTTTGATATGCCTATACCTTTCTGTATTTCCCCAGCACCATAATCGTATTAATTGTTCATTTCACCAGTACCCTTATATGACTCACTCTTACCAAGATATAGATACTCCTTTTCATTGATCACACTTTCATTTAGTTAAATTTTTGATTATCGTTCCATTCACGTACGGGTTATTATATGTTATGGATTTGATTATGCTTTCATGTGTTATGTGACTCTGCGATTACTCTGCTGCGATATGATTAATATCACGGTTATCTGAGTTACTGTTTTCATCGATGATATGTGATCTCAGCATTTATGTGACCTACGAATGCTGTGACCATGCTATTCTTGTAATCGATAGTTTTGTCTGTTTATCATGTATACTTCGTTCGTTAATTTTGTAGACTATGACTATCATAGTGCCTTTATCTGCTTGTTGTTGACACTGCCATGTTGCATTTATTTTATGCTACGGTTTGATTGGGTAAATGGTTCAACTTGTGGTCGATAAAGCTTGTTAATTTGTTTAGTTGCCCTGCTATGTTCTTTAATTCATTTAATTATATAAGTTTATACTATATTCCTACTTATACGTGGCTGCTGCCATGTGAGTTCTTGTTGTACTCATTTGTTATGATATCTGGTTATGTTTTCAACTAAGGGTTTTGACATGTGTGAATTTCCATGCTCACTTATTAATTAATTGCTTCGTTTTCTGTAGATATCTTGTTTGGCTTGTATGTCTTACGATTTCCTAATTTGATTGTATGACATATATGTTGTGTGGATGTACGCTTGCAGTTATGCTTGCTTATGTTTCAGATTCTTGTATATAGTTTGTATGTGCTTGTTTATATGTCATGATGCTTTGCTTTTCTTCGTTCTCCTTGTTATCTGTGCTTTGGATATCTATATAATTGTGTTCTGCAGGATCTTCATTGACTCATTGTTCTCATTTCACTGCGACTTTGTTATCCGTTCCCTTTGTTTCATTTTGCATTTTGATTTTATTTAGCTTTTGTTTTGTTATATCATTTCACTTTGGGCCTTTTAAGCTCAGGTAGCATTCTTTTCCTGTGGCCGGAAGGTTTTTTAAGTTGAAGATGGGCTTGATGGGTGAGAGGTTGGATGATTCGAGTAGGACCGACCTTAGTTACCTCATCATTTTGGATTTAATTTGAAGAGTTATTATTTTTAGATTTCTTTTCGCTTTGGACATATTGGATTTTGTATTTTTCCTTGTAAGTCATTCGTTTATATGACTTGGTACTTTATTCTTTAAGACTTAGCGTAAAACTTTGATTGTATGTTCTGATATGACACCAGAATGTGACACTTCTATCCTTGTCGGGTTGGGGTGTTACACATTATGTTTATATGATTTTTATTAGTAAGGTTAGACTTTGCGGCACCTTGTCATTCTAGTGAGCGTAAGGCTATTCTTTATCGTCAGTAATGAGTCATGAGGAACCTTCTCGAGCAAGTCAGTGGCCTTCTTTCCTTTGTGGAATGGTAAGTTGATTTGATGTATTATGTGCTACCTGTATGTGAATCTGGTTTGATTTGGTATGTTACTTGCTACCTGTATGTGTATCTGTTTTGACGTATTGTTGGTTATGTGGTTCGTCATGACCCGAGATACAACATGATGACAATAAGGACTTGTTATGTGATGAAAGTATTATGACGCCTGATCAACGTGATAATACCGATATCATATAATTTGAACTTATTGGGATCATACGACGTTTTGGGAAATGCCTGGGGTTGGTACATTGGATGGACTAGGACTCATATCCATTATTTGTCAGTTTTCATATCCGTATGGAATTCTGTACCTCCTTGTGAGATTTCGACTATCATCTGTTGAGTACTCGCTCTGTATTCGTTGGACCAGATTTGTGTTGGAGAACCTGGGGCTATCCGAGTTTGTCTGAATCGAGTCATGAGAAACAAACACTTCTGTTCGTTGGAAATCTTTTGGAAGAACCTCTCCGAGCGTGAGGCTATTTATTGGCATTTATTTTCGCGAATTGTTAAGTCTCCGTCTACCTTGCGACTCCAATTTCGAGGACGAAAAATTTTATTTTAGAGGGAAAGAGTTGTAAAACCCAGATTTTTGAACATGTTAAAATACCTAAAATACCCTTTAATCTCGAACCTATAAAAGACGTCTAACTATTAAAATATTTCATCACGACTATAACCTAAGTAACTAAATCATTAGCATCCGAACAAATAAAAATAACCCAAAAGTAATACTTACACTAGAATAAAATTCTACACATTTATTTTGTGTCACGTTTTGTCCCTTGTTCTTAGCCGATTAGTATCATGTGTACACAACGTATCGAATCATGATTCCAGACTAGGTTCGTGATTGGCTTAAAGATTTCAAGTCTTCCATTTAATCCCTTAAATTGTGGTGTTTCCTTTTGAGAACCCCTCCCCAATCGGTTATATTAAAACCAAATATTATCACAACTTAATTTCACAAAACCAAAATTTCAAAAATCCCAAACCCTAGCACACAAAAGGCACGGCTGAAAAGTCTTTCCACTTGATGTCGATTGAAGGAGGACATAAAGGAGGTTCGTACGTGATCTTGGGTAAGCTCTTAAACGTGGGTGAGTGATTGGAAATCGTACGTGGGTTATCCTTTGGGTTCGAAGGGTTGGTGCTGATTCGGTGGAGGCCTTTTCGACCCATTCTCAATCTTTTGTTCGTGTTTCTTTTCTTGTAATCACGCTACAAGGGTAACTCTTCGACCTTGTTTAATTTTCCCTTTGACTATCTTCCTTTCGAATGTGCACATGACTTTTTGAATCGCCTAACATACATGCTATAATCGAATTTATGTCACCTGAAATCATGAACTAAGAACCTATGGTTGTTAACTATTTTTGCTGGAAGAGTCTGGTTATTAGTCACGCTTTAGACCTGGTCGTGTCACCCTAATAAGCTATTAAATAAGTGGTCTAAAACCTGGAATAAACCTAAGTATGAAAGGGGGGGGGGGTGCATATTTATTTTTGTGGGATTAGGATCTTCTTTGATGTTGTATATGTAACCTGTGTTGTGTTATTACCTGTGTGTGTATGCATGAGAAGGGTGTCGTATGAGGTGTGTGATCGTGTTTGGAATTGGTTAAGTGTGGGTTGTGTTGGTGGTGTATTACATGAGCTTGTGTCGTTATGTTGGCTGTTTAATGGTGTACTTGTGGGTGAGCTTTGGTGGATCATAAAAAGTCTAAAACATATGTATACAACTTGTTGGGATCATATTAAAAGAGGGATGTAAACATTTATTTACGAGGTTAAGGGTGGGGTTATGCGTATGTCTCATTAAGTATTGTGTAAAAAGGGTCTTGGTTTTGATGTGAAGTCGAATGGTGTGCATGCATGTGTGTCGAGAAGTGTATTTAGTAGGTATATTTGGCATGTCGAGTTTGGGATTTGGTCTGAGCTCCAAAAGATGTTTTTGTCCGAAATGGGATTACATGGCTTCCTAAAATGTGCTAAAACCTAAGTGATCTTAAATGAAATTAATTTACACATTTAACCCTAATCTTTGGGAAATGACACTTTAAACCCTAAACTATGATAATTTGCCATAATAGACCCTAAACTATGATATTGGCTATATAAAACCTTTAAGTTTACTTAATTGTCATTTGTAACCCTAACGTATCAAAGTTACTAATTCAGGAAACTTACTAAATATGGAAACCATAATTCGGGAAAGTTACTAAATATGGAAGGAAACCCTAATTTTGAAATACGATAAACGATGAACCTAAAACTAATAATTAAAATTCTAAATATTAGCGACCATTATTAGGTAGATTCGCTGGAGGAAGGGTAGCTTTTGTTTTCCTTGTGTATTTGAAGATGATTTGTACGGTTTACTTGTTGAATACGATATTCTCGATCTTATCTCTTAAGGTTTCTCATGATTCGTACACATCTTTTTGATATTAGCTTTGACTTTTATGCATTTGCTCTGAGCCTTACTATTATGGCTTTCTTATGTAATCTTTGTATTATGCCTTATTGAACCTTTGATATTGAGCCTTTGCTATGCACCATTTAGATTGGTGAACCTTTGATAATGAACCTTGCTTTGAATCTTTGATATGAACCTTTATATTATTACTTTGCTTTGACCATCAGTTTGATGCACCCGGCCAATATGTTTCCTAGCCATGAAGGTAACATGTCCGTGTCATTGATGCACCATGGCATGACTCTAGGTGGTGGGTAGTCATCCATCCGATCCACTTTTTGATATTATGAGCTTTATATTATCATTATGGCCACTTGTTTGTATGAGGCGTATGGATTTCCTAGATTTGTTATGATATGATGATCGATGGCTTATGGTATTTGATGCCAGTGCGCTACGCGTCTTTACGTGCGGGAACTAATATCTCCCGCGGTTACTTATGATATGATATGATTTGATTTTTTGGGCTGGTGGTAGATTTACGGCATTGCCACTTTGTACACCTATATTATACCTATGCGTTATTCCACAATGCATCATATTCTATATTTCTCGTTTTAGTTTTTCGTGATTACTCATTCATTCATTATCCTTGTGATTTAATGCATTACCCCTATACCTCCATTTCGTTGATTGTCATACCCTCGTCCCATTTTGGTTGACTACCAAAGTATACTTGATTACCACTCATCTATTTACCACGCTATTATAGAGTTTATGTGATTACTTGTTTACCTGAGTATTATAGTTTATATGCGATATCTGTTTGCCATGCTATTTCGTGACTAATTGATTCACCCGTTTGCCCATACTAGTATGTGAATTATTTGACTCATCATTTACCATGTATTACCTCGTTCGGTTACTTTGTGGGCTATGATTATCACTTAGTATTCCCTGTACTGTATGAGCTACCATTCTTGTACTTTTGGTTGGTACTTTTCCGTTTGCCTCTGATGTTGGTTTAGCTTAAATAATTGGTTTACGATTTGTTGGTACGCCATATTTTACATATCGCTCATACTCTTGGTTGATGAAGGAATATGGTTCAACTTATGTTATCTGTCTAGTTGACTTGTTTAGTTGCCATGCTATATTCTGGTTTAGTTACTTCATTTAAGTATGATGATTGTTTGGTATTCCTACCTGATACATGTGGCTATCATGCTTATCTTCTTCCTAGTATTTCGCCGGTAATTATATACTTGATCACATTTATTAACGTGGGTTGTATCGGCTTTTTTTGTGGTTGCTATGCTTACATTCAATTTAATTGCTTCCATACGCTTATAGATTTCCGGCTTGGCATAGTATTCACGATTATTCGATTTAATTGTGTGCCATATTATATTTAGTTGATACGCTGTCTGCTATGCTTGATCATTGTTTGGTTACTTGTTGTAGGATCGTGTATAATATGTTGTTTGATGATTCGGGTGGTCTAGGTAGATGATTAAACAAGTAGGCCATTTTTAGAGAGATGAAGAAAGGAGAGGGATTCTAGAGAGAGAAATAAAACACAAAATGCAAGGTTAGCTTCATTAGTTCCACCCCTTCCAAGGATGGAAGGGGTATTTATAGTTATAGACTTACTCGTCCTCTGTAGATCTACGATGGAATCGGGCATACAGTGGGTAAAACCGTCCTTCCTCACGGTGGTACACTAGACTAATAACTACGCTACTAACAAACTAATTAACTACTAAATAACGTAAATAACGACATGTACAGTAACATATGCTAGACCATAATTGGGACCGTACGTGTTACTTTCTCATGGATTTCCAATTCTAACAATCTCCCCTAAGGAAGTATTACCCCATTGAAATACATTTTGCTTCCTAGAATTCTATCTTTGTCTTTAGTTATGAGCTCGTAGAATTCAATTCTTCAAGTTCAAATCTTTTGTGCTTTAGTAGCGATTCTTCAAAGTCCGCATAGTTTTGTACTTTTGTGGAGGCCTTTAACTGATCCACATCTTTGATGATCTTCGAGCTTTCTTTGAGACATCGCGATCAAATCTCTAGATCACCCTTTGTTGTGTTGCCATCATGTGATGTTGTGACTTTGGACCGACATGCTCACACTTTCTGGATCATGACATCTTTCCATCGATGATGGAAGCTTTCTGCCGGTTCATGATATTTACAGCGATTAAAATATCAGAGCGGTTATGTAGATATGCACCAGTCATGATTTCTTCAATTAAGTGGGGATGCTGTGAGCATGCGGCTTTGGATTGACTTTTAAATTTTGATCATTTTAACCATCCAAATGTACACGCAAACAGTGAGTTAGCAATAAAACCATAGCGAAGTGTCTTTGATCACTTTCGCTGAATTAGAGTACTGCGGCACGGTTCACGTTGATCGATTGGGCAAATCTTACTGGCGTCAGGTATAATTGGAAAAATCTCCCTTAATGGGGTTTCCACAGTGTTCTCTCGCAAACCGAACGTCTCAAAGAATACAACCGGAGTGAAGTAACCTGCGAATGAGATTCAACGTTGATGAAAAATTGATTTGAAAACAATCGCTATTACTTAGAAGAAAAGGATTTTGAATAATGACGAAGGTTTTATGAAAAGAACATTTTCAATTTAAATATTTTTGTATTTGAAAAATTACACATTCGATGTGCTAGAAAAAGAAGGATCGCACATCGACGGTTTTCAAAGTATTTTTTCAATCGGAGATACTTTTGTGTTTGAAAACATGAATACACATCCGATGTGCTAGAGAAAAGAAGAATTTGCACATCAACAGTTTTCCAAAGTATTCGTCAACTCATTTCACGGACCAAGGTTGATTCAAGAGTGATTGATAGCCCCATCGTTTCTATCCAGTTGTCACAAGTTTGATCTTTAGAAAAGATCTCACATGCCACCCACCAAGAGCTTGTTTGATGTTGGCTCTAGAAGGATTTCCATCTTCATGTCTATTTTTATATATCTTTCGGATGTTACGCAATACCACAAAGATAATCGTTAGGACTCTTAATATAAAATTACTTTCCACATTGTGTGAAACAACAAGTCTTCATTAATTTTGTGTCTTAATGAGATATTGTGGATGATCTCTTGGCTCTAGACTCAATAGTGCACTTTGGTTTCCTAATAAGCCTGAGACTAGGAGAGGGTCTCCTTCTTGATATCAACAAACTCTAGAGAGAAAGTTGATAGATTAGCAGGTTCCGTGGGAATGAAACAAGTACTTTTAAGAGGAACTTGGTAGGTTGGGAAGTTTAGTGCTGATCGTCCTTTGGTACATGGCGTCTTGTCTTCAATTCAGTGTTACCTTAGTAAACACCGTGCATATGTATTGAACCGGTTCCGCCCTAAGGTTGAATTATTGGAGGGCTATTTCTTTTCACCCTTTTCACATTAATTTCTTTTTCATTCTTAACCCTATTTGATTACTTACCGAGACTTCATTACTAGAACCTTGTTGGGTTTGTTCCGGGTACTAGCTTCTGTCTGGTCGGCACTCTTCCATCATATCTCATTTTTCTCCTTTTTTCATCATACCTAAGGACTTCTACACTATCTAGTTGGATTGTCCAGTGGTAGATCCTCCTCTGGCGGATCGTGAGAACAAATACCTAACCTAACCATCCTTATAACACCATGCATAAAGTGAATTGGTCGGTCTTTTGGTATTGTTCATTCTTCCTTAAAACCAATTGAAAAATCATTTGGAAAAACAATCAAGGTACTTGTGATATAAAATCAAAACATTTTGTATTTAATTGTTTTGATCATTTATAATCTCCCCCCTCAACATGTGCATATGATTTTGAAATTGTTTAGCACATGGAGGCAAGAGTTCTTGAAATAATTTCTTGATCACAATTTCCATAGAAAAGGCCATTTGATTTTCTTGGTAAAATTCTCTCAATATGTCGTTGGATATTTGAAAGTCATTTTGCACATAAGGCAAGAGGTTTTGAAGTACATTTCACGTGCCAATGAAACCATTCAGCCCCCCTCAATATGTGCATGCATTCTCTACAGAAAGTTTAGCACATATTAGAGAACTTGCACTTTGAATCAAAGCGATCATCTTTTTTGTCAAATTTCATATTAAATCATAAATTCTCCCCGATCAAAATATCAAACCTTTGAGATTTTGGATCCCAATGTTAATAAGGTTTAGAAAACATGGAGAACATGTGCACGATTTAAAAGCTCTTACGGTTTATGGTTAAATGCTCCTCCACTATCATGTGCATTATGTATTTCAAAATGGTTTGGCATGAAGGAAGGAGTGCTTTTAAAACAATCCCCTTTTTTAAAACCGATTTGAGATTTAAATCACGATCTCTCCCCGATCAAAAATTTCAAACCTTTTGAGATTTGTGATCCCAATTGATTTAAATTATTTAGAAAATTTTGGGAAAGCGTGTAAGATTTAATTTTGAAAAAAATAGAGACGGGACAATTATAGTCATTAAAGATTGTTAGTGTCAGGTATGATAGTTTTTAAGAGATCTTTTAAGTAAAATAAAATAATTTCACTATCAAACAAGAGCAGAAAAATTTCATTTTGTATGATCTTTGAGTTTAGAAAAAAATCATACCATGATATAACATTAAATCTTTAGATCACCACTTTATTACGTACAAAACGGACTTTTATGAAGAAATATCGTTTGAAAATATTTTATTTTAAATCACTCTCCCCCTCAATCGATGACCGTAGTCGATGATTAAGTGACTTAAGTTTTGATAAAATGAAGTCCGGTGATTTCCAAAATTAAGTCCAATTTATTTTCAAAAAATATTTTTCCATTTCAAAGCAATTATTTGAATTGTTTAAATATTTATCATCCACTACTTGTCTGCACAAGATAGTTTAGGTGGTTGGCTTTTGTTGTTGTTGTTGGAGGTTTGGAAGAAAACCATCTGCGATGCGGTAAGACCTCTTACGTTGCATTTTTCCATGCCAACTCTCTTAGAGGTCAAATTCTTCCGTTTCTTCATTTGTCAACCCAAGATATAGTTTGCACCTTTCCTTTGATCCGATCATATTCTATTAGTGGGATCCGATTTGGTGAAAGATTTTTTATTCCAATATACTGTATGCATCGTTAGTGAACACATCTGAGATGGTGATTGGCATCACTGACATGTCGATAATAAAATTCAATTCAACATATCAATCAGTTCATATAAAGCATGGGAATAATGTGTTTATCAAACTCTAATCATCTAATCCCTATGATACTTATCCTACACCTAGTCCTTGGCATTAGGTTAACATGTTTTACATTTAAGTATATAGGATAATTAGATTAGCTCGTTAGATGATATAGATTTGAAAACATTCTTCCCTCGATCAATGACTTATTTCATAAAAAATTTAAATAAGGCGAGAGTCATTGATTGTGTTTTTATAATTATGAGACCTTGATTCTCGATTGATTTAAAAGCAACTCATTTACCTGCATTTAGTTAAAACAAATATTTTTCTCAGAAGAATTATTAGAAGGAAAATATTTGAGTAGAACTTGACAGATTCCTTGACATACTTTCCTCAATTTGTTTTTAGGATAAGTTACTTACAGAAATATTTGAAAATTGGTTTAGTTAACAATCCTTCCTAGAAGAGCGGGTTGTACTCTTTGAAATAATAGCAAACCATGGTTTTAAGCAGATTCTGATGTGATAAGCACTGCAAGCCATAGATTTAGACATGTTTTGAAAAAATATTTACACCTCACAACAAGACTTCATCTATGGTCACGTACCATAATTGAATGACATTTCTAAGACCAGTAGATGTTATCGACAATTTAGACATGTCTTGATAAAGCATATTTTTGGTATTTTTCAAAATTTCTGATTTCTATGGGTTTTTGAAGGTTTTATATTTTTCTATTTTCTTTTGTTGGTTTTTTATTTTTTTATTTTGGTTTTTGATAAATATTTACAAAGATAGAGTAGATGATATAGTTTAAGAAGGATGATGATACAAGTACCGAGATAAGGATATCGAACAGCCAGTTGCGAATAGAAGTCATCATCTCTTAAACTTTCACTACCAAAGCTTCCAAGGCTCTTGAATCGAAGATAGAAATTAAGCCTTCTAAAAGTGAGATGGTGCAGCTCCCCAAACAAAATCCTTTTTGTTGAGATTGAAGCTCTATTTCAAGCTTGCCTAGCTGGTGCACAAAGAAGCACACCATTATCATAAATCCCGCGCTTCTTTTAAAACGATAATCGAGATTCTCATTGGTTATATCATCAATAAACGACAGCGTATCATCCCACGCTTGAATGACTCTTCTCGAATTCCTTTACTGCCCCGAAGTGCAAGCGATCCATTCCAAAATGTGTCAAGAGAACAATTCCCTAGTAGTTGAATGATGCGGTGATCTCTTTGTTTAATGCTCAGACTCTCCGAATACACACATCATGGGGAATGAAAACACCTCCCAATGTTCACATTTTTCATACGATGATCAGTGTATAAACTCAAGCCGAAGTACACCAATACCCAGAGCTCTCCCAGTACACATCATGAGGGAATGAAACACCTCCCCAATGTTCACATTTTCTTCACGATGATGGTGTGAAGCTCAAGAATCATTACACATATTCCCAAGAGAGAATAGCGGTAACACCTCCTCATGTTACACATTTTATCTTCCCGAATATGTCATGCTATGTACCTCTTTATCCTAGGAAACTAACTCTTCTATCTCTTCCCATAGTGGAATTAGAAGACTAAAAGTATGAGTCAAGCTCTTGGTTTCTCTGCGGTCATGACATTTGTCTTCACAGGATATCTTCAATCACTTGGAAAGAATTAAAGTTAAGTCAAAATTATTACTCGTTGTGCTTTTAGATGTGTCTCCTTCCCCCCCCTTGGGTTTGACACTTCAAATCAAGCAACCGTGTAAGCTCATGTACTAGAAATATTTTGAGAAGATGGCAGTCTTTGTGAGAATCGACCTTTGAAGATTCAATGTGAGCAAGCGTAAATGGGGAGTTAATTAGACATTTCACCTCCCCCAATTAGTGCTCTTCCCTAAGCTGACAATCAGTTTGATTGTTAGGAATTAGAAATTCCAGGTATTAAAAATTGATCACCTCAAGTATATTTAATCGTTAGAAAGCTCGTAGTCATAGTACTTTTATGTTAAGTAGTATTTAGTTTAGTAACACCGTGGGGGACGGACGGGTCTTTACCTTGCACTGTATGCCCGATCCACCCGTTGTGTGGCATGTTATTGTAAGACTATAAATACTCTCTACCTTCCAAGGTAGAGAGTTGGAGCTCATAATAAAATTTTCTTTCTCTCACTAAAGTTCCCTAAACCTCTAACTTTCTCTCTCTAGAATTCCACTTATCCGCCTACTTTGTGTTATGGTTTGATGTGTATGTGAAATCCAATATCCTACAATTGGTATCAAGAGCCATGGTTAGATCATATCTTACATATCTTTGGATTTCTAGTGGTTTTAGGTGGTTTTTGAGCTTGAAAAAGTTTAGTGGTTTTTGCATCATTTGGTTGATTTCTAGTGTTAAAGTGTGGATTTTGGTAGTACTTTTGTGTTTAGAATCATCACAGAAGTGTTTAGGTTTTGATTTAGAAGGTTTGAATCATAGTGGTTGGGTTGTTTTGGATTGAAAAGTGGTGTTTATGTGTTTTTCATGCTAGCGACTTGAGCAGGAAAGTTTTCTTGGTAGCGACGCTTTTACTGGTAGCAGTTGTAGTTGAAAGAATTAGCGAGTTGGGTTAGCGACTTGTCTAGTGAGACAAGCCGACAAAAAGTACAAGTAGTGGATTCTCCACTACGAAGTAGCGACTTGGTGTAAGTTAAAACGTACTTTATTTGTTAGCGACTTGGTGTTAGCGAGTTGGTACCTAAGCAGTTGCTATTTAGCGACTTGACAAATCGACGACTTGGTGATGCGAATTTGTCAAAAATTTTGACTTGGTTGTGGCGAGTTGTTATATGTTTGGGACTATAGCAACAGCACTTAGCGACTTGGTTCAAGTTTTTTACTTGGACTAGCGACTTGGGACTGACTTAGCCTTGAGTTGGTTCAAAGTTTCCTATTAACTTGAGTGATTTCCTTTAAATCTGGTTTCTCTTGATTTAGTAAATCCGTGAAAGAATCTATTTTCCGGTTTAATCATAGAGTTATAAAATCTCGTTTAACTTGTCATCATGTCTACCAACGTTCTACAATGATCTCCACATTGAAGGATGTTCAGCATTTGGTTGAGACACTCGTCCACCCATGCTTGACGAGCTGACTATGACTCTTGGGCTCAAGCGAATGATTGTATCTTGTCTTGGAAAAGAAAATGGGGTTAACATTCTCAAATCCATTGATGAAGGACCTTACGGAGTTGAAACTACTAGAGATATACTTGATCTTCTGAAAGATGGAACTTTGATTTACGGAATGGACAGACCAAAGATGTATGATGAGCTTAACGATAAGGAG
Source organism: Chrysanthemum makinoi (assembly GCA_910596185.1). Classification (NCBI taxonomy): domain Eukaryota; kingdom Viridiplantae; phylum Streptophyta; class Magnoliopsida; order Asterales; family Asteraceae; genus Chrysanthemum; species Chrysanthemum makinoi. The sequence continues at coordinate 149,076,778 of OU343220.1, forward strand.
AAAAAGAGATTCGATCTCAGATATCCGGCTTCCAACATTATCTTGCAAGGTCTACAAAGGACATCTACAAGCTTATCAATCCAACACCGAGGAAAAGGCAAATGTATGGGATAATGTCAAGATGCTTCTTTACGGTTCGAGCTAGCATTGAAGGCAGAAATCGAGAGCACACTCTATGATGAATTTGAGCACTTCAATGAAACGGATGAAAGAGTGTCTATGAGTACTATATGAGATTTCATAAGCGGTGAATGACATGAGGAACATCGAGAATGACTATGCCTAACATTCAATGAACTCAAAATTTGTAAACAACATGAATCCTGAATGGCACAAATTTGTTACTTACGTAAGCTCACTAAAAGGATTGAAGAATACTAACTATGAGCATCTCTATGCCTTCCTTCTTCAAAATGAGAGACATGCCATGTTTGAAAAAAGGATTCTTGAACAATTCAAAACAAATCCAGGAGAGACAAGCTCATCAAATGATTCAATGTCCTTCTACTCAAACATTGGGATTACACTAAAGCTTCACAAGTTATACCCATGGGTGATGGAACTCACAAACTCATTCGATCCAAGTTCAAACAAGTGATCTTTGATACGCGTGGGTAACTTCATTAATCAACTGGCTCTCTGATTAGTAACAAACATGAATTCTCTCCTGAAACCAACAACAACCTCAGGCGAATGCTTCTAACCCACTGACAATCAAGCTCTTGTCGAGAGATGGGAAAATTGTTGTGCAACCAGTTCAGGAAAGAACAATATATAGGAAGAGGAGGGCTGGTAGAGGTTATGTTGGTAACCAGTAATCGAGGAAGAAATGGAAATCAAGGTCAAACTAAGCGATCAAATGCTATAAGCGTGGTGAGAGGGGACACATTGCAAGGAGCGCACATCTCCAGCGTCCGAGAATCGTTACCAGAGATAAGATCTCTTTAGCAAGCTTCGGGATAATGGTCTTTGCGTTGGATGAAGAGGGATTATTGTTTCTTCTTTGAGGCAATGCCAAGACCTATGATGGATGTGGATGAGCGACCAATTCGGAGATAGGTCACAATCATCGAGCGCCTTTCAAGTCACGATTGTGATGCATCGACTCGATGTGGATGATGGACCTCCGCACACAATTTTATGGCTAGCATTTCTCCAATGGTTTCTCCCAAGGTCTCTTCTTCACCACAAGCGGCCCATCAAAGACAAACTCATCTCGAGGTATTAAAACTATACGATGATGCGATGTACAAAGATGCATGACAAAATACAATCAACTGAAACTATTGAATCAAATATTGAAAACATGGGTAATATCAATGTTGTCCCATATGATCAATATGTGAAACAAAGTGAAAGTGAAATTGTATCCAAGTGATGCATCTTCTGCGATCAACAATGACTATGTTTTGATGAATACCTTGCATGTGCCCACATGATCTTTGTTATCTCTCGTACTGAATGCCTATAAAGAACAAGTTGCTATTTATGAACAACGTGCTAAATTTGAGTTGACCACCCGTGGCGGAAATGGATGACCAAATCATACAAACTATTAGAAAAAGTAGGTTTAGAGAATTAAAACAAGAGTTAAACTCCTTACAAGAAAAACTTTCAAAAGCGCTAAGCAAAACAAGAACTTCAAGAAAATGTTAAAATGCTTAAGCAAGAATTGAGTGCTAAGGAATCAAAACTTTTGAATGATTTTTCTAATCTAAAACCTTGAAAAACAAGCTTGAAAATAAGTTGTGCATACAAAACACCATTGAGGCTTGCTCACATGATCACTAAGCATAGGGTCCTAAGCGATAAGCATAGCATTCCCTTGTTGAGGAACCAAATCCAGAGGTCATTAAAAGGCTAGAAATGCTCATAAGGTTCTTTATGATGGCAAGGAAATCCTTAAACCTAGACGAAACCTAGTTTTGGAGTGCCTGAGGAAGATAAATCGAAATCGATGAAATCACTAGGAAAAGTTAAACAAGAAACTAGATGATCCAAAATGTAAAGAAAAGAAATATCACACCCCATGATTACAAAGAGGAGAATTGGATTGCCTTAAACAAGTTTAAGCCTCAGACATTGTTAACTCCCTAACAAGTGTTACGGAAAATGGATTTAGATAAGCATAAAGTCGAAAATATTGTTGAAACCAACCCCCTTTGGAAAATGCCTAGAAGCGAAGCGTGTATCCTCCAATACACCAATGCATCTAGTTCCTAGAACAATTGCCACTAAAAGCAAGACCTTAATCAGCCAATATGTTATCTTTCAACTATTTGTTGATTTTGAGAAAACTTGCAAGAAAAGGATCACACCACTGGTATAAGCAAGGAGAAAGGGTTTTGAGCAAACTAAAGAATGTTATTTAGCGAAGTCATCCCTTTCTTTAAACAACTAAAAGATCACTTTGAGAGTCTTTAAAAGGGAATGAATTCAGACATTAAAGAAATGGAAAAGGAATTTGATGCTATGATAGTTGAGGTTAGTGACTATGGGCGAGCATTAAAATATAATGAGATTGAAAGGAAGAACTTGCATACACTGAATGAGAATATGATTTCTGAATGTATTGCTCAAGATGTGTTTTCACCGCTTTACAACTTGTTCTATTAATGCTTCTCAATTTCATGAATTATCATTTGTTGCTCAAAGTCTCCCATGATCGTGTCATTGAGCTTGAAAAACTAATTCTAAATTAGCTGAGAAAATTGAACTGGATGATCACGACAATTTGGTTAAACATTTTTCTAAACTAGAAGTTGAGCATTTTAATTTACAACTAAAATATCAACATCTTAAAGAAAATGTCAAAACTTCAAATATCAAGACATCCTCGGATGCTCGAGTTTGATCATTTTCAAATTAACAAGCGTGATGAACATTTCAAGCTCATTGCAACACGATCGAGAAAGTTGAAAGCCCAAATCTCTCAATTAAAGGTCAAAAGAACAATATGACAAAGCTCCCAAATGCCTCCTCCTTTAGATTCTCAGATTTCTCAAACTTTTCATCTTCAAAACTTAGTTAATGCCTTACAAAAGGAAAGCGAGAGTTTTCTAGAAGAAAATGAAAAAGTTAAACGACATTTTAAAGTTATATGATTCAATAAAAGTCACCCGTGACCAAAACAACGAAAAAATAACGTCTTTACAAAGGAAATTGAGAATCTCGAGAAGTCGGAAATGGGGCTACCACTTGTTTTCAATAAGAATGTTGTCTCAAAGTCACCCTTAGATTGCAAATACACTGGGACAGTTAAATATATTCCTCCTCATCTTAGGAATAATGAACATGCTTTTCATGACTCTTGCTCACCTTAAGGATTGCCTAGAATGTCTCCGTGAGATTGTCGAAGAGGATTTCATTAACAAACCTCTTGATAGTGAAATTAGGTTTGCTTGCCTCGAGCCCAAGCGATCTCAAGAGTTGCTAGAATGTGTAATTGCAACATGTCCCAAATCCTTAACCTTAGGTGCAAAAGGCAAAGGCTGTGATGCCTTGTTCTATGCTGTCTTGGGAAGCCTTCAAACCATTCTAGGCCCATTTTAAGAAAGTATACATCAATGTCATCTAGTAATAGAGATCGATTTGCACGCTCTAGTTAGGGAATGCAAAAAGTAGATCAACCAACTAATGTTCCCATAATTCCCTCTCTACGGAGAAATCAATGACATTAAAGCGAGCAGGTCAAAGTCTCAAGACAATACAAGGAATGATAGGACCTTGCAAGCTAAAATGTGCATTGGAAGAGAGTAGAAGACCAACCTAGGATCTTTAAGCTTGAGTTGAATAAAGCGAATCGTGTTGATTCTAGTATTAGCCTTAGGCGTCTGTAATTAATTTGATTTACGATACTATTTGCAAACCTTGTAATGATGTGCTTGAATTACATTTGCTAATCATGAATGTGGTGTGAATGCTTTGTCTAATCTTTGTCAAATGCCCGATTAAAATTGTTAGTAATAATCGTGCAAAGGCAAGGCAAAAGGCAAAACGAAAGATTGTTAGAAAATTGTGGAAACCACAGAAGAACTTTTATAAAGATAGGTTATTATTGGATACCTTTTGGCCATAAGAATAATCGGTTTTGCTCTCAAACTGCTAAGATTATGCCCACTAGAAAATGGATGCCTCCTGGTAGAACTATTCCCTTAAGAAGTGAACATACTTTGAATAGGTCAAATAGAACCTGACATTGCATCTATTCCCAATGATTCCATTGCTTCTACCGATATGGATGTTTCTATTTGATGTGGGTGTTCCACTTACTGTTACTAACCAAGTGGAACCCATTCTTGCATGGGGATCCCAATTATCGATTATCCATTCTTGTCATGTTCAACCGCTATGAGATCGTTCAAATCGTTACGTGGTACCCGGACTCAATTCGCTCCAAGCATATATTTGACCGAGACCGGTCATGCTCATGAACTTCGTGAGCAAATTCATCAGTTAGATTCGGTAATGATCATTTCGGTGCAATTATGGGTTATGGTGATTATGTTGTTGGTGATAGTGTTATCTCTAGAGTATACTATGTGGAAGGTCTTGGTCATAATCTGTTCTCTCGTAGGTCAATTACGTGATTCACGATCTAGAAGTAGCCTTCAAAAAACATACTTGTTTTGTTAGAGAACTTGATGGTAAGGAACTTTTAAGAGGAACTCGTGGTTCAAATCTTTACACCATCTCTATCGATGATATGATGAAGTCTTCTCAATTTGCTTGTTGTCAAAGGCCTTGAAAACAAAGTCATGGTTATGGCATCGTCGTCTCAATCACTTGAACTTCGGCACCATCAATGATCTCTCGAGAAAGGACTTAGTTGTAGGTTTACCTCGACTAAAGTATGAAAAGGATCATCTTTGTTCAGCATGTCAATTGGGAAAAAGCAAGAAGTATGCCCATAAACCCAAACCTACTAACTTTCATCCATAAGTTCTTCATACAAATCATATGGATTTATGTGGACCAATGAGAGTGCAGAATATCTTTGGGAAGAAATATGTGTTAGTTGTGGTTGATGATTACTCTAGATTCACACGGTCAAGTTCTTAAGGACAAAGGATGAAACTCACGATATCATCAAACTCATCAAATGCAGTACCGAGTTCGACTTAACAAAACCGTCGAAATTATCGGACGGAGATAATGGAACCGAGTTTGTTAACAAACAACTTAGTGAATTTTATGAAAGCATTGGAATCAGCCATCAAAGAAGTGTTCCACGAACTCCTCAACGAGCGGTGTAGTTGAAAGAAGAAATCGAACTCTTGTAGAAGCCGCTAGAACAATGTTGATTTACTCAAAGGTTCCAATGTTTCTCTGGGCTGAAGCTATTGCCACTGCATGCTACACACAAAATCGTTCCTGATTCACACTGTTCATGGAAAAACTCCATATGAACTTGTCCACAAATGAAAACCTAATCTCTCTTTCCTTCGTGTGTTTGGTGCATTGTGTTATCCAACTAATGAGGTCAAGACTTAGGCAAACTTAGAGCTAAAGCGGAACATTGGAATATTTGTAGTGTATGCACCAAACAAAAGGGATACGAATCTACAACAAAAGAACCGAAATATCATGGAAACAATTCACGTTACGTTTGATGAGCGAGGTCAAATGGCTCCTGGACAATCCAGTTCGAACCCGCACTTCAAAAGCAGTCCCATTGGTTCATCCCTTGTTCCAAACTTTCTCAAGAAACTCCATATGTACCTCCATCTGAAGATGATTTAAAGAAATTGTTTGATCCTATGTTTGATGAACTTTATGATCCAAGTACTAATGAGGTGTCGATTCCTACAACAGTCGCTCTTATTCACAGTGAATGAAGTCAATCCCTCGATCTCAATATCATTAAGTCAAGAAGCTGCTTTTGATCCTGATCGCCTCATCAACAAATCATCATTCTTCAAATGTACATCATGGAACTGCTTTACGCATCAATGATGAAGTTAATCCCTTTGCTACTCCTAAGGATGTTCCATTTGAAAACATATTTGCTCTGAATCTTCATCGAGACCATCTTCTTGGAGACATCAACTCTGCTACTTGATCCCTCAACAACTACCACATGAACACCTCGGAAAATGGACTCACGATCATCCATTAGACAACATCATTGGAAATCCTTCTCGTCCAGTATCACCACGGAAACAACTTGCAACCGATGCCTTGTGGTGCTTCTTCAACTCCGTACTCTCTGAATCGAACCAAAAGATGTCAAAACCGCCATGAATGAAGACAGCTGGTTCAATGCCATGCAAGATAAAATTCATGAGTTTGATCGACTTGATGTATGGGAGTTAGTACACTCCCGAGTTGTCTTTATGATTATTGCTCTAAAAAGGATCTTCAAAGTGAAACTTGATGAGCATGGTGATGTGTTGAAGAACAAGGCTCGATTAGTTGCTAAAGGATACCGTCAAGAGGAGGTATAGACTTTGAAGAATCTTTTGCTCTGTTGCTCGAATGAGGCAATTAGAATCTTTTGGCTAATCTGCAAGTAAGAACATGGTAGTCTATCAAATGGGCGTAAGACGGCATTCTGACGGAGATCTTAAAGAAGTCGTCTATGGCCAACTTTGAAGGCTTTGTAATCGAACATCCTACCATTTATCGTTTGAAGAAGGCTCGTATGGTTTAAAGCAAGCTCGAGGGCATGGTATGATACATATCAAAGTTTCTTCTATCTACCGGATTGAAAAAAGGAGCTGAGATTGATCAACATTGTTCACCGAGAAAGTCGTGCAAACATTTAATTCATGTTCAAATTTATGTTGATGATATCATTTTGCCTCGACTGACCCCAATGAGTGTGACCGTTTTCAAATGAAATGAGTTCAAAATTTCAAATGTCAATGATGGGACAAATGTCATTTTCTTGGGACTACAAATTTCACAAAGTCCCAAAGGCATTTTCATAAATCAATCTAAATATGCTAATGAGATCTTAAAGAAATTTGGATTTGATTCAAGTGACCCCGTGTGACACTACCATGATTGATCGAACCAAACTAGATGAGGACCACTCGGGGATCATGATTGACCAAACGAAATATCGTAGTATGATTGGATCCACGATGTACCTCACGCTAGTAGACCAGACATCTTGTTCGGCATTTGCATATGTGCTAGATACCGGCTAAGCCTACTAAAAGCACCTTGGGCGGTTAACGGGTCTTCGGTATCTCCAAGGAACCATCAATATGGGTTTGGTACCGAAGGACACGGTATGTCACTAACGCCTATCTGAATCGCGATCATGCGGGGATGTCAAGATACTCGTCGAATGCATCGCCCGAGGTGCTGATTTTTGGGTGATAAGCTTGTGAGTGGTCTTCAAAAGCAAATGAGTACTTCTATTTCTCTCTACAGAGGGAATACATAGCCATGTCATCTTGTTGTGCTCAAATCTTTGGATGAGATCTCAATTATCGACTATGGCTTTGTATTTAACAAAATCCCTACATCTTGTGATAATAAAAGTGCTATTGCTCTCTCATGCAACAATATTCAACACTCAAGAGCAAAGCATATGACGACATTCATCATTTCATGAGGGAACAAGTGGAAAGGTGTGGTGGAACTCTATTTTGTGAGTGCGAATATCGGTTAGCGGACATCTTCACCAAAGCTCTTCCAAGAGAACGTTTGAGTTCATACTTCCCGACTAGGCTTGAAAAGCCTTCAACGAAACACTCAAACGCGTCTTGAGGGAAGAAGGCGAGTAAGGTCTATGCATCTATCTCTTGTATATATCTATTCGAAAAACAAAATACAAAATTATAAAACTTTCAAAATCCATAAAATCTAAAAATTGAAAAATCTTCAAAATAAAAATTGTCAATTTGTCATGTTTTTCTCGATTCGATAATATCTACGGTCTTTGTCTTGTCATTCAAAGAATGACACGAATCAAAATTGAAAAATCTTCAAAAATGTTGTCAATTTGACACGGGACTTTAGATGTTATGTCAATTCTTATTAAAAAAAATTGGGAAAGAGAAAAAATGGTTTATTGTCATTTGAGGCAATAACCGCTTGTCAAAAGAAAGAACGAGCCATCTTATCATATTTTCAAAATTCCATGCTCGATTCTAAAAACATTTATCTCTGTGAAATAACGCTATGAAAAAATAAATCGGACTCTATTTTTGATAATCATCTGGATTTATTTGTCAAAATATCTATCTCTCAATCAACAACCTATGTCATTGATTGAGGGGAGAATGATTTCAATTAAATTAAAAGTTATTTGGCATTCAATTGTTTTCAAAAGATAATCATGCATGTTTAACTAATGGAGTTTAAAATCTCAAAATCAGATCCTTATCGGTTAAGCGCTTTCATAATCAAGCCACAATTCTCCTCAAAAGCTTTCAAAATCAATTTAAATCTATAAGAGATCACAAATCTCAAATGATTTGATAATTGTGATAGGGGAGAATGTGTGATTTAAATTGGATTTAAACCGATAATTCGGTAAATGGTTTTATAAGGATGTACAAGCTCTCCTTCCCACATGTGACAAGCGATTTCAAATTTTCCATGCACATGTTGAGGGGGAGCATCTATCTTAAACCTATGATTTGAAGCGTGATCACTTATCTCAATCAAAGGGGTTCCCTCTAGTATGTGCAAAACTCTTTTCAAATCTCGAGGCACATATTGAGGGGAGCAAAATCATGAAAACCTCATCCTTCCCAAAATGCTTTATCTACTTGATTCGATTAGGGAAGTGATGTTGATATTTTTAGAAAATGGTAATCAAAGAAGTTAATTCTTTCTCTTGCCTCCGTGTGGAAAACTATTTCAAATACTTGATTCACATGTTGAGGGGAGTTCTTCTTCTAAAAATATCAAAAACAATTCAGGTACAAAATGCTTTGATAATATATCACAAGTATGTGGATTGATTTTCAAATGGTTTTCAATTGGTTCCTATGGCGGATGAACAATACCAAATAGACCGACCAACTTTACTTTATGTACGGTGATATAAGGATGATAAGGTTAGGTATTGGTTCCCATGATCGCCCGAGCGGAGGGATCTACCAGACAATCCACTAGTAGTGTAGAGTCCTTAGGTATATTGAAAAAGGAAAAGTGAGATATGGGAAGAGTGCGGTAGGGAGCAGAGCTGAGTCTTTGAATAAACCCAACAAAGTTCTAGTTATGAAGTCTCGGTAAGCACTTAAGGGGTTGAAGAATGAAAAAGAATTGAATGTGAAAAGGGTGAAAAGAAATAGCCTCCAATTCAACCTTAGGCGTAAACCGGGTTCAATACATATGCTACTGGTGGTTACTTAGGTAACTCGGGTATTGAAGACAAGACGTCATGGACCCAGTGACGCACTGCACTAAACTTCCCAAGCTACTCAAGTTCCTCTTAAAAGGGCTTGTTTCATTCTCACGGGGAACCTACATTATCTATCGACTTTCTCTTAGAGATTGTTGATATTGAAGAGGAGACCCTCTCCCCAGTCTCCGATATAGGATACAAAAATGCACAAATTGAGTCTAGAGCCACGAGATCATCAATAAATCTCATTAGGACAATTTCAATGAAGACTCTCTATTTCACACAATGTGGAAGAGAAATTATATCCTCGCATTATCCTTGTGGTATTGCGAACATCACAGTGATGTGTTTACATATTCACTGAAGATGGAAAGCCTTACGAGCCAACATCTAACAAGCTCTGGTAGGTGGCATGTGAGATCTATTATATGATCAACCATGTGACAACTGACGAAACAATGGGGTGATTCAATCTTTTGAATCAATCAGTTCAGTTATGGATTGGCGGATACCTTTGAAAAACCGGTCTTTGTGCTTTAAAACTCTTTTCATTGCCGCGTCGACCGTGTACTAAATTTTCAAATCAAAAGGTGTTTTATGATTGATAATTGATTTTCATTAAAACCTTCGTTATATTGCAAAACAATTTCTATTGAGCAATACACGATTGTTTTTCAAATCTCTTTTCATCAATCGATGGACTTAAATTATTTGGTTCACTCACTCGTGTTGTCTTCTTTGAGGCGTTCGGTTTGAGAACGGCTAGAGCATTCGCGAAACCTGTCAAGGAAATTCTTGAATTATACGATCCGCAGTGTTTTATCTTGATCAGCGAGGAACCGTGGGCGTGTACCTCAATTCATCGAAAGTGATCAAAGACACTTTAGGTGCTTTATTGCTACTGTCTTATGCGGTACACCCGGCGTTGCATTAATCAGAATGGAAGCGGTCAATCCATAGCCGCATGCTCACACAACACATTCATATCGAAAGAAATCATGATTGTGCATCAATGACTCGATATTCTAACTCCATGCTTACGCCCGGCTATTTTGCAATGCCATATTGAATCAACAGCTTCCGCTACTCGATGAGAAGATATCATGAACCAGAACATGAGCATGTCGGTCCGAAAGTCACAACATCACATAATACTAACACCACAATGGATGTATCAGAGATTTTCTATTAGGCGATGATCTCAAAGTCGGCTCAACATTATTATCACGTGGATCAGTAAAGACCTCCACTTGGATTAACCAAACATGCAATGAGTGGAATCAATGACTACAAGCTTGAGACAAAGTACTACATCAAGAATGCAAGATCAATTGTTAATGTAATATCAGATTGTATTCAATGTCATTTTAGTATATGTTTGAGGTGACCTCCCTTAGGGAGATTGTTAGGAATTAGAAATTCGGTATTAAAAGTCGGTCACCTCAAGTATATGTAATCGTTAGAAAGCTCGTAGTCATAGTACTTTATGTTAAGTAGTATTTAGTTTAGTAACACCGTGGAGGACGGACGTCTTTACCCATTGCGTATGCACGATCCACGACCCGTTGTGTGGCGTTAAATTGTAAGACTATAAATACTCTCTACCTCCCAAGGTAGAGAGTTGGAGCTCAATAATAAGAATTTTTCTTTCTCTCACTAAGTTCCCTAAACCTCTAACTTTCTCTCTCTATAGAATTCCACTTATACATACCACTTTGTGTTATGGTTTGATGTGTATGTGAAATCCAATATCTACATGATAAATGCCTCTGAAGAAATCTTTGCTGATTGTTAAAATACAGCTTCGTCTTTAGTCTTAACATCTGTACGCTTAAAATGTAGAACGGTATGAACTTGACCTTCTTCAAGATTGCTCCATTTTGGAGATAGAAAGTTAACATCTTCTTCTCTTACATACATTCCGTTAGCAACTTGTATATAGCAAATCTCCTTAACTAAGATCCCTCCCAATCAAACAAGAACAAAGAATGTTTCATAAGAAACCGGCCCCGCATTCCATATTTGGAAGCACTTTGTTATTAAACTCATCATCCATATAGAAGATGTCTATACTTGGCTCTTAAGAAGAAACTTTCATACAAGATGACCACGATAAGAAAATTTCGGTTCTTACATGGGTTAGAGGCGATATGACCATTCTCTCACGAAGTCATCGACATCTTTGTAAATTCACACTTCTTGCGCCCACAAGAATTGCATACTTGAGGGTTGCCATTCTTAATTAAACAAGTGAATATCTTGATAAATGTAGTCTATTCACACTTCTTCCTCAAAATTTGCATATGATGTAAACGCCATGCATTATCTTGACAAGAATGAATAGGATTACTAACGATAACTCGGTTCAATTGATGAATTAGCGCGCATGGAAAAAGCATGAAGCATGTTGATGAGAATGGTCATTAATGAGAAGATTTCTCTTCTTCCGAAGATAATCGCCTTGAAGCGTACATTTCTTTTCTTTAGATGCAGGCTTAAAGCTTTGTGTTCAAGCGTCATAGAAGATATCTCTTCTTGAGAAGATAAGTGTTTGAAAACGTCACTTTTCTTTTCTTCTTTAGTGCAGGCTTGAGCTTATTTGGTAGTGTTGGGGCGTCATAAGAAGATTTATCTAACGAGATAACACCTTGAAAAGTACACTTTTCTTTTCTTTAGAGTACAAGGCTGACTGTTGTGTTCAAGCGTCATAATCTCTCTATTTTCAATCTCTCTTGGCAAACTTGTTATCAACCCACAAGTATCATTAAGTAGGATCTTTGTCGTGACGGTGATGGAGATATTGATATATGATGAATTTGACCACGAAGTAAAACAGCGAACTCGGCAAACTTGCACATATCTAACAAAGGCGGTGCGATTCCATTAGATATCTAAGTTTCTCTAAGTACTCTTATACTCTTCAACCAACCAACCATCAAGTATAAGGTACATCGCCTCTTGAAAATCCCTGGTCAATGTGACAGGCACTACAAGCGTAACTCCTTAAAGTGATAGTTATTTTTGTGGTTGGTAAGAGCCAATTCCCCAAGTGGTAAAAGAAAAGGAAAAAGAGTTACCCAACAATAACTAGTTTCCAAGTCTTTTTTTTGATAATAATCGAACAAGGATCTTGAAGAATCTTCATCAACCATCCCATACCTTGAGATACTAAGTACACTGCATGGTATTTCACTAACCTCAAATAAATAATAATAGTGATGCTAACGCCGTTGTATGCATCTTAAGTTACTTGTCAAATCTAGCCTCTTTGATGTTTTAAGTGAACTGATAATGGTTTCATCCAGGCCATGGTTAAAAAGCATATATCTCGTAAAACCTTGAAATAATAAGCGCCATGAAGAATATGAATCAATCACCCAATTCATGAAGTACACCCTTTTATCCCCTTCTTGAAGTAAAACCGTGGCACCAACATCGAGATAAAGATTGATTACACTTTCCTTTTCTTCGGGGATGGTTCCATCATCATGGGATTTTACAATTCTATATTTTAAACCGAGAAATAGTTTCTTTAGTTTACAAAACCGAATAAAGCGAGAGATAAATTTGGAAATCAGGTTCACTTTGCAAGATGATTCCCTTTGTCAAGGATTTTACAAATCTATGATTTAAACCGGAAACCCATTCTTTGTGGATTTCACGAAATCAAGACAAAGCGTAAACAATGTCACTTGAATGTGTAATGAAACTTTGGTTCGATTGAATATCATTTTAGGGGAACATCACGGCCCGGTTCATCAACCGTTCATTATCCAACATCAACAACATCATCAACCATCCAATAAACACTTTGGTAAACAACACATCCTTCACGCACTACATGTGGCGATTGCGCTATAAAGTGACAACATGGTGAAGTAAACCTGATATGCCAAACTTGATCATGAAGAAAAATTCTCCAGAATTGTTACTTAAACTTGTAATAATCCTTGATCACTTGAAGATCCGGTTTGATTCTGAGTCTTTGGTGGAGGTGTAGGTGGGTTTGCCTTGTGAGTAGTGGTTTGTGCGGAAGATCACGGTACCCATCAGAAGTTCCGGCTCCACAGTTGGAGGATGAGAGGTGGAGATTTGGACCTTTATGCAATGACTCCAACACATAATCCTCCTTTTCCTCTTTTGCCTCTCTTTCTTCGAATATCCTCGAAACTATAAATGATTGCTCGTGCTTTATCGATTCTTAGTGCCACAAATAACTTCTTATAGACTTCATCCGGATGCTCGTTGCTTATGATCTGTTCATCTACTCATTTGATTATGTTTGGTGCACTTGTATTTGGTTATTTATATGTGCTTATGCATGTTCCTTTGATGTGCTGCTTTACTTTGGTCACCTTTGATTTCTGTTTCTTCTGGATATCTGTTAATTTTTGTGTTCTGCAGGTTCCTCATTGACTCATTGTACTCATTTTAGATTCGACCTTGTTATCCGGTATCCTTTGTTTCGTTTTTATATTTTTTATTATGTTAGCTTTTGTTTTGTTATATCTGTTCATTTGGGCACTTTTAAGTCAGGCGCATTTTCTTCTTTTTCCATGCGTAGGTACCAAGTAGGATGTTGGGCTTTGTTGGGCTGAGATTAAGAGCATTTGAGTGATCCGACCCTAGTTTTCCCTATCTTACTAGACTCTTTTTGAAGATCATTGTTTGATATTACATTTTTGACATATTGGATTTTATATTTTTCCTTGTAAGTCATTCGTTTATATGACTTGGTATTTTATTGTATAAGACTTCCGCTTGCGATTGTTTTATGTATGTTCTGATGTGACACCATAATGTGATATTTCTACCCTTTCGGGTTGGACATTTAATCATGATAAATGAAAAACTAGTTTTTGGCCCATTTTGAGGGTAGGATGACTAAAAATTAATTTGCTAAAATTAAGAAAATATCAAACTAGAAGTATAGAGATGTGAGAAATGTGTGAGCATTGGAGAGGAAAAAGCGGTGAGTTTGGTGAAATGATAAATCAAAAGCACTTTGAATGTGATCCTAAGTTAACTTTGAGTGGTGTGAGACCTCTTTGATCATGAGGAAGACTTGGGTGATCCTAAAGATTCTTCATGTTAAGCTAGTCACGAAGTGGTCTGGGGAATGGTTTGTGTATGGAAGTGCACCGGCGCATTTTACATGCGCGGTCCCACGGATCCCTTAATGGAGGATGCAGCTAGTTCAAAGTGAGGGATCCGGCTCCTGGAATCGGTAGCATACTACAGAAGGTAATGCGATTGCACTTGGATGATGCGTACTAATACTACAAGTTTCTCTAAAGCAGTAACCATCAAAACAAGTAAAATATCACACACAATCATAACATAAAGGCAGTAATAGTGATAATATTCAAACATCAGTAACAATGTAAATCTAGCACAATCATATTAACCATTGTTAATAAATATCTAACATAACCATAAATAGGCATAGCATAATACTCTTTCATCAATCTCTCTCTTTCTTCTTCCCAACTACGGTCATGAGGGTAGTGAGTTAGGCATTTGATCATCCCCTTTATTTGCTTGGATTCTTCAGAATCATTTGAAAAGAAATGGAAAGTTGTTCAAAGTAGGTCATGGGGTGGATTGGAAGTTGGCAACGGGGTCCGACTTCTTCATCTTTTTTCCGAAGAGTCCGAGAGAGCAAGATGCCTTTTTCCATTGATCATGAGCCTTTTAGAGGGTTGTTTGGTGAGTGGTACCATAACATGATTGGCAAGAAATGATCATCATTGATAGGAAAAGGTTACATTGCACTAACATATACTCACGAATTCGTGTTAGGAGCATACCGTGAGGAAGTACCATGTTGTTGACTCACGAACACACCTACCATTATTTTCACCATGTAATAGGCAAGGTTGAATGGTCTTTGGTAGATGAGACAATAGATCATTTGAACAAGACACGCATTGGGATGGTCTTTGTTCCCGGTAAAAAAATGACATTTTCTCAGGATTTCTTCCCACTTTTTTATAAATGGGAATTATCTCCGGAGGAGTTCCATTTGAAAGAGAGGAATCCGATGAATGAGTTCTTTGTTAAGGTTGAGGACGAGATTGAATTCGTCTTATGTTGAATGGTGTCACGAACAACTACGGGATCATCGAGAGGGAGTGTGATAGATTGGTTTGGGGTCAAGTGCAAAGGATTGAGTGGATATTGCCCAATCTTGGGAATACAGCCAAATTCCTTCCATGGAATCGAAGAATTTATTACCAAAGAATGTTGAGAGGTAAGGTGATGGTTTGGTTGTTGTTGATAATGAAAGTGATTGAGATACTTTCATCATTGTTCGAATGGTTCTAACACTTTTTAAAATTGAAAGATAAAAACCGGACAAAATTTGTTCATCGATATCTAGAGCAATCAAAGTTAATTCACCCAGAAGACTTCGGCCAATTTGGTGTTTTCAAGGAAACATTCATAATAACAAGACCTTCATGGATAAATGCGTTTTTTCAAGCCTTTTAAAAATTTTGCGATTAGTTTTTGAAAGCTCTTCTTTTCGATAATATCTAGAGAGGGAGTGGACGGTGTCATGGTGATCTTGTTGGGCAGCTTTGGGCATGATTGATCCTAGAAAACAAATATTCCAATTAGGTAAAATTTGTCAAGATGGGTTTATGGTTTTGAATTGTATTAACAATATTAAAAAAATCTTTAATTACATAAAACCCCTTTTATAATTAATTTTTGCAATACCTATTTTTTAATTGATAATAAATTGAATCTTTAATTGAAAAATCTAAACCATAAACCATGGAAGAAGATGATGATGAATAGAACATATGAGTGTAATTACTTGCAATGATGTTCAAGAATGAGATGGCTTGATATATGAAGCCCTGAAAATCAATTGAAGTGATTTTATCGCTTTATCGTGGGGAAGGAAAATGGATTATTTTGTTTTGATAATCAATCTTTTCTTTAATTTCCCCCGCATCACTGCGGATTAGATCCTGATCTACTGTAATTATACTTGTGGGATATTCATGACAGGCTAAAAAATGTTTACGTCTGTTATATATCAAATCTTCCAATTATAAAATAGCTTCTACAACAAAACTGTATAAATGGGGTTCAATTTGAATAAGACTTGCAAAGGTGTTTTGATGGTCAATTGGTTTATTATCTGGGTTAACCATCCAGATTATAACTCTTTGGCGAGGATGAAGTTTGTGACGATCTTTTGAAAATCAACGAGGAATACTATTACATTGATGATGAAAGTAAGGAAAGTGAGAGAGAGAGACTTTTTTGAGGAGCTTAAAGTTAACATCACAATTAGCAAGTATTGTTCATATTGGTTATATAGAACAATATTTTATATGCACATATCATCAACATATTTATATAAGCGCTAATTTTTTATAGATAGATATTAACTGGTTTGTGGGTAAGAACTTTACTCAAACACTCTTACATGGTTTTAGAGACCATTTACCGAATACTTCATGAGCTTTTAGTAATCCATTGTACTTTTGAGAAGTAGGTTGTGATTACTTTTTTGGATATACTAACCTTGAGAGTTGACTTCATTTTCTTAGATAGAAATGAAGACTTTGGAAGGATCTAGCAAGAAGATTTTTAAAAAGAAGAATTGTTAAGATAATCTATCATATCCAATGAATTAAAGAAATTTGTTTAAAAAGGAATTTCATTTAACTTTGTGAGTTTTTTTTTAATCATACAGCGGATCGTGTCAGTTTTATAGTACAATATAAGAAACTTGGTATGTGAGAAACTCTAGTACCAATTGGAAAACTAGAGAGAGGGGTTGAATAAGTTTAACCAGATTCAAAACTTAGTTTAAACTATTTAGATCGACATGTCAATTTACAAATGTGTGTGTTGGATGTTGATAGATAAAACATATAAATGATAAAGCAAGATAAAGAGTGAAGCATAAAACACAAAGCAGTGTTATAGTGGTCCTACAAGGACTGCAACACCCTTGCCCTACTCACTCCTTGAGTCGCCTAGAGGGTTCCAGTAATCACTACACAACACAAACTCCTTGCGCGGAGAATCCTTCACAACGCTTGTTTCTCTTTATCTAGGTATTGCTAAGCTAGACACCGGGTCTTCCATGAGGTAGAACCAACATATCACAACGCCGCTTACACTTATTTGGTACATAGAAACCGAGTTCCATTACAAAGGAAGAACTACTACCCAACACTACACACCACTCCATCCCAAAGAGACATACTCCTTATTACAACATCAACAAGGATATCAATATCCTTTGACCCAAACTAATCTATCTTGTACATTGATGCACCATATCGAATGTACACCCTAGGCACCTTTCACTAATGCCTTTGATACGACACCGAGGCACCCTTCACTAATGCCTTCAACATGGACTTTCGGCACGCTTTACTAATGCCTTTGACACGGATCTTTGGCACCTTTCACTAATGCCTTTGACTTGATCCTTTAGACATCTTTGATAAGGATTTAAAATGTACACTTTTAAGGGGTCATTTAAGCCCTTAATCACCCACGTTTATATCCGTTACTGCTTAATTTCGTTCATTTTCACTTTTTAGGTCTCTTGGAAGTAAAATGCTGGAATGAAGCATTGTTGGACGAAAAGGAGAGAATATGTGAAGAAAATGGCTAAGTCAAGACCGCATTACCTAAGTTGCTAGAATTCACATGAAGGCGTCCTAACGAGGGCTTAATTACCGTCCCTCTCTATGTAATTAATTTTTCGACGACTCAGAGTTATTTGCTATTTTACACCGACCAAGTCCGCTTGGAGAGTAAGGGCGTCACGAAAACTTTTCTTCATACGGCCTAGATCCATATAGTCGACGACGTCACCATAATGAAGAATGACTGAAGTCACAACCACAACGTGACGCCGTCCCAGTGATGACTTGGCCAAGACGAAACCCTAATGATGGCGACCAAGGCCCCAACTATAAGGGAGACGTCGTCGCGAATGTAAAATTATATATAGAAATCAAATTTTCAGAATTTGAAGAGGTAGACTTGTGAGTAAAACCTAAAAGCGATTTTGGTCCGGTTTGGACATTATCTTAGGGCTCTCATACCCTATTTTACATCAAGATAAGTAATTTACTTAATTGATTTCATTATGTCTTCGATTGTATGTGTGTATGCTTGCATGTTTAACATGTCCGGCTGAATTTCTTATGTGTTTCCTTAGATCTATGAAACCTAGTTATTAATTATTGATTGGTTGTCTCTTATCTTAATTTTAATTCATTTAGAGTGCATTAGGCCATCGTTGTGTTTTTAATGTTGAAAGTAACTTTGTGAACCTTAGTTTATACTCACTGTTTTAATTGTAGACCTAAATATCCAAAGATAACCTTAGAGTTAGTTTATGAATCCTAGAGATTTCGTAGGCAATAACTTTAAGGTAGTCTCAAAGAGTTAGGGATAAAAGCATACCCTACGACCTTAGAAAACACAACGCAAGCGTTAATAAGGATCGTGACAATTCAACCAACAATAAAAGATAACTAGGGAGTAATAGTATCTAGGTAGACACTTTTTTAATCATCATACGAGCACACATCAATAGACATAAGACTACCCTTAGTTTAGATAATTAGATAAGTAGAGTAATCGGTAGAAGTACCAAACCCCAAATCCAAACCCCGAGATTTTACCCTTAGCTTTATAAAAAAATATAAAAGATAAAAAATAATCTTCCTCAACCTCAAACCTTAGCGTACTCTCACTAGCATTCCTATTCCCCTAGAGAACGATATCCATACCCGAGGCTTACCCAATACTACACTACAACGATTAGGTTCATCAGCCTGTAGGTGTTGAAAAACTTGCTCTAATCGAAAGGAAGTTTCCTTTGACCGAACGCAAGTTATACACACATCAATTTTTACCACGGGAATAGAATAGCTAGTTAGATTTCCATCCGTTTAGGTTCTTGTTTGATTCAACATATAATATTTTTCTCATTTTTAGCTTCCTCGTGAAGTCTATCCTCTTCGTGACTTCTTTGTTAGTAATCCCATCACTTTTCATCATGGAAGGTGATAACCCACCAAACAACAACTCATCATCAAACAAATACCCACCACTCGACCAACTTTTTCCCAAACCAACTTCAGCCGATATTAGTGAAATTGGAGAACTTAAAAATTTAATAGGATAATTAAAAGCATTTGAAAAAGCCCTTGAGAATCTAATTAGAACTTTAGATAGTGATTCACCACTTTACATGATTCGGAAGATGAATTAGAGGAAGGATTATAAGGTATTGAAATTATAGAGGGTAGTAAGGAGGAGGAGGAACTTAGAGTATTTGATTCATACCCTAATGGGAAGGAAATCGCTTATCACTATAACGTAGTTAATTCCCACACCACCTTTTCGAGCCATGCATAAAAAAGAGGTTCTAAACACATACATCGTGCATGATTGGGTACTCATATAGGGATCACACTTACATAGACTATAACACCCATGAACATATGTCAGGCTTTATTACAATTGGATCATGAGCAAAAAGTTAGACCTATGAGGGACCCTTTTACCCTAGGAAAGTGAGTAACCCTATGCTGGGAGTGGTTAGAGGATTACATGTCTTAGTAGATAACTTCACATATAGGTGTGATTTCATGATCTTGGAAAATGTTAAGGGCATCATTGATGAATTTTAGGAGATGTGATTTAATGGGGAGACCATTTATTGAGAAATCTAAGATGGTTTATGATCAAGAGGAAGGAATAGCCAAGTTTCTCAAATGGGAACCGAATGTGTTAAATAATATATAATGCCCTAAAAAAATAAAAAGTTTGAGGGTATTGATGATTTAGATGTAAACAACATTTCGGATTTTGAAGTAGATTGGGAGAACAAGGTTTACTACACCGCTTGTCTATAGTTAGGCCCTGAATATATTTGTGATAAAAGAAGAGTTAAGGAAATCGAATGGGCATCTAAGATAAGAGGGAACGAGAAGACGACTTCGAGTCTAACTACAAGACTCATAAATAAAGAAAAGCGCTTCATGGGAGGCAACCCATGCTTAATTGTTTGGTTGTTTGTGTGATGTGTTACGTCGTGGTTTTAAATTTATAAACGAGAATTAC
>OU343220.1:149097305-149233644 GCA_910596185.1 Chrysanthemum makinoi
GTTAAGAGGAGTTTTAGCCATTTCAAGCGGCTTTCCTTGTTGCTTAACATGTGTTTGAGAGTTGATGCAAACTTGGGCATCGGCATGATAGCATCCGCAAAGCTTGTAACCGAAGTGTAGTTCTTGGAAGGGTGAAAAAATTTGTCCATTTGATGGTAGCTTTTCCGCGGAGCTTTTGCTCATTCAAGCGTGATGGGTAGGGAATAGAAGTTTTGGATTTGAGTATTTTCAACGGGGAGCTACAGTTGGTTCAAAAACAACTCCTGGATTAGATTTGGGTTTCTACGGACAACTTGAGGTTGGACATTGTTATTACCTCCATTATTAATAGGGAGAGTTCGCATCCTTTATGCTTGGTAGCTTGACTCATTTCTCCTAGTGGAGGAGGCATTGGAGTAAATGGGTCCATTGTGTGTCTTAGGTTCACTTTCCACTACCTTTGGGAGAGAAGAAGAGGAGGTAGTAGGAATAGCGGGTCCATTGTATGAAACACCACTACGGTTGTGATCGCCTTAGCATCGCCCTCGGTTAGCGTCGTGTTGCTCGGAAGTTTTCCAGAGCAGGGTTGATCATTTAAAGACTTTTTGAGATCAGTGATCGTGACCAACAACTGTTCATTTCATCTTGGGATTTCATGAAGCTTCAATAACTCATCAGATATGATGATCTTGGAGGATGTGGAGGGAAATTGAGGTGGATGTTTTGATTATGACCTTGTTGTTGAAAATTCCCTTGATTAGGATTCATTCCCGAAATTGATTCCCTCGATTGAAATTGTTTTGATTAAGGTTTCCTTGATGTTGGAAACCTTGATTGGGTTCAGGATAGAAATTACCTTGGTTTTGATAACCTTGGTTCATTCTAGGTTGATTCGATTTTATGTTAGGATTACGGTTAAAACCGGTGGTGCACGATAAGTGTTATGTTATACGGTGTTGGTTCATTTGAGGGCGGTGATTACCTCCTTGATGTGAAGTACCGGCTATAGCATTGGCTTCAAACGGACTACCATCGATTGCACGATACAATTGTAGTATGCATGAGGACCACCACAAGTAACACAAACTTCAACTTTCTTCACTTCACCATGTGATGGTGTGTGTGTGAAAGTGACTTTCTTTTGGTTAGCAAGAACCAAAGCTTGAACAATATCCGTGAGTTTGTCAATCTTAGCATCGGTGCTAGATGTACCCAGGAGATGAAGTAGAAGGTCCGGCATTAGGCGAGATTGATATGTCTTTGCTGGAAAGGGCGGACACAGACTTGTTTCAATTATTTGCAAGGCCTTTTGTGGTCTTGCTGGAAATTACCTCAGCGGAGGCATTTAAAGAGTCTTGGTCACCTTGGTGCAGACCATTGTAGAAAGTATCCATTTGCATTAATTCGGTAAAACCATGATCGGACACTTGCGAAGCAACTCTTTATAACGATCCCATGCCTCCCGAATGATTCATCAAATCTCGAGAAAATTTCATTATCATTCTTAAGACTTGTAGTTCGGATGGAGGATAGAATTGTTAACAAACTTGGTGACTAAATCCTCCCATGTCTCAATGGAACGAGGGGGTTTTTTCTCAAGCCAATTAGGGCTTGTCCTCTAGAAAATGGGAGCGAAGAAGCTTGATGGCTTCATGTGGGACATTCTTGTACTTGATGGTAGATGCAATCTTGTTAAACCATCGAATGTGTGCATGAGGATCATCCCGCTCAAAACCATAGAATTGGCTTTGGGTTACATGATTAAGCAACCCGGTTTTGAGCTCAAAAGGTCTCAGCCACGATGGGTGGGACAACAATAAGCTCAGTAACCCTCGATGGGTGCTTGGAGAAGCTCATTCATGGGCTTATCTTACGCCATTCACGGCCGGTGGTGGTGGTGGTAGACGTTCTCGATCCGGGTGAAGGAGCCGAGACGTCCTCGTCTCGAGGAATCTTTCCAAGTTCGAAAGTGGACTTGTAGAGCTGGAAAGAGCAGTCATGCACTAAGCTTAAAAATCAATTTTCAAAACAAATGCGAGGCAAAGCGACAAGTGAACTTAACCAATAATCACAAATGAAATGGCTTCTTTGAAAAAGGTACACCAAATCACAAGGCAAGTTTTAAATCATTAGGGAACTTATTATGGTCACACCCCGTTAGTAGGTTATCTTGCCTTGATTTCGGTGGTTGATTTTTATGTATAAATTAAGTACCACTGAAAAGGCGTAGGTAATGATTTGTGCAAAGGGTTTAAAACTTTTGGACAATATTTTTGGTATCGTCTCGTTTAACCAAATCGTATTTCTTTAAGCATCACCTTAAAAGAAAACAAGCTAGAAAAGCGTTCACGATTGTTTTGTTGTTTTATATTGTTTTTGGTGTTTTTAACACTTTAGGAAAAGTGTTAATGAACTTTTTGATTTATAATTAACTTTCAAAAACTTTTTACAAATTGTGGTATATGTGCAAATGCGGTGCGAAAATGCTTAAAACAGCGCTTACAGCCTCCGGCGCGGCAAAATTGATTGGTGCTAAACCGTCAAGCTATATCCTCAAGCTAACCACTTGTGAATGGCTTAAAGTAATAAACTAGCGCTCGAAACCAATACAATAAAGATCAGAGGAATATAGTGTATTCCTAGGTCGTTAAGTCCCACGGAGGATGAATTGGTGTATAAACACTTGATCAGATGATAGAATAATCACTAAGGATAGTGATCAGTAAGGATCTGAATGGATAATTACCTAAAGAAAAGATTTATAAATTACAGCTACTTAAATGCAAATTAAAAGAAATTAAAAAGTTAAAATATATTAAATAAACGCTATCACTATTTTTACAATGATGTTTTTGTGATTTTATAAAATAAAATATCTTAAATAAACTATTTTAACTAAAATGTAAACTTAAATTATCTAAAAACTAGATTTAAAATGAAAACGTACGTTAAGTTTAAAAGTGCTGCGAGTGCATAAGCAAAAACGTAAAATTTATGAAATAAAAGTCCTATAAGTGTAAAAACAATTATATTACGTACTATATGATAAAAGAAAATTTTAGAAAAAAGATTTATATTTTTTTGACTTTTATATTTTTTATTATGAATTAAATAATATTTTACACTAATTAAATGTTTAAAAATACTAAAACTATTGAGAAAAATCTGAAACTTTTTTATAAAATACTTTATACTAATACCAAACTAAGAAAAATGAAAAAACTGAAAAATATTGCTTTAATAAGCTAGAAATAAGCTAAAAGCTACGTATAAGCTTAACTGATAACAAAGGGGTATATATTAAATTTTGCAAAATATAGCGAGACAAGTCCAAGGGCAATGGTATCCAGTACACTCTTACGTATCCTAAGGAGGAGGTCTGGGGTTGAGCCACTCCCCACCTTTTGCCAAACATTTTTTTTTTCGATTTTTCTTTTATAAACTAATAAACACAAAGAAAATAAGCACTTTTGTTAACTACAACTTTTTCTCAAAACCACTAATAAGCACTGATTCAGCTTATGATTTTATCACAGTTTAGCTTTTATTGAAAATAAGCACAAGATTAAGCTAAAACGGCTATAAAACATTAAAATAAGCACAACTACAATGGAAATAAGCTAATGGTGATGATAGCTAATATTAAAAGCGAATAAGCAACTTGACTATAATTAAACTGATTAAGTTATAAATAAGCACAAGTTACCTTTGTTACGGTACACCCTTTTTAATCGGGCACTTTTCTAGCTATTTTTAAGCACTTTAATAAGCTAAGAATTGAAAACAAACACTGCAATCAACAAGTTGACCAAGTGAACTTTCAAGAAACTAATTTACAAGATTGGCTTTCACAAATAAGCTTATGAGAAGCTTTTGCAAAACTGGAAAACTCAACTAAGCTGGTACACTTAAAAAAAATGGACAAAACTAAAAGCTATTGCAGGAGGCTAAGCAAATAAGCTAGAATTGGAAAATAAGCTCTTGTAACCTTGAGTTAGCTAGGTTAGCTTCTCAAAAAGCTAAGATGTACAAGCTAATAATCACTAATAAACTCTCTAAGAGCTTATGAACTAGGCTACCACATCATTGCCTGAGCATGTTTTCAAACAAGGGTCTCAAAGAAGCTATTATGAATTAAGCACTCTATAAGGTGATTAAGATTGAACGAATATTTTTTCTAATTTTTTTAAGCAACTAAATTTACTACCCCGAAGTTTATAGCTAAATCTTAATTTAAATACCAATGAAATTCTAAAGTTTATTCAAAAAGGCTAATGAAAATTTTGACTTTTTTTTTTTTTTTTTTTTTTTAAACTTGAGGCTTTGATGAACTTGAGATTGATTTTTATAGTGATTATGTTAAAATAAACTATACTAAGGTGAAATTAAGCTACTATATCAAGTTAATAACTAATGTGATGGTAATTACAATTTAGAAATTCTATGATTAACGTATTAAGATTAAAGCTATTTGACTTTAACTAATGAAATTTGGTTTCTTGGTAAAATTGAGCTATTAAGTGCTAAAGGGACATGAAACAATAACAAACAATAACACCCTTGAACCTCTATATCAGATAACAAAAGCAACTCCAAACACCACTTTATTAGATTTATAGGCTTTTTATACTAAAACAAGTTTATAAACAAGTAATCTATTTATTATCTTAAATTGACTAAAATAAAACAGAATTGAACTGGAATTAACTCTATTTAAACACTTGAACTAAGAAACACAAAATTTAAGGAAATGGCTTACAAATTGAGTACAAGCTTAAAACGAAAACCAAAGTGAGATCATACCCTAGTGCTTCCCAAGCTCTAAACCAACATCAATCAAAATCGGCTTCTGCTCCATCTTTCTTGTACCATCTCCATGATTTTTTATTTTTAGCTAAATTTTTGGTATTTTTGGTGATTTTTTGAGGTTTTGAGTCTAAACTGAGTTATAAATGTTTTCAAAAGCTTAAATGTACGCTAGGAGCTTATGTAAGCTTAATGAGCCCAAAACAACAACCATAAACAACATAAGACAAATTTGAGATTTTAACCATGAAATGAAATAAAACTAAGTTAGTTAGAAAGCTGAAATTGGCCCCGAAATGATGTTTTTATTACATTGACATAAGATTACAAAACACTTGAAAACTTAAACATGAACTGGAAAACTTGAAAACTTAAAAACGACATAAGCTAAAAATAAATTACTCTAGATGTATCTTCACACTCTTTCCAATCCTTCTTTATAGACTTTTGAGGCTCTGTTTATGCCTTTGAATCTTTCCCACCTCAATCCAACCATTGGATTGGTCAAAGCTATCATATTCGTCCATGTGGAGATTTTGGCGCCAAAATTCTCTTTAGCAGGTTTTCCATTAATGGGGTTTGGATGGATGTGGAGGTGGAGGGGATGTATTCAAGTGGAAAAAGGGTACAGGGGGATAAGGTGAGGTGGAGAGGTGGAAAACAAGTGGTGAAAACCCTTTGGTTTTGGTGTTTGATGAGGTGGGAGAAGGTCTACTGTTACTTTAGTTTTTGAATTTTAAACATTGGGCGGGTTAAGTTTATTGGATTTGGGCACGAGTTGTATAAAGGATCCGTTTGGTTTGTAACTACACAAGGACCATTTATGTAATTCCAACAAAAGTTAAGGTTGAACTTTGCCAATCTTCCAAAGTTCTTACAAGGACCAAACTGCCATAAATAAATAGTTCAAGGACCATAATGATTATTTTTCCATTTTTAAAATGTCGAGGACCATTTTTGACAATTTTCAAACTCCAGGGACCAAACTTGTAATTTCTCTCTAAACATATCATAAAGGACCAATTATGCCACAATTGAATAGTACAAAGTGTAGTTTGAATAATTTCTATTTTTAAACACCCAGGGACTATTTTTGACATTTTTGTAAAGTTGAGGGACTAAAGTTGTAAATTGTGAATTTTGAACTTTAAAATTGTTTTGACAACATGAATCCATGGACCTTTTTGTGTCTTTTTAAGTTTTGTAATGACGAGGGACTAATTTTGACAACTTTTTTGTAACTTGGGGACTAAAACGCCCAATTATGCAAACTTGATACGTTTTTCACGATTTTTGATGTTTTGCATTTAAAACATATAAAACACTTGTTTGTGATATTTTTTATCATTTGGAAGCATTTACAGGTGTTTTTGGATGTTTTGGCATTAAGCAGTATAAAAATGATGAGAATATTTAGACCTTTCATCCCCACACTAAAAATGATGGGTTATGGGTCAAGCTCCATGGATATGGGTCATGGACTTTGGGTTGTACTCAACTACATTCAATGTATTTGGTCAATGGGTTATGATACTTAAGTTTCTACCTATTTATATTACCCAATATACTACATACTAGTTATGTGTATATTTTACCCAAATATGTAAACACTAGTTGTTGTACATATGTAATACTAAATCATAAAATCACTTATACTTGTTTTAGTGTTTTATGTGAAGACGTAAGTGTGTTAGAAAACTATTGGCTCAAACCATTTACGTATTTTATTTGTTTCGTTAAAATGGTTTTACGTTTGTTATCGACAAAACATTAGGAGATCGTAAAATATAAATAGCGTTTTTTTCACGGCTTATTTGTATTAACAATCTCCCCCTTTTTGTTGATGACAAAACATAATATTATTTTAAGGAAAAGTAAAAATTAAGTAAAGTTTGAATTTATAGTTTTTCTTTTCTTAAAACTTTTTTCGAGAAACAAAAAGGCCAAATAAACTAACACATTGTTTTAAGAAAAAAAACATGTGAGAGAAAAAAAATGGTATAGAGAGCAATGTAGGGGAAAAGATCTCGTCTTAACTCCCCTTGAGTGATTCCATCCTATGTGAGGCGTCAGAGAAATAATACTAAGCTAGTTCATTTGCAACTAAGTTTGCAAAAGATTTCGTCTATGTGACGAATATGCTCTCCTTTGATGATTGCAACTGTAAGGGGACGTCATGAAATGTAATCCTAATATTGCAAGTGATTTTGCAATGTATTGCTTTGACACCACAGCTCCTAGCTTTAGGGTGTCATAGTCTTCATGTGTAAATTGAATAATTACAAAACAAAGGTTAGAAAACAAGTATAATGCATAATTTTCTGCAAATATGACTCAAGTTAGTAGAAAAATAGTTTTACTTTGCTTGCGGATCCCAGTTCCCTCCTTTGGGGGATCCGTCTAGGAAAATATCAGGACCGTCTGGCTAATGACTAAATTCAGCAATGGTGATATAACAAATAATGTTAACATCAAAGTGAGATATATATTATACAACATAATCATATACTCAGAAATATAGGAAGTATCATGTAATTTCATTTAATAAAACTAGAGGTATGATATACATGAGTCTAAAAACTAAGAAATAGATTGATACATGACTTGGAATTGCTAGACTTATCTAAGTAGCGCTTGATACTAGGACACCACTAAAATCCTCTAGCTCAAGTTTTTTAGGTTTAATTTCGGCCGAAAGCGTTAGAGGGTGATAGAACATGAAGCGTTGATCTTCCTGCTTCATGTATCAAACTTTCAACATGTTGACAATGATAACAATCTTTGCCATGGCTAGGTAGTGGTGGTGGAAGAAAAGAAATTGCTTGATGCGAAGGATCGAGTGAAGCGGGTTGGGAGCCTCAAAACAGCGGAGGGATTGGTGGAGGCGCATTTGAAGATGGCTCGACCAAGAATGATGGCGGTGGTAGAGAAGTGTCAACTTCCATATGGTCGGGTGGTTGACTTTGATAATTTCTCATAATCCAAATGGGATTATTTGATGGTGATGGAGAAAAGGAAGCTAGAGCTAGTGTTGACTCAACACCTTGATTTTGTACCATTATTCCTCCTAATGAGGAGAATGTAGTCGGTGGTGGAGGAGGATGAGGCGGCCTAGGAGGCAAATCCTCTAAATTGTAGAGGTGTGGTGATGATAGTGGAGTTGTGAATGAGATAGCTCTAGGAACCAATGGTGATGGTTTAGTGGAGATGGGATTGTTTGGCTTAGGAGGTATGGTGGTGTTTGGCATAGGTAGTTTTGTGGGTACTATCCTTTTAGGGATTGGTTTGATTGGTGGAAGAGAAATCCTTGCATTTGTGGACTTGATCGGAGATGATTCGGTTGAAGAGATTTTGTGTACAACACGAGCAATTTTCTTGGGTGGTTCTTTGGTGGATAAGTTACTACTTGGAGCTTTCCACATGATGAGATGATTCAAAGAAGTTTGTGAAGGTTTCTAAGTGCTGAAAGTGAGGATGAGGATGATGACTTGAGGAGTCCTAACAATGTGGTTTATAAAGTAAGGGATTTGGCAAGTGCATTCAAGACTTAAGCCACTAAACTTCTTTGGAATTTGTAGATTAGCATGCACAAGAGTCAACTTCAGAGTTGTACTGATCTAGGAACTTATTTAAGATGAAATAGAGTGTTCAAGTTAGCAAGATGAGCTTGAAATGATTGTTTTGGCTAGAGTTGACATAAATCTGTCATACGGATCCCACAGTTCCCTCCAATGAGGGATCCGCCTAGGCTAATCCTAGGGATCCGTCTCTCAGCAGCTAAGAAAAGATATCAATGATGTTTTGTAAGGTCTAATGCCTATTTCTTCTTGAGTGTTTCAGTTCATCTAAGTGTCTTAAATGAAGAGGTGCTTAAATACTTAAGGGTAATGAGTGATGTAGCTAATGATTGCCTTTTATGGAAGAAATTGGAATTTTCATGAGTACCAATGAATGAACAAAGATGACACTAAAGATTTTGAGAGTGTCAAATGGAGCTAAATGATCCTAGAGATCAGATAGTGATTTAGGATAATGTTTTGGAGAATATCCTAAAGGCTTAAGATGGAAAAACTAGAATTTGATCAATTTTGACCAATTTTGAGGTAAGGGTGATTATGATCAATTTTGCCATAATTGAAAGATTTCCAAAGCTAGATGTGAGGGATCATGTGAGAAATGACGAGTGAGCTTGAGAGCGGAAGAGTAATGAGTTTAAGTGAAACGATAGATCTACAAGCGTGAGTATAATCTAAGTGAGTTATGCGTAAGTATGAAACTTTTACTCAGTTAGGTAAGGACTCAATTTGTCCTAAGGCACTATGTTTAGCTTTGTGTGAAGTGATCTAAAGACGTGTTTTGAAATACAATGATGGTAATTGCATTTCTGTTTGCCGGATCCCACGGTTCCCTAAGAGTAGGGATCTGTCTAGCACAAACTTAGGGATCCGTCTATCTGCTAAGTAGTACCTTTACAAAAGGTATGCAATAATTTTGACAATGCATCATATTTCAAGGTTAGTTTAAGAGGTTCTAACACTAAGGTATCAAATGTAAGATGTTTTATTCATGAAAGAAATTGGATTACATTGATAAAGCATGGATACTAAGGATTGATCTTATTTAGAAAGAAGACTAAGTTCTCTGAGCGTTTTCGCTAGATGGGTCATCAAATGGTTGATGAGTGTTTGCCAATTCAGGAATGAAGAAAGTATTCATGAGAGATGCGTTTAGAGGTTCCATCATCTTGTTCACAAGTACGTACAACGGACTTTGAAATTGAGGATGAAAGTACATGATGTTATGATAAAGGCACGTCAAGAACATTCCATAAGGGATGAGTTTATTCTTGGAGCCTTGAAGATTTACAATTCGCCTTGCGAAGAGGTAGGCGAGATTGTATGGTTGTTGTGTTAGCAAACAATACATTATGTGAGCACAACAAGCGGGAAGGATTTCTCGATTTCCCCTAAGGCTCCAAACATTTTCACGTAGGATGAGTGCAAGAGGCTTGTACTCTTCTCAGATGTCTCGTGTAAAGATAATGTTTGGATCGGAGTAATATGGTTGAGGTTCGCATATTATGCGAGTCAAATCTTCCGGGGAGGGTATGTGTGAACAATATGGCCTATTTTCTTCACGAAAGTTGAAGAGAGAATCAAGAGACCAATCTTCAGTGAAGGCACGTTGTCCATGATTTGGAATTCGGAGAATTTGAGCAAATTGCCCAAGGGTTAAAACAAACTTTTGGTTTTTGATCCAAAACCAAAGAGATAGAGAGCGATCCTCGTTACGAACAAGTTCAACTTGACGAAAGAATTCCAATACAAACCTTGGACATATTTTCTCGTTAATTTCGAGAAGACATTCTAGTCCTATTGCTCGGAAGGAAGTATTGATACCTTCTTCGAATTGTAGAGGGGTGTCGACAATACGTCCTTCGTGGAAGTGATGGGTTTCAAGATTATTGAACCCACGAACATGATTGCCAGGTGTGTTTGGCTCAAGGGAAATGTTAGGAGTGTAGACGCTAGTGAGTGAAAAATCAAATTCATATTCATGCGACATAGCGAAACCTATAGGAAATAGAAGTTAATGGGATATAACGTATTACGGATAAAACAATGATTACCTAACGTTTTTACAAGATGTTTATTAACAATGACATTTAACTCACTCAATGTTTGACATTCTAGCAGAACATTTCTTTTAGGAAGAAAGTGGTTTTTATTTTGCATGGAAATGTTGTTATCCAGAAGGACGGTTCCCTTCTATAAGGGATCCGGCTAGTATACCTACCGGGATCCGTGGATCTGTAGTGACAGAAGCAGATTTTTGATAAAAACGTAGGTTTTATAGTTTTATACCAAGATATGTGTTTTAGCCTACATTTTCTTTTCGCATGCATACATGGTTTCTAGTGCATCACGAAAGAATACGAAAGATATAAATCAAAAGGAATGACAAACACATTATGATAATAATAACCTAGATAAACTAGACTATTAATAATATTTTATTTCAATGTTAAGAATGATACAAAGGATTGGGTATATAACCCCAATGTAGATTAACAACACAAAGTATATGTCTCCGTATGAGAACTTCGTCATAGGGAACACAAGAGCTATGAGTGTTAAGGCGATGAGCACGAGGGCGATGTAAACCATGTTGATGACGAACCTTCTTGGTTTTGGTTTGAGATGAGATGAGATGAGATGAGAGGAAGATGAAGTTTTGAATGAGAGGTAATTTTTGAAAGTGGAAGATTTGAAAAAGTGGGGATTTGATAGAGTGGACGACGGAGGGTTTATTTATGGGGAAGGAGGAATTTTTGAGATTTGTGTTTTGTTTTATTATTAGAAGGATATGATTTTTGGATTAAATGAAATGAAACACAGGTTTTATACACCACGACTTTAGACGAAAAAGTAACACATTATGTGAAAGGAAGCTTCCTAATGAAGCTACATGTAATACATGTATATGCACAAAAGATAATCATATAACTACCTATGTAAGCATACTTATTTATCAAGCTAATGTCATTTTGAGATAAGTAGAAAGTCATACCTCTAATGCACTTAGGAATGTCTTTATAAATGACACAACAAATGTCAGTAGACAATTCCAGCTCCTTTGTGTTTAAGATACCTTCTTAGGGAAGGTATTCTTGTTACCAAGTGATTCCTATGACTTGGTAGGTATGAGCTTTAACTAAGCAACATGACAAAGAGGATTAGTGCATCTAAATGAAGAATAAATAATAAGAAAAAAATGTTGTCATCTAATCAACATCCAAACAAAGAGTTTTAAAAGACATGGTGTTTGTTTTTATGAAAAACCTTCTTTGTAGTTTCCAATTAACCACGGATCGTATCAAGTTTTTAAAGTACAATATACTTTAAGAAACTTGTAGTATAGCTTCGATGCCAATTGTGGAAAACTAGAAGGGGGGTTGAATAGTTTTACCAATTAAAACTCGTTTTAAAGTATTTAGATCGACTTATGTCAATCTATTTAGATGTGTGTTGGATGTTGATAAACAAATATATAGAAATGTAAGTATGTAATGAAAAGATAAAGAGTAAGAAGCACAAAACCACAACGCGAGTATTTATAGTGATTCGGCTACAAGGACACCTTCCTTGCCCTACTCCACTCCCCGAGTCACCTACTTGAGAGTTCATAATCACTACACAACACCGACTTCTTATGGTGGAGAAACCTTCACAACGTCACCTACTCTTTTTCCGGTACTAGTCTAACCACCGGGTTCTTTACACCAAGGTGAACCACACCTACCACAACATCGCCTACCCTTTATCCAGTACTAGGCTAAGTACCGAGTTCCATTACAATGGAGGAACTACTACCCAACACTACACAACACCTAAACCCAAAGGAGACCAACTCCTTATTACAACATCATCAAGGATATCAATATCCTTGGATCCAATACTAATCTATCTTGTACATCGAAACACACCATATCGAATGTACATTTTAGGCACCTTTCACTAATGCCTTTGACTAGATCTTCAAGACACCCTTCACTAATGTCTTGTGAATTGACTTCTAGGCACCGCTTCTAATGCCACAACACGGGCGATCGACCCTTCACTAATGTCTTCGTCTTGACACTAGAGACATCTTTCACTAATGGCTTCAACACTACACTTCTTAGAGAAAGAACCATCAACAAGATAACTTCAGTAGTCTTGATGATGAGGAAGCATGGCAACTCATGGACTTGAGCTTGCTTGACTTTAAAGGTGGTGATCTCGCCTTTAAGAAGAACCTAGAGAATCACACAACAACAAAACTACATACATAGATCACTTAAATCTGGGGTTAGAGAGTTTTTAACTCAGGGAGAAAGTATGTGAGAAAGGGGCAAGAAACAATGAATAAATGGCTCACTATTTATAGAGAGAAAATGTATATTGTTCCATGGATCCCTCCCTTAAGGGATCCGTCCAGTGTAATCACTGGGATCCGTGGGA
Source organism: Chrysanthemum makinoi (assembly GCA_910596185.1). Taxonomy (NCBI): domain Eukaryota; kingdom Viridiplantae; phylum Streptophyta; class Magnoliopsida; order Asterales; family Asteraceae; genus Chrysanthemum; species Chrysanthemum makinoi. The sequence goes on from OU343220.1 coordinate 149,110,094, forward strand.
CGCTCCCTTTTGCCCATGGGTTTTGGGTCATGGGTCATGGGTTATGGGTCATGGATATCAAGTAGGTTCAATGAACCTTCAAGATGCAATGCATCTAGTCCATGGTTCATGGATTAAAACTACGGGTCATGGATTAAAAACATGGCTCATGGATATTATCCATATATGACATAAGCATGATGTCATGCAATAGGTTATGGATCAAGCTCCATGGATATGGGTCATGGACTTTGGGTTGTACTCAACTACATTCAATGTATTTGGTCAATGGGTTATGAAACTTAAGTTTCTACCTATTTATATTACCCAATATACTACATACTAGTTATGTGTATATTTTACCCAAATATGTAAACACTAGTTGTTGTACATATGTAATACTAAATCATAAAATCACTTATACTTGTTTTAGTGTTTTATGTGAAGACGTAAGTGTGTTAGAAAACTATTGGCTCAAACAATTTACATATTTTATTTGTTTCGTTAAAATGGTTTTACGTTTGTTATCGACAAAACATTAGAAGATCGTAAAATATAAATAAACGTTTTTACGGCTTATTTGTATTAACAATTATGATTCTTTCAAACAAAGGTTTTTGATTTCATGATGATCCAACGGATGAATAATCCACAAATGGTTTTTTTAAGATTCGTTCATATGAACGAATTGGATGTTTCTGATTGAATGTGTTTTGGTTGAAAATTTTTGTTGGAAAACGTTTAACACTAAGTCTTATACATGTTTTCATAACATAATCATGCCCAGAAACTCCAATTGTGAGGTTTTCAAATTTAGGGTTCATACCTAATATTTAGGGGTTTCAATTCTGTTGTGGTTTGGTGTAATATTGTGAACTAGAAAGTGTCTATAGGTGATAAAGAACATGTTAGAACACGTTAATTAGAACATAAACGTTTCAAAATTCATTATTGCAAGTTTAGGGTTTTAAAACACGTTCAGGATGAACAGTCTGATTATGTGGTTAAATTGTGTTAAAACCTATTTAGTATCACTCTAATGCACCCTATGAACACTCAGAAACAACCAAAACTTGCATCAGTTGAGTAAATTAGTTATTCGTAAATCAAGGGTTTAGGGTTTAATAAAAGTTTACGAATAAAGAATTTTGTACTTGAATAATTGTATAAATGCCTTTGTATGTTTCTGATGATGTTTAAACTGAATTGTAACAAAAACAATTGATGTCATATTAACAGGAAGGTTATTCGTAAATATTTAAAAAGGTTATGACTAAACAGATGTTTACCAATAAGAAGAAAATCTTACGAGTAAGGAACGACTACAGTGACTTACGAATTTATTGGAAAGAAATTCGTAAACTTGGAAATATTAACGAAAAAGGCCAAATTCTTACGAATAAGGCTTATTCTTACGCATAACGTGTAACACCCCCAAAATTGGTACAGCGGAAGCAACATGGGGTGCTACTCAATTGGTATTCACAACACAAGGTAATAAAGAACGGAATACATACTCCATTTAGATTTCATTAATAAATAAAAGTGTTGGGAATAATCTGTTACCACGGATAGTAGTGGTTTACACTGCTTGGTTTAACACTAGCAGTGGAAACGTATTCCCACTGCAAGTTCTTCATTACCACTGCTATCAGTTTATGATAAGGTTAAACGCGTCTTGATAAGTATAGAATAGATCTTGTGTATATTCTATTATGTTAGCTTTATACTTATCTTGTAAAGGACTCCTTGTTGTATAAAAGGAGATCCTAGGTCATTGTCTTAGGTACATATCATATTGCAATATTACCTACAAAATCTTCAAGGTGTAACCCTAGTGATAAGTTAAGATCACTTGTATTATTCATTAATAATATTGGAGCTTGAGTTTTGTGTTAACTTGTGTTTATTCACATACATCATATAATTTGTCTTTTAAGTATTACTTAAGTAAATTCCGCTTGCTTGATAATATCATACAAAATATCATTGACACAAGGAGAGTGTCCTAGATCCATCAAGTGGTATCAAAGCCTAGGTTCTGATATTTTGTTTTAGAAGATCCAAAGAATTAGCTTGACTCACTCACTCAGGACAATGGAGATGGAAAACAACCAATCAAACTCTTCTTCTACACGGACTCCTAAGCTTAAGCTTAATGAGTTTGAGATGTGGAGGATATTGATTGAGCAATACTTCCTCATACAGGACTATGCTCTGTGGGAGATTATTCAACTTGGTGATTCTTTCAAGTCTGTGACCACTACTTCCAAAATAGGTGACACAAATGTTGTGAAAGTTTATGTGCCTGAATCAAATGCTGAAAAAGCTCAAAAGAAGAATGATCTTAAAGCTAGAAGTCATTCTTGATGACTCTTCCTAGAGACCAGATTATTGCATTCAGCAAATTCAAGGCTGCTAAAGAAGCATTTGAAGAGATTTGCTCAGTGTTTGGTGGTAATGATGCTACAAAGAAGACTCAGAAGACATTGTTAAAGCAAAGTTATGAAAACTTCTCTGCTTCAAGCAATGACTCACTTGATAGCATTTTCACCAAACTTCAAAAGATTTACACAGCTAACTGTGTTTGGCATTGAGGTAGAAAAGGAAGACCTCAATTTGAAGTTTATAAGAAGTTTGCCTTCAGAGTTTCAAACAAATGTTACTATCTGGGAAAACAAAATAGACATAGAAACAATGAAGCTCAATGATCTTTACAACAACTTCAAACTTATTGAGCAAAGGTTGAAGAAGGCAGGGAAACTTGGTACAAGCTCTAGTAGCTTGGCTTTGTTGTCAAATTCTGTGAGTGATGATTCGAAGATGAAAGTGATGATGATATTGCCACTGTAGGTTCTAAAGTTTCCACTGGTAATGTTAATGTTACCACTGCAGGTTCCAAAAATAAGGTTGCTAGTATTGGAGACCCTACCTTTTATGCTTTTATCTCCACACAAGTTGATGGCTCTGTCTTAACTCATGAAGACATAGAGCAAATTGATGAAGATGACTTCGAGGAGATGGATATAAAATGGCAGATAGCTCTTCTTAGCATGAGGGCTAAGAAATTCTACAAGAAGACTGGAAAGCCTATCCACATTATCGGTGATGATACTGCAGGTTTTAATAAGAAGAAAATGGAGTGCTTTAACTGCCACAAGTTTGGACATTTTGCTAGAGAATGTAGAAGACCAAAGACCAAGGACAACAGGTCTACATGGTACAAGCAAAAGAAGGGACCAACTGTGGAAGAACCAAAGGAAATGTTGGCTATTGATGGTGTGAGCTATGATTGGATTTTCATGGCTGATGAACAAGAAGAAGAACATTCAGATCTTGCTCTTGTTGCTACTGAATTTTCTCTCATGGCTTTCTCTGATTCTGAGGTACAAAACTTTGATAGTTGTTCTAAAACATGTAGGGCTGCTAAAAAAGTTGAAAGACTTAATGATTTATACTCTAATGAAAGGCAAGAATTATATCTTGCTAATTATCGTGGCTAATCTTAGGAGAGCTATGGCAGTATTAGAAAAGAAAATAGAGCACTATCAGGAAAATGAGTCAAATTATAATGATGATATGATTCTTCTTAGGAGAGAGGTAGAACATACAACTGCTGTGAATGAAGCATACGAAAAGGAGCTTGAAAAACTCCAAAAGAAAATTGAAAATGTCAATTTAACCGTAGACACATGTTATCATCAGTCTAAGTCAATTGATAAAATTTGGAATGCTCAAGTTTATAATAAAGCTAAGTGCGGTATGGGTTATATCTGTGCCTCCACCACTAAGGGGTGTTCCATCACCTCCAGGTGTAGATTTAGCTCATACAGGTTTAGAAGACTTTAAGGAACTTGAAAGAGAATATGTTCCTTTAAAGGACACATGGTGAAAGAGTGAGGAAGAGAGTAAGCTTGATAATGATGTATTTGAGAGTGCTAGTGACTCATCAGTTGTTGATGAGAATGTTAAAAAGAATGTAGAGACTACAATCCCAAAAGTTGTTATCTTGTTACAGAGGAACCTAGGAAATCAGTTAATAAACCTAGACCAACTGTAAGGTATCTTTGAGATGTATAGGAACAAGCCTACAGCTCCTAGGGGTAACCAGAGGAGTTGGAATCATGTTAAATCTCAACAACTAGGTAGTAATTTTGTTATGAACAATAAGGCATGCTATATCTGTGGTAGTTTTGATCATTTACATGCTTATTGTGACTATCATGTTGGGAGAAGGGAAGTCTATGGGTATAAAAGGGTGGAGACTAACAGGTATCAACATAATTTACACCCTAATTCCCATTGCAAAATGGTCCCAAGAGCGGTTCAACTTAGAAGTGGCCTCAAAACACTTGCCACTGCAAAAACTGTTAACACTGCTCACCCTAAGTCACACATTAAAAGTGCAAACACCAAAACAAGTTTTAATAAATCTGCACAAACAGGAAAAAGAACCTTTCAAGCTAAAAAGGTTAATAATAATCATCAGTGGGTACCTAAAAGAAACCAGCCAGTTACCATTTGCTCATTCAAAAGTTACAACGCAAGGGTTTTAAATAAGAAAAGGGGGAGACATGGGCAATCTTTGTGAAGGCCTCAGCACGTTGGGAATGAAAACCTAAAGGAAGTACCTCTACAACCAATCACAATGGTGTATCAATGACCTTTGATAGATTTAACTATATTGATACTGGCGAGATCCAAGTCAATCATGGCATGGGTCCCCAAAAGAAACTAACTCTTTACTCTTATGTGCAGGAACATCCAAGGACAAAAGATCAGATCAAGGATATACAGATAGTGGGTGTTCAAGGCACATGACCGCAACAAGTCTTATCTTTCCGATTTTGAGCATTATGATGGACAGTATGTCAGCTTTGGAGGTGGAGTAAATGTAAAAGTTGTTGGTAAAGGTGTTATTAAAACTGGTAACTTGGACTTTGAACCTATGTATTATGTAAAAGAGCTTAAGTACAATCTTTTTAGTGTGTCACAAATGTGTGACAAGATGAAAAATGTTCTTTTTACCAAAGATATGTGCTTTGTTCTCTCTAAGGATTTTAAGATGCTTGATGAAAGTCAGATTCTTCTTAAAGTTCCTAGAAAAGGCAATCTCTATAGCTTTGATATGAACAACATTGTAGCTAAAGATGGTTATGCTTGCTTGCTTGCAAAGGCCACAGTGGATGAATCCATGTTATGGCATAGAATACTTGGTCATGTTAACTTCAAAACCATTAACAAGATTGTCAAAGATGGTTTAGTGAGAGGTCTACCTCAGAAAAGATTTGAAAATGATCAAACCTGTGTGGCTTGTCTTAAAGGCAAACAACACCGAGCTTCTTGCAGGTCAAAGTTGGTTAACTCTATTGCTCACCCACTTCAAATGTTACATATGGACGTATTTGGTCCTACATCGTGGCAGCTTGAATCATAAGAAATATTGTCTTGTGGTGACTGATGATTTTAGCTGATTTACATGGGTTTTCTTTCTTGGATCTAAGGATGAAACAACTTGTATCCTCAAGATATTTATTACAGAAGTAGAAAACCAATATGATATGAAAGTTAAAATCATTAGGTGTGACAATGGAACCGAATTCAAGAATAGAGTTATGGATGAGTTTTGCAGAGATAAAGGTATTAAAAGAGAATTTAGTGTGACTAAAACTCCTCAACAAAAATGGTGTTGCTTGATAGGAGAAAGCAGGACACTGATAGAAGCTGCTAGAACCATGTTGGCGATTCCAAATTGCCAATTACTTTTTGGTGAAGCAGTTAACACTGCATGTTATGTGCAAAACAGGGTTTTAGTGGTAATGACAAAGAACAAGACACCTTATGAATTGTTTAGGGGAAGACCACCTACTCTTGACTTCATGAGACCATTTGGGTGTCACGTATCTATTCTCAATACCATAGATTATCTGGGCAAGTTTGATGAAAAGGCAAATGAAGGGTATTTTGTTGGGTATTCCATGGTTAGTAAAGCTTTCAGAGTATTCACCTTAAGAACCCAAAAGATTGAAGAGAATGCATGTAGAGTTCTGGAAAACAAAGTCAATGTCAAAGGAACTGGTCTAGAAAGATTGTTTGATCTTGATACTCTAACAAATACTATGAATTATGTGCACATGTTGCTATAGGAACATCTTCTTTTGATTTTGCAGGTTCAGAAGAGTTTCTTCATGATGATGATGAACCAAGCAAAGAGGATGCAGATGATCAAGATGAATTCATCTACCTCTTTGGGACTATCAGGATAATAATGATTTCTCGAAAACTAGAGTTGTTCATCCTTCTAGTGATTTGGAAAATGAAGGAAATAGTAATTTGAATGCTGATAATTTTGAAAGCAGTGGAAATTCATATTCTACTGTTCGGCAAAGTGTTTCCACTGCAACACCAGATGTGGGAATCACCACTCCAGTTACTATGGAAGCTCAAGCCAATGATGTTGAAATTTCTAATATGCCAAGAGAGATTGCAGTTCCTCAGACTCCCCACACTACTATTCATAAATCACATCCACTTGAAAATGTGATTGGGGATGTCTATTCACCTGTGAAGACTAGAAGACAAACAAAGTTGCCTGATGTTCATGGATTCATAAGTAAAATATATGAATCTAAAATACATGAAGGCAAGAATGAATACCAATTCTTGAAGTAAAATATATGAATCTAAAATACAGTGGTATCAGAGCCAAATAGTTGGGTGTACTCGTTTGTTTTTGAAGTTTTGATTTTGTGACTTACGCGTAAAGATAACGCAACCTTTGGTTATCTTAAAAACTCGTTTTTTACACTTTTTAATCCAAGATTCTTGTACTTTCAATGTTTTGAGGTGTTAAAATACTTGTTTTTGGCAAAAAGTTTCAAACTTTACGCGTGGATTTACGTTATTAAGCTTGTTTTTGTTAGTAAGGGTGTCGTTCTACAGCGTAACCCGTTTAGCGATTTTGGTACATCAAAATTCACACCTTTGTGTTCTTTTGGTACTATTGAAGCTATTCCATAACAAAAATCTGGTTTAGAAACACATTTGGGCAAAATCAAAGTTATGAGTAAACCTACGCGTATGAAAACCCTATTTCTACGCGTAAGTGTTTCCTTGGTTTGATATTCATTTTTGTGGTTTATTCCGTGTTTTCTTACTTGGATAAGTCTGAAAACACGTCGACTTTGGATATCTTTTGCTTTGTGATAGTGTAAAAGATCATTTGGGATAAAACCCTAAAATTACGCGTAAGTTCAACTTTAAGCGTAGAAATCCTACGCCTAAGATTTTCTTACGCCTAAGCCTTGTCTTACGCATAAGCTAAATCCTACGCCTAAGTTTCTACGCCTAACTTTGTTGTCTACGCATAACTTTAGATTTTTTCTTGCTTACGCGTAAGCTAAAAACTACGCGTAACTTGTACTGTTTACGCGTAACTTTGGTAATTCCTACGCATAAGTGTTATATTGCTCTCACGTGATTTCGCCTAAGGATACTTCATCAACAAAGGTTCATTCGACTACAAAGATCCACCAACACAAGTTATCATACAAAGAGTTTTTGGCGGGGAAAAGTTGAGTAAAATTTAATTTTTCAAGGAGACTAAGCGTTCAATTTTTCGCGATATTCAAATTTTGGTTTAAGCTGTGAAAATTTTGGTCCAAAAATTCAAATTTTGGGCCTAAATTCAAATTTTTAGCGTCAAATTTAGCGTCAAAATTGTCATTACTCAAATTTTTCCTACATTCTTAGAATTGGATTTTTATAGTGAATTTCAAATTTTGAGAGTCAAAATTTTTCAAAATTATTTTTGGAGGAAAATTGCAATTCACTATATCGACCTTACGTGTGCTATATCGACTTTGCACCTTTTTCTTCTCTTTGATTCTTCTGTAGGGGAGTGTAATGGATTCTGATCATAAAGATCCATTTGTGGCATTGCAAGAAGGATTCATAGCTATATCTCGGCATTCAAGCATCAGACAGCATCTAATTCCCAATATCCGTAGTCGTACACAAGGTGCACGAGTTCTTTGTACATGAAAGGAATGCTCAAATGGGACGTTGAGAATGTTGTGAGCTGCATCATCCGGTAATGCGGACAATGAGGTTGTAGCATTGGAAAAGCAACATGGCGTGCAGGCACTGGAGAAGATATCATACTTAACTACGACCGAGCCTAACGTGACGAAGAACAAATGGTTAAGGAAGATATCTTACCCACCTATGACACTGACACAGAACAGATGGTCGAGGTACAATCTACTGTTGATCATATTCTGCTTGCAAATGCGATACAACAAACTGAGCAACTGAATTGATAATGAAGGAGAGGTTGACTAGTATGTTGCACAATGTCCAGACAACTTTCTCATGTCGAGCCCTTACTTTGTTAACAATTCAATTTGAAACGTCAAATCAAACTCTTGAATCTGAAAACATTCTTCTCAAAAGACCATTGCCAAGTTTCATAAAGATTTTTCAAAACTAGAGGCACATTGCATCTCTCTTGAACTTAAATTACAAAACAAATCTTTTCTTCGAACACAATGGTCAGTATTCAAATGAACAAAGTAATCGTGTGGATTTATTAGTAAAAGAAAATGAGCATTTAAAGGCTCAAATTCAAGCAAAGGGGCTTGTACATGTTGCTTTACAAAAACACTTGAGAAGATTAACTGGCAAGAGTGTGGATACTAAGTTTACAAAACCAACAATCTTGGGGAAATCGTCTCTTCAACCAATCAGAAATCAATCAGTAGTTAGAAAACCAACTGCTTTTAAATCTGAACGTTCTAAATCTTCAAAAACACGGTTTGCCTCCCAAGTTGTTGAGAATAATCATTTGTCAAAAGCAGTCACTCCACATTCGTGCCCAACAATAATGTTTACATTTCTATTAAACATGTTTTTAAACTGTTTCTGTTATACTGTACAAGTGGTACATACGGCCAATCTAGGATTTGTTAGAACACTGTGTCTAAACCGAGCATTAAACGTAAAAATTCATATGATTCAAATGACGCGTACAAGAACTATGATCTAGAAAAGGCTAGGAAAGGGCACTACTCCAAAAGGATGGAATCTTAGGTTCACGACCTAGTGTATCACCTTCAGTGTATTCTTGAACACTACCGTAGTAGCAAACCAAAACCTAAGTTAACTCAACAAACAGTTAGAAATAAACCCGTTGATCTAAATGTAAATTGTCAGAAACCTAATAATTTGGATCCATATAGGGCCAGAGACTCTTCCCAAAAGAAGTTTCAACATCCCTTAGATCTAACCTTAGATGGATAACAACGGGTAGAGTTTTTCAAAGCTGCTGGTCTTAGGTGGATTCCTACAGGCAAGATACTAAGTAGTTGCACCAAAACAAGTGTGATGCCCTCTACATCCATCCGTGGAGGGAAAGGAAATCATCAAAATAGCATGTTCAGGTGTCAAGAAGATTATTGACACTACCTCTTTATGCCTCTAACACACGGAACCGTTACACTTAGGGATCCATATCTTTCTCTTCCTTGCCCCCCTTGCTTCTTTCTATGCATGGGTACAACATCTATGGCTCCTACTGCAAAACAGCGTAGGACCCGTTTCTCACCGTCAAAAATATCATGATCCATCAGTTGTTCCACCATTGTACTTAATTGTCATGTATTGGAAACATTGCTTGCTCCTACGGTTAAAGATTCTGCCAAAAGTCGTGCGGATGTATCGAATGTTTATTTGCACAACCGATAATACTCTAATTTCTGATACACCTGAATCTACAACAACAACCGAATCTTTGATAACAGAAGAACAAAGTGTTTCCTACAACAATGTCACAATGTCACAGCTGATGATCAACTTATTGAACTGAGATGTTTTTCGTCAGCAGTTGATTCTCTCAAGATATTTATGGTACTTCACACTTGTTCGGTTGCTTGGACATACATGGTTTCACTATCTCCTCATACATGGTTTCGATGTCTTCAATTCATCATCAACATACGTGGTGTATGATTCTGATTCATTGAAAACATCGAGGGGAAGAGTGTAAGCGTCCACTTGCTTCTTTTGTTTTTCCACATGCTTCCTTGCGAAAACCCAATGCTCTCCAAAATTTCTTCCATAAGGGAGAAGAAATGAGACGATATGTGGTTCAAACGTCTTAATTCAGTGTTATCGTCTCAACTTTCATGGGTTATCTTGTGTGAAGTTACCCAAATATGATGTTATGATGCCTCACACATGGTCTTGTGGTGTGATGCGTCTACATATGAAGATCTTGTTGATTTTACGGCATGTTACCCTCGAGCGGATCTTCCGCAATTAGTGATTTTCTTTGTGTAGTTTTCTTTGCTCATCTACAAATTTCGCTGCATCTTGAAACCGTCAAAAGTTGAAATGTAGACTTCATCAAAAGTTTCAAATCTGCTAAAGGCGGTTGTGTTAGAGGGAAGCTAATTTTGAAACATCGTCAATTAGGGAAAGATTAATTTGTTTCATACTTATTTCATCTTTTCCCTAATATGGCTTGTGCTGCATGATGTACAACCCGTAATTGTCAAGAAAGGACCTGTGGTACGCCCGAGTGCCACAATCCTTATAAAAGGAGCGAAAGCTTCTTACTTTTGAGTAAAACCTATCAAACCTTTCATTTTTCAAGGTTTTGCTCAAAAGAACAAGTACTTTCCCTTAAGACTTTCAAAACCTCAACCGTTTATATCACTTGTTGAGTGGGAGTATTTGAAACTTTGTTCAAAATTGTTCCACAGTGGTCATTCTTCCCTTCAACACTTTCGAAATGGTCATATTTATTCTCAAACGTTTCAAAAATAACACTTTAATATGCCATTTTTGAGGGGAGAAAATGTGTGATAAGAAATATGTTGTACTAAATGCAAATGAATCACAGTGTACCTCGAGACTTAACCAACGAATTGGCGATACTTAACTGCATTAGTAACTTTCGAAAAGACTTTTCTGGGCCGGGTAATAATTTCAAACTAGTTAAGCTAGTGATGTAAGCGTGTCTCGCAAAGGACTTGTCCGAGTAGAATGTACCATTCGAGAAACTCTTGGTAGACATGAACTCTGGCGGGTTTGACAACCTTCCAAGGTTTGTCTACACCTTCAAGGTAGTTATTAGAGCTAGTTGTCACCTAAAAGCTGATAATGTAACTCTTTAACTATGCAACGTAACCGTGTCTCGCGGGGGATTGTCTATCTTCGGTGAATCAATTCAAAAAGTGCGCGCTCTTTCCTCACTGTGCATTTAACCATTAAAACTATTAAGCACATGTGGAGGGGAGTATTTATGCAAAACATCATCTCTCACAATGGTTCAAACATGTTTTTCATTAACAAACCCGTTGAGAGACATTTTTCATCATGGTTTTAATGGCAAACATAGGTTAGTCATGGAGTTATAAGGTGACTAAGGTTAGGAATAACCGTCCTATGATCCGCCGGAGGGATCTACCAAAGGACACTACCATTAGTTAGTGTTAGAAGTCCTTAGGTATGATTGTAAAAAGGAGAAAATGAGAATCGGAGAAAGAAGGAGTTGAAGAATTAAAAAGAAATGCAAAGAAAAGGGTGAAAAGAAATAGCCCTTTAGATTATTCAACTTAGAGGCGGATAACAGGGTTCAATTCATATGCTACTTGGTTGTCACTTAGTAGCCCTTAGGTATTGAAGATTAAAAGTCGTCATGGACCCAGTGACGCATGCACTAAACCTTCTTAACCACTCAAGTTTCTCTCAGAAGCTTGTTTCATTCTCACAGGGAACCCTACGTAAACTATCGGCTTTCTCCTAGAGATTCTTTGGTATTGAAGAAGGAGACCCTCTCCCTAGTCTCCGCTCGGGAAAACCAAAACGCACTATTGAGTCTAGAGCCACGAGATTCATCAAAAGATCTCTTAGGAACACTTGACATTTAATCACTTGATGATAAACTAATAAGATCATGATGGTTCATATCGAGTCCTTCACAGATCTTAGCAATCTGTCGAGAACATTTATGAGAGGTTCACATCAGTGATCCTCAGTGATTGAATGGAAACTCGCCGGGGTCAACATCAAAACAGCCTGTCGCTGGTCACTTCCGGTAACTCCCGTGGATTACGCGGAGTGTGTCTCAAAGCGGTCTGATGCGTGAGGTGATGCTTTGGTGTACCTCTGACTCATCGAGCTGTAGATGTACTTGGTACATCGCGTTATCTCACTTGTGGGACTCCGGTTCGAGGAAGCGGCCTTTGTAAATTAGAGTTGTGTCCTCACACTATCTTTGTTGACACTCTCGAAGTTCAAACTTGTAAGTGCAGGAAACCGCTTATTACTAACCGTTTGAAATGTTTTCTTCTTATGGAAGCTCCGGGGCGGGATGATCGTGCTGATTCTTCTCATGCTCACGCCAACATCATCACTAATGGAAGTTCTATTCAAAAGCAACACAACCGTCAGAATGATTCTTCGTCAAACCAAAAGAATCTACAAAGTTAAAGACTTAAAGAACTTCATCAGTATTGAATTCCAACGTCAAAGAGCGTGTGAGCATGATGAAGAATGGCGTGGAGACCGAGCAACGAGCAGCAGGGCTGAGGCGGACCGTCTGAGATAACAACATACTATCACTTTCACCACAAAGAACAATGATCAAAGAACAAAGTTAAAGATGGCGTCCAAAGCATAAGCTGTTCAAAGATAACTATCTCTCTACGAGGATATTGTTGAATCAAGGCAATTCTTCTCACAAGAAGAAGAATGTCAGAGAAGGCGTCAACTGCTACTATTACATCAACGCCTTCACCGTTTTCATTCATATATACTTGAGGGGAGATTGTTGGAATCACTCCTAAACAGTATTTCAAGTATTTATATTTCATATGTAATAGGTAGCTTTATTATGGCCTTTATGTTTGTTTAAGGTCAAGCTTATGTAGAAGGCCCATAAGCTTGACCCGAGCCCAATAAGGATAGGAAGGGAACTAGGAGTGTTGCCCTAGCTTCCCTCCTATAAATACCTCTTGTAAACCTTCATTTGAAGGTTGATTGTTCAAGTTTTTCTCTTTCACTCATACCTACGCATAACCGGTCATATTATTGTTTGTGTGTGTGTTAGATCTTGTTCAATCGCCTCATCTCCTTTCTTATAAGCTTGTGTTGTAAAACTAGTGACCTAACAGTGTCTATTTATGTGTTTTCTATCACAAATGGAGCCTAAGAATGTTTACAAGGCACTTGAAGATGAAAGTTAGGTGGAAGCAATGCAAGAAGAGCGGCTCCAATTTAAGCTTCAAAAGGTATGGGTGCTTTGTGATTTGCCTTATGGCAAGAAGGTAATAGGTACTAAATGGGTGTTCAGAAACAAGAAAGATGAAAGGGGAATTGTTATCAGAAACAAAGCTAGGCTTGTGGCTCAAGGATATACTCAAGAGGAGGGTATTGATTATGAAGAAGTGTTTTCCCCTGTTGCAAGGATTGAAGCAATTAGGTTGTTCTTAGCCTATGCATCCTTTATGGGATTTAAAGTCTATCAAATGGATGTAAAAAGTGCTTTTCTATATGGGCAGATAGATGAAGAGGTTTATGTCTCACAACCTCCAGGCTTTGAAGACCCTAAATATCCTAACAAAGTCTGAGGTTGTTAAAGCTTTGTATGGCTTGCATCAAGCACCAAGGAAATGGTATGAAACCTTAACTACTTATCTTCTTGCAAATGGGTTTCATAGAGGCAGAGTGGATCAAACTTTGTTCATCAAGAAAGACAAGAATGATATCTTGCTTGTTCAAGTGTATGTTGATGATATCATTTTTGGGTCTACAAAGATAGAGATGTGCAAAGATTTGAGATGAAAAGAAGAATTTCAGATGAGTTCTATGGGAGTACTCACATTCTTTTTGGGACTTCAAGTACTACAAAAGCCAGATGGTATTTTCATTAATCAAGATAAATATGTGGCTGAGATACTAAGGAAGTTTAATTTTCGATGCAAAGTCATCCGGCAATCCTGCCAGACAAGACTACACATCTACTTCTTAAGGAAAAACATTGGTGAAAGCTGTTGATGTGCACATGTATAGGTCTATGATTGGCTCTTTGATGTATCTTACATCATCTAGACCAGATATTATGTTTGTTGTGTGTGCCTGTGCAAGGTTTCAAGGTACTCTCAAGTTCTCTCACTTGACTGCTGTGAAGAAAATTTTCAGATATCTTAAAGCATTTCCTACTCTGGGATTGTGGTACTCCAGAGATTCTCCTTTAGATCTGGTTACTTACTCAGATAGTGACTATCTTGGAGCTAGCTTGGATAGAAAATCTACAACTGGTGGATGTCAATTTCTTGGCAACATGTTAGTGTCATGGCAGTGCAAGAAACAAACAATGGTGGCTAATTCTTCAACTTAAGCAGAGTATATTGCCTTTGCAAGTTCTTTGTGCTCAAGTACTATGGCTTCAAAATCAACTTTGGACTATGGGTACAATTTCATGAATACCATCATACATATTGACAATAGCAGTACCATTTGCATAATCAAGAATTCTGTTCAACACACAAAGACCAAACATATTGAAATTAGACACCATTTCATTCGAGATTGCTATGAAAAAGGACTAATTCAAGTTGTCAAAATTTCTCTGATGCCAACTATTGATTTATTGACAAAAGGTCTTGATGTGGGAAGATTTCAGTACTTGGTAACAAGTCTTGGAATGCTTAATCCATAAATGTTTTCTTGTGTTGAGGAGAGGTTGTAGGGTAATGCAATTGTTGTATGAGTTTGTATATCAAGTTTTGATGAGGAGTTGGAGTTAAAAGGTGTATATCTAAGATACACATCAAATGGTTATTGATTCACCATGTCTAATACACATAAGAATCAACTAGTCCAGAGCAAACGGCTACTGGTAAAGACTTGACAAATCCGTTTATGGTTGATAGTTTACCAAAAACTATATGGTTATCAACTCACCATATTCTTTATGATTAAGAGTTGTCTAGTCCATAGCAAACGGCTCATGGTAAAGACATATCAAATCCGTTGATAGCTGATAGTTTGCTAAAAACTATATTGGGAGCAGTATTGTTTTCTAATGATTTTCTTTTTCACTGCTCTTTGAAATTTTTGTGAAAAATTACCACTGCTAGTTCACAGTTTCCACGGACAGTGTTATTTTACCACTGTTGTTCTAGCCGTTACAATTGATTATGTCAGTAATTTATTTTTCACTAGCCGTTGAAAGTAACAACTGATAGTCATATATATAGGGTTAATATTTTAAGTAAATTATCTTCTTACTATATTATAACTACTTTCTAAAGATAATTTTACTTGCGCATCAATTCTAAACCCTAACCCTATATATCTTTTTCTCTCAATTGGCTAGTCATTACTTCAATTCTTAATGACATAATAATATTTTTCATCAAAAAGTTTCTATGGCTTCTTTGAAATTTGCAGATGAGCACAACCTAGTGGCCTACTTACAAAAGACTAACGAGAAGAGTGGCCCTGTTTTTCATCAAATTGTGGACTTTCTTCATACCACTCATATAAGGTATGCTTTACTTTTAAAACCACAATTTATATCTCTCAAATCAATCAGTTTTGGACTTCTTTCGATCCATCACACTTGAGAATAGAGATACACATGAAACGTTGGATGCTCTCAGAGCCACTGTAGATGGAGTAACTATTGATGTTACTGAGGCATCCTTGAGGAGAGTACTTCACTTGGATGATCTCAATGGTCTCATCACCTTACCTATGTCTGACATTCATGATACTTTATCATCCATGGGGTGTGATACCATGACAAAAGGCTACTTTCAAAAAGAGTGGTTTTTGTCCCCACTGGAGATTTTTTATTCATACTTTGTTACATTGTCTTAGTCCTAAGAAAACATCTTATGAGCAATTTAGTTCAACCATGGCTTATCCTTTGGTTTGTCTAGTCACTAATAAGATTTTCAATTGGTCCAACTATATTTTTACAAGTATGAAAGGCAATGTACAAAGTAAAACCAAATTTTTAATGTATCCCAGGTTTGTGCAAGTTGTGCTAAATGAATTTCAACTGCAACCTCATTCTACTGTTTATCAAATCAGTTGCCTAAAGCCTAAAGTTTTTCAAAATTTGAATAAAGATGGCAATCTGATTTTTACACCTCTCCTACCCCAAATGCTTGCTAAAATTTCATCTGAACAAAACACACCTATAATTGATGTTCCCAAGATTGATTATACCCCACCATTCAAGAACCTATGGTGAAGGTCTAAGCAGTCAACTCCTCTCATGACAACACAGCAAGTTTCTGCACCTTTTGGTCTAGGAACGGCGGTGGTGGTTCTAGACTTCCACCTAGTCCTATATGGAGGAATCTGGACCAATGCCCCATGATACACCTCTCCCAACAGGTCACACAGGTTGGAAGTCTTGAGGCGTGGAAACCAATTGGAATTGATGGTTCTGTGTACCAAATTAGCAAAGCAAATTGAGTCTCTACAAAAGTACTTGGTTATTGTTAAGCGGCATGCCAAGGATGTTCAACAATTACATACAGAGATTCAGACTTTAAAGGGAGAGATGCAGAGGTTGAAAAAGCACAAGCAGTCTGCAAAGATGGTGATTTCATCTTCATCCTCACCCGATGGTGATTCGGTGATCAAGATTTGGGAAATTCTTCCAAACAGGGGAGGAAAACAAGTGCTAAAACTCAGGGGAGGAAAATTGATTTTGAAGATGAAGGAGATACAAGTAAAGGAGCAAAGGAAGCTGAAACTCATGGAGAGCAACTTGAAGATCAAGACATTTTCCAAACTGCAACTGATTTTAAGAAGTTTCTAAGAAGTTTCTAGATCCAACTTAAATTATAACTAGGGTTACACCCTACATTTCATATACTTTAAATAAATTTCTAAGAAGTTTCTAAGAAGTTTCTAAGAAGTTTCTAGACCCAACATTTCATATACTTTGTCTTCAATAGTCCTTCATCTTTCATGTACCTACGAAAGCTTCAAGGTGTAACCCTAGTGATAAGTTAACATTTCATATACTTTGTCTTATCAACTTAACATCAGAAGTATAACCAACTTAAATTGAGGTCTTCTTAGAAACTTCTAGATCTAAAGATATGCTGGTAAAGGTGTTATTAAAACTGGTAACTTGGACTTTAAACCTGTGTATTATGTAAAAGAGCTTAAGTACAATCTTTTTAGTGTGTCACAAATGTGTGACAAGATGAACAATGTTCTTTTTACCAAAGATATGTGCTTTGTTCTCTCAAAGGATTTTAAGATGCCGATGAAAGTGATTCTTCTTAAAGTTCCTAGAAAAGGCAATCTCTATAGCTTTGATATGAACAACATTGTAGCTAAAGATGGTTATGCTTGCTTGCTTGCAAAGGCCACAATGGATGAATCCATGTTATGGCATAGAAGACTTGGTCATGTTAACTTCAAAACCATTAACAAGATTGTCAAAGATGGTTTAGTGAGAGGTCTACCTCCGAAAAGATTTGAAAATGATCAAACCTGTGTGGCTTGTCTTAAAGGCAAACAACACCGAGCTTCTTGCAGGTCAAAGTTGGTTAACTCTATTGCTCACCCACTTCAAATGTTACATATGGACTTATTTGGTCCTACATCTGTGAGCAGCTTGAATCATAAGAAATATTGTCTTGTGGTGACTGATGATTTTAGCAGATTTACATGGGTTTTCTTTCTTGGATCTAAGGATGAAACAACTGGTATCCTCAAGATATTTATTACAAGTAGAAAACCAATATGATATGAAAGTTAAAATCATTAGGTGTGACAATGGAACCGAATTCAAGAATAGAGTTATGGATGAGTTTTGCAGAGATAAAGGTATTAAAGAGAATTTAGTGTGGCTAGAACTCCTCAACAAAATGGTGTTGCTGATAGGAGAAAGGACACCGATAGAAGCTGCTAGAACCATGTTGGCCGATTCCAAATTGCCAATTACTTTTTGGGCTGAAGCATTAACACTTGCATGTTATGTGCAAAACAGGGTTTTAGTGGTAATGACAAAGAACAAGACACCTTATGAATTGTTTAGGGGAAGACCACCTACTCTTGACTTCATGAGACCATTTGGGTATCATGTATCTATTCTCAATACCATAGATTATCTGGGCAAGTTTGATGAAAAGGCAAATGAAGGGTATTTTGTTGGGTATTCCATGGTTAGTAAAGCTTTCAGAGTATTCAACTTAAGAACCCAAAAGATTGAAGAGAATCTGCATGTAGAGTTCCTGGAAAACAAAGTCAATGTCAAAGGAACTGTTCTAGAAAGACTGTTTGATCTTGATACTCTAACAAATACTATGAATTATGTGCCTGTTGCTACAGGAACATCTTCTTTTGATTTTGCAGGTTCAGAAGAGTTTCTTGATTATGATTACCAAGCAAAGAGGATGCAGATGATCAAGATGAATTCAGTCTAACTCTTTGGGACTATGCAGATAATAAAAATTTACTGAAAACTGGAGTTGTTCATCCTTCTAGTGATTTGGAAAATGAAGGAAATAGTAATTTGAATGTTGATAATTTTGAAAGCAGTGGAAATTCAGATTCCACTGTTCGGCAAAGTGTTTCCACTGCAACACGAGATGTGGGAATCACCACTCCAGTTACTATGGAAGCTCAAGCCAATGATGTTGAAATTTCTAATATGCCAAGAGAGATTGCAGTTCCTCAGACTCTCCACACTACTATTCATAAATCACATCCACTTGAAAATATGATTGGGGATGTCTATTCACCTGTGAAGACTAGAAGACAAACAAAGTTTCCTGATGTTCATGGATTCATAAGTAAAATATATGAATCTAAAATACATGAAGGCAAGAATGAATGTCTATTTATGTGTTTTCTGTCACAAATGGAGCCTAAGAATGTTTACAAGGCACTTCAAGATGAAAGTTGGGTGGAAGCAATGCAAGAAGAAGCGGCTCAATTTAAGCTTCAAAAGGTATGGGTGCTTTGTGATTTGCCTTATGGTAAGAAGGTAATAGGTACTAAATGGGTGTTCAGAAACAAGAAAGATGAAAAGGGAATTGTTATAGAAACAAAGCTAGGCTTGTGGCTCAAGGATACACTCAAGAGGAGGGTATCGATTATGAAGAAGTGTTTCCCCATTGCAAGGATTGAAGCAATTAGGCTGTTCTTAGCCTATGCATCTTTTATGGGATTTAAAGTCTATCAAATGGATGTAAAAGTGCTTTTCTATATGGGCAGATAGATGAAGAAGTTTATGTCTCACAACCTCCGGGCTTTGAAAACCCGAATATCCTAACAAAGTCTACAGGGTTGTTAAAGCTTTGTATGGCTTGCATCAAGCACCAAGGAAATGGTATGAAACCTTAACTACTTATCTTCTTGCAAATGGGTTTCATAGAGGCAGAGTGGATCAAACTTTGTTCATCAAGAAAGACAAGAATGATATCTTGCTTGTTCAAGTGTATGTTGATGATATCATTTTTGGGTCTACAAAGACAGAGATGTGCAAAGATTTCGAGAAACTGATGAAAGAAGAATTTCAGATGAGTTCTATGGGAGTACTCACATTGTTTTGGGACTTCAAGTACTACAAAAGCCAGATGGTATTTTCATTAATCAAGATAAATATGTGGTTGAGATACTAAGGAAGTTTAAGTTCTTGATGCAAAGTCATCCAAAGCAATCCTGCAGACAAGACTACACATCTACTTCTTAAGGAAAACATTGGTGAAGCTGTTGATGTGCACATGTATAGGTCTATGATTGGCTCTTTGATGTATCTTACATCATCTAGACCAAATATTATGTTTGTTGTGTGTGCCTGTGCAAGGTTTCAAGTTACTTCCAAGTTCTCTCACTTGACTGCTGTGAAGAAAATTTTCAGATATCTTAAAGCATTTCCTACTCTGGGATTGTGGTACTCCAGAGATTCTCCTTTAGATCGGTTACTTACTCAGATAGTGACTATCTTTGGAGCTAGCTTGGATAGAAAATCTACAACTGGTGGATGTCAATTTCTTGGCAACATGTTAGTGTCATGGCAAGAAACAAACAATGGTGGCTAATTCTTCAACTGAAGCGAGTATATTGCTGCGCAAGTTGCCGTGCTCAAGTACTATGGCTTCAAAGTCAACTTTTGGACTATGGGTACAATTTCATGAATACCATCATACATATTGACAATAGCAGTACCATTTGCATAATCAAGAATTCTGTTCAACACACAAAGACCAAACATATTGAAATTAGACACCATTTCATTCGAGATTGCTATGAAAAGGGACTAATTCAAGTTGTCAAAATTTCTACTGATGCCAACTATGCTGATTTATTGACAAAAGGTCTTGATGTGGGAAGATTTCAATACTTGGTAACAAGTCTTGGAATGCTTAATCCATAAATGTTTTCTTGTGTTGAGGAGAGGTTGTAGGGTAATGCAATTGTTGTATGAGTTTGTATATCAAGTTTTGATGAGGAGTTGGAGTTAAAAGGTGTATATCTAAGATACACATCAAATGGTTATTGATTCACCATGTCTAATACGCATAAGAATCAACTAGTCCGAGCAAACGGCTCTTGGTAAAGACTTGACAAATCCGTTTATGGTTGATAGTTTACCAAAACTATATGGTTATCAACTCACCATATTCTTTATGATTAAGAGTTGTCTAGTCCATAGCAAACGGCTCATGGTAAAGACATATCAAATCCGTTGATAGTCGATAGTTTGCTAAAAACTATATTGGGAGCTTGATATTGTTTTCTAATGATTTTATTTTCCATGCTCTTTGAAATTTTTGTGAAAAATTACCCCTGCTAGTTCACAGTTTCCACTGACAGTGTTATTTTACCACTGTTGTTCTAGCCGTTACAATTGATTATGTCAGTAATTTATTTTTCACTAGCCATTGAAAGTAACAACTGATAGTCATATATATAGGGTTAATATTTTAAGTAAATTATCTTCTTACTATATTATAACTACTTTCTAAAGATAATTTTACTTGAGCATCAATTCTAAACCCTAACCCTATATATCTTTTTCTCTCAATTGGCTAGTCATTACTTCAATTCTTACTGACATAATAATATTTTTCATCAAAAGTTTCTATGGCTTCTTTGAAATTTGCAGATGAGCACAACCTAGTGGCCTACTTACAAAAGACTAACGAGAAGAGTGGCCCTGTTTTTCATCAAATTGTGGACTTTCTTCATACCACTCATATAAGGTATGCTTTACTTTTAAAACCCACAATTTATATCTCTCAATCAGTTTTGGACTTAACGCTCAGTCCATCACACTTGAGAATAGAGATACACATGAAACAATGGATGCTCTCAGAGCCACTGTAGATGGAGTAACTATTGATGTTACTGAGGCATCCTTGAGGAGAGTACTTCACTTGGATGATCTCAATGGTCTCATCACCTTACCTATGTCTGACATTCATGATACTTTATCATCCATGGGGTGTGATACCACTGACAAAAAGGCTACTTTCAAAAAGAGTGGTTTTTGTCCCCACTTTGGAGATTTTTGATTCATACTTTGTTACATTGTCTTAGTCCTAAGAAAACATCTTATGAGCAATTTAGTTCAACCATGGCTTATCCTTTGGTTTGTCTAGTCACTAATAAGATTTTCAATTGGTCCAACTATATTTTTACAAGTATGAAAGGCAATGTACAAAGTAAAACCAAATTTTTAATGTATCCCAGGTTTGTGCAAGTTGTGCTAAATGAATTTCAACTGCAACCTCATACTCTTTGTTTATCAAATCAGTTGCCTAAAGCCTAAAGTTTTTCAAAATTTGAATAAAGATGGCAATCTGATTTTTACACCTCTCCTACCCCAAATGCTTGCTAAAATTTCATCTGAACAAAACACACCTATAATTGATGTTCCCAACATTGATTATACCCCACCAGTTTCAAGAACCTATGAGTGAAGGTCTAAACAGTCAACTCCTCTCATGACAACACAGCAAGTTTCTGCACCTTTTGGTCTAGGAACGAGCAGTGGTGGTTCTAGACTTCCACCTAGTCCTATATGGAGGAATCTGGACCAATGCCCCATGATACACCTCTCCCAACAGGTCACACAGTTGGAAGTGCTGAGGGCAGTGGAAACCAATTGGAATTGATGGTTCTGTGTACCAAATTAGCAAAGCAAATTGAGTCTCTACAAAAGGACTTGGTTATTGTTAAGAAGCAGCATGCCAAGGATGTTCAACAATTACATACAGAGATTCGACTTTAAAGGAGAGATGCAGAGGTTGAAAAAGCACAAGCAGACTGCAAAGATGGTGATTTAATCTTCATCCTCACCTTCGATGGTGATTCATTGATCAAAATTTGGGAAATTCTTCCAAACAGGGGAGGAAAACAGGTTCTGACACTGAGGGGAGGAAAATTGATTTTGAAGATGAAGGAGATACAAGTAAAGGAGCAAAGGAAGCTGAAACTCATGGAGAGCAACTTGAAGATCAAGACATTTTCCAAACTGCAACTGATTTTAAGAAGTTTCTAAGAAGTTTCTAGATCCAACTTAAATTATCACTAGGGTTACACCCTACATTTCATATACTTTAAATAAGTTTCTAAGAAGTTTCTAAGAAGTTTCTAGACCCAACATTTCATATACTTTGTCTTCAATAGTCCTTCATCTTTCATGTACCTACGAAAGCTTCAAGGTGTAACCCTAGTGATAAGTTAACATTTCATATACTTTGTCTTATCAACTTAACATCAGAAATATAACCAACTTAAATTGAGGTCTTCTTAGAAACTTCTAGATCTAAAGATATGCTGGTAAAGGTGTTATTAAAACTGGTAACTTGGACTTTAAACCTGTGTATTATGTAAAAGAGCTTAAGTACAATCTTTTTAGTGTGTCACAAATGTGTGACAAGATGAACAATGTTCTTTTTACCAAAGATATGTGCTTTGTTCTCTCTAAGGATTTTAAGATGCCTGATGAAAGTCAGATTCTTCTTAAAGTTCCTAGAAAAGGCAATCTCTATAGCTTTGATATGAACAACATTGTAGCTAAAGATGGTTATGCTTGCTTGCTTGCTTGCAAAGGCCACAGTGGATGAATCCATGTTATGGCATAGAAGACTTGGTCATGTTAACTTCAAAACCATTAACAAGATTGTCAAAGATGGTTTAGTGAGAGGTCTACCTCAGAAAAGATTTGAAAATGATCAAACCTATGTGGCTTGTCTTAAAGGCAAACAACACAGAGCTTCTTGCGGTCAAAGTTGGTTAACTCTATTGCTCACCCACTTCAAATGTTACATATGGACGTATTTGGTCCTACATCGTGGAGCTTGAATCATAAGAAATATTGTCTTGTGGTGACTGATGATTTTAGCAGATTTACATGGGTTTTCTTTCTTGGATCTAAGGATGAAACAACTGGTATCCTCAAGATATTTATTACAGAAGTAGAAAACCAATATGATATGAAAGTTAAAATCATTAGGTGTGACAATGGAACCGAATTCAAGAATAGAGTTATGGATGAGTTTTGCAGAGATAAAGGTATTAAAAGAGAATTTAGTGTGGCTAGAACTCCTCAACAAAATGGTGTTGCTAAGAGGAGAAACAGGACACGATGAAGCTGCTAGAACCATGTTGGCCGATTCCAAATTGCCAATTACTTTTTGGGTGGCAGTTAACACTGCATGTTATGTGCAAAACAGGGTTTTAGTGGTAATGACAAAGAACAAGACACCTTATGAATTGTTTAGGGGAAGACCACCTACTCTTGACTTCATGAGACCATTTGGGTATCATGTATCTATTCTCAATACCATAGATTATCTGGGCAAGTTTGATGAAAAGGCAAATGAAGGGTATTTTGTTGGGTATTCCATGGTTAGTAAAGCTTTCTGAGTATTCAACTTAAGAACCCAAAAGATTGAAGAGAATCTGCATGTAGAGTTCCTGGAAAACAAAGTCAATGTCAAAGGAACTGTTCTAGAAAGACTGTTTGATCTTGATACTCTAACAAATACTATGAATTATGTGCTGTTGCTGGGAACATCTTCTTTTGATTTTGCAGGTTCAGAAGAGTTTCTTGATTATGATTACCAAGCAAAGAGGATGCAGATGATCAAGATGAATTCAGTCTAACTCTTTGGGACTATGCAGATAATAATAATTTATTTGAAAACTGGAGTTGTTCATCCTTCTAGTGATTTGGAAAATGAAGGAAATAGTAATTTGAATGCTGATAATTTTGAAAGCGGTGGAAATTGATTCCCCTGTTCGGCAAAGTGTTTCCACCTGCAACACCGATGTGGGAATCACCACTCCAGTTACTATGGAAGCTCAAGCCAATGATGTTGAAATTTCTAATATGCCAAGAGAGATTGCAGTTCCTCAGACTCTCCACACTACTATTCATAAATCACATCCACTTGAAAATATGATTGGGGATGTCTATTCACCTGTGAAGACTAGAAGACAAACAAAGTTTCTTGATGTTCATGGATTCATAAGTAAAATATATGAATCTAAAATACATGAAGGCAAGAATGAATGTCTATTTATGTGTTTTCTGTCACAAATGGAGCCTAAGAATGTTTACAAGGCACTTCAAGATGAAAGTTGGGTGGAAGCAATGCAAGAAGAGCGGCTCCAATTTAAGCTTCAAAAGGTATGGGTGCTTTGTGATTTGCCTTATGGCAAGAAGGTAATAGGTACTAAATGGGTGTTCAGAAACAAGAAAGATGAAAAGGGAATTGTTATCGAAACAAAGCTAGGCTTGTAGCTCAAGGATATACTCAAGAGGAGGGTATTGATTATGAAGAAGTGTTTTCCCCTGTTGCAAGGATTGAAGCAATTAGGTTGTTCTTAGCCTATGCATCTTTTATGGGATTTAAAGTCTATCAAATGGATGTAAAAGTGCTTTTCTATATGGGCAGATAGATGAAGAGGTTTATGTCTCACAACCTCCAGGCTTTGAAAACCCTGAATATCCTAACAAAGTCTACAGGGTTGTTAAAGCTTTGTATGGCTTGCATCAAGCACCAAGGAAATGGTATGAAACCTTAACTACTTATCTTCTTGCAAATGGGTTTCATAGAGGCAGAGCGGATCAAACTTTGTTCATCAAGAAAGACAAGAATGATATCTTGCTTGTTCAAGTGTATGTTGATGATATCATTTTTGGGTCTACAAAGATAGAGATGTGCAAAGATTTCGAGAAACTGATGAAAGAAGAATTTCAGATGAATTCTATGGGAGAACTCACATTCTTTTTGGGACTTCAAGTACTACAAAAGCCAGATGGTATTTTCATTAATCAAGATAAATATGTGGTTGAGATACTAAGGAAGTTTAAGTTCTTGATGCAAAGTCATCCAGACTCTGCAGACAAGACTACACATCTACTTCTTAAGGAAAACAGTGGTGAAAAGCCGTTGATGTGCACATGTATAGGTCTATGATTGGCTCTTTGATGTATCTTACATCATCTAGACCAAATATTATGTTTGTTGTGTGTGCCTGTGCAAGGTTTCAAGTTACTCCCAAGTTCTCTCACTTGACTGCTGTGAAGAAAATTTTCAGATATCTTAAAGCATTTCCTACTCTGGGATTGTGGTACTCCAGAGATTCTCCTTTAGATCTGGTTACTTACTCAGATAGTGACTATGCTAGAGCTAGCTTGGATAGAAAATCTACAACTGGTGGATGTCAATTTCTTGGCAACATGTTAGTGTCATGGCAGTGCAAGAAACAAACAATGGTGGCTAATTCTTCAACTAAGCGAGTATATTGCTACTGCAAGTTGCTGTGCTCAAGTACTATGGCTTCAAAATCAACTTTTGGACTATGGGTACAATTTCATGAATACCATCATACATATTGACAATAGCAATACCATTTGCATAATCAAGAATCCTGTTCAACACACAAAGACCAAACATATTGAAATTAGACACCATTTCATTCGAGATTGCTATGAAAAGGGACTAATTCAAGTTGTCAAAATTTCTATTGATGCCAACTATGCTGATTTATTGACAAAAGGTCTTGATGTGGGAAGATTTCAGTACTTGGTAACAAGTCTTGGAATGCTTAATCCATAAATTTTTTCTTGTGTTGAGGGAGGTCAGTAGGGTAATGCAATTGTTGTATGAGTTTGTATATCAAGTTTTGATGAGGAGTTGGAGTTAAAAGGTGTATATCTAAGATACACATCAAATGGTTATTGATTCACCATGTCTAATACACATAAGAATCAACTAATCTAGAGCAAACGGCTACTTGGTAAAGACTTGACAAATCCGTTTATGGTTGATAGTTTACCAAAAACTATATGGTTATCAACTCACCATATTCTTTATGATTAAGAGTTGTCTAGTCCATAGCAAACGGCTCATGGTAAAGACATATCAAATCCGTTGATAGTTGATAGTTTGCTAAAAACTATATTGGGAGCAGTATTGTTTTCTAATGATTTTATTTTCCACTGCTCTTTGAAATTTTTGTGAAAAATTACCACTGCTAGTTCACAGTTTCCACTGACAGTGTTATTTTACCACTGTTGTTCTACCCGTTACAACTGATTATGTTAGTAATTTATTTTTCACTAGCCGTTGAAAGTAACAACTGATAGTCATATATATAGGGTTAATATTTTAAGTAAATTATCTTCTTACTATATTATAACTACTTTCTAAAGATAATTTTACTTGCGCATCAATTCTAAACCCTAACCTTATATATCTTTTTCTCTCAATTGGCTAGTCATTACTTCAATTCTTACTGACATAATAATATTTTTCATCAAAAGTTTCTATGGCTTCTTTGAAATTTGCAGATGAGCACAACCTAGTGGCCTACTTACAAAAGACTAACGAGAAGAGTGGCCCTGTTTTTCATCAAATTGTGGACTTTCTTCATACCACTCATATAAGGTATGCTTTACTTTTAAAACCCACAATTTATATCTCTCAAATCAATCAGCTTTGGACTTACGCTCGGTCCATCACACTTGAGAATAGAGATACACATGAAACGATGGATACTCTGAGCCTTGTAGATGGAGTAACTATTGATGTTATTGAGGCATCCTTGAGGAGAGTACTTCACTTGGATGATCTCAATGGTCTCATCACCTTACCTATGTCTGACATTCATGATACTTTATCATCCATGGGGTGTGATACCATGACAAAAGGCTACTTTCAAAAGAGTGGTTTTGTCCCCTTTGGAGATTTTTGATTCATACTTTGTTACATTGTCTTAGTCCTAAGAAAACATCTTATGAGCAATTTAGTTCAACCATGGCTTATCCTTTGGTTTGTCTAGTCACTAATAAGATTTTCAATTGGTCCAACTATATTTTTACAAGTATGAAAGGCAATGTACAAAGTAAAACCAAATTTTTAATGTATCCATGGTTTGTGCAAGCTGTGCTAAATGAATTTCAACTGCAACCTCATACTCATGTTTATCAAATCAGTTGCCTAAAGCCTAAAGTTTTTCAAAATTTGAATAAAGATGGCAATCTGATTTTTACACCTCTCCTACCCCAAATGCTTGCTAAAATTTCATCTGAACAAAACACACCTATAATTGATGTTCCCAACATTGATTATACCCCACCGGTTTCAAGAACCTATGAGAGAAGGTCTAAACAGTCAACTCCTCTCATTACAACACAGCAAGTTTCTGCACCTTTTGGTCTAGGAACGAGCAGTGGTGGTTCTAGACTTCCACCTAGTCCTATATGGAGGAATGCGGACCAATGCCCCATGATACACCTCTCCCAACAGGTCACACAGTTGGAAGTGCCTTTGAGGCAGTGGAAACCAATTGGAATTGATGGTTCTGTGTACCAAATTAGCAAAGCAAATTGAGTCTCTACAAAAGAACTTGGTTATTGTTAAGGCATGCCAAGGATGTTCAACAATTACGCGAGATTCAGACTTTAAAGGAAGAGATGCAGAGGTTGAAAAAGCACAAGCAGATTGCAAAGATGGTGATTTCATCTTCATCCTCACCTTCGATGGTGATTGGTGATCAAGATTTGGGAAATTCTTCCAAACAGGGAGGAAAACAGAGTTCGACACGAGGGAGGAAAATTGATTTTGAAGATGAAGAAGATACAAGTAAAGGAGCAAAGGAAACTGAAACTCATGGAGAGCAATTTGAAGATCAAGACATTTTCCAAACGCAATGATTTTACCGCGATTTTATTTCCTTTGTAGAGCCAAATATTGCCCTTTGCAAGTGAAGAATTTGATAAATTGAAGACAGACAAGGGTAAAGCAGTTATGGAAGATGTACAGCAACTTGAAGGTAAGATTTCAAAGAAAAGAAAAGTTCAGATTGATCTTGATAGATAATTTGCTAAGAAGATAGAGAAGATCAAATTCTTTGAGAAGAAAAGATTGAAAGAACTGGAAGTTGTAAGCTTTTTGGAAGCTAAAAGATTGGATAGAATGGAAGATACTAAAGATTCAATTTCCACTGTTTAACCTACAATTATGAAAGAAAAAGCTCCAGAGTTTAGCTATGTTCCTACTGAAGAAGATATTCAGTTTTTGGTGGCTAATAATCCGAAATCAAGAAAAAGGCAATTGACCTTGTTGTTGATGCATCCTTAACGAGGAACAAAGAACTGCTCAGTTAAAGGATTTTATTAAAATGAAGAACAATCAAGCACTTGAAAATATGATTAATTCAGTCAAAAGGATCGAAGAAACCAAGACAACCAACCAAGGCTCAAATACTTGCATACATGAAGTCTTATTGTTGTCATGTTGGTAAATGGAAAAAGCATCAATTTAAAGGAATGTCTGATGATCAAGTTGAAAAGGCTTACTACATAATTGTGAAACAAGATAAATCTTTTATTCCAATGGGTTCTGAAGAAGAAGAAGAAGAAAGAGATTCCTAGATTGAAGAGAAAGGCTAAAGTAAGTGATTCTCAAACTATTAAGAAGACTAAGGTTGATGAAGATTATACAAAGTCTACTGAGAAGGAGATTCCTACTGAGAAGTTCACTAAAGATCAAATAACTGAAATGATTGTGATTGAAGAGAGATTTTTATCCGAACCACGCAAATTCGACATCCTATCATTGATTGGGAAGTTTACACTGCTAGCAATTTTGCTTCAACATGGAAGATTACAAGGTTGGGAGGTGAAACTTCATCATTCATGACATTTGAAGATCTTATTAAAGCTTTTGACAGAGATGACCTTAATACACTATGGAAATTAGTTCAAGAAAGGTTTAATGCTCAAGATCTCAAAGATCCAAAGGAGATGTAGTTATGGGTAAATCTTAGAAGGCTTTTTGAACCAAATGCTGAT
Source organism: Chrysanthemum makinoi (assembly GCA_910596185.1). Lineage (NCBI taxonomy): Eukaryota > Viridiplantae > Streptophyta > Magnoliopsida > Asterales > Asteraceae > Chrysanthemum > Chrysanthemum makinoi. The sequence goes on from OU343220.1 coordinate 149,139,435, forward strand.
GATGACTACTGGAAAACATTATTCACATGTATTGGTACTAAATGGTTTTATTATGATTCATGTGAAGTTCATCATATCTCTACAGCTAATGGAGAAGACCTTTTCATGCTTGCTGAGAAAGAATATCCACTTAGAGCTGGAGCTCTTACAGTAATGTTAAGCTTACACATAAGAGTCAATGAAGACAATGAGAAGGTCAGAGCATTGTTACCAAGGCTTCAAGATCAGTGTTCAAGAGCTATACAAAAGTTAAGAGAAAAGAAGTGAAGTGTTTGATTGAATTCCCAAATCCTTGAAGTTAATGTTTATTGAAGAAACTTATTGATTTGCAGAGAAATCATAAGTTTAGGGGAGGATTGTTGGGAATAATCTGTTACCATGGATAGTAGTGGTTTACACTGCTTGGTTTAACACTAGTAGTGGAAACGTATTCCCACTGCAAGTTCTTCATTACCACTGCTATCAGTTTATGATAAGGATAAATGCGTCTTGATAAGTATAGAATAGATCTTGTGTATATTCTATTATGTTAGCTTTATACTTATCTTGTAAAGGACTCCTTGTTGTATAAAAGGAGATCCTAGGTCATTGTCTTAGGTACATATCATATTGCAATATTACCTACGAAAGCTTCAAGGTGTAACCCTAGTGATAAGTTAAGATCACTCGTATTATTCATTAATAATATTAGAGCTTGAGTTTTGTGTTAACTTGTGTTTATTCGCATACATCATATAATTTGTCTTCTAAGTATTACTTAAGTAAATTCCGCTTGCTTGATAATATTATACAAAATATCATTGACACAAGGAGAGTGTCCTAGATCCATCAAAAAGAGTTTTACATAAATGTTAGGTGTAGAAAATATGGCCCATAAATATAAGTGGTCCCAATAAACAAGTCATAGTTTGTGTAAAAAAAACTTCAGTTGGAAAATCTATGACCAATGCCTTGCCACATCCTTGCTTCAAACTAATTAACTGAGAAAAACATGCTAAAAGTCAGCAAAATACTAGTGAGTTCATAGGTTTATTATAAAGTAATAAAATTATAAATTGGACTAAGTGTGTGGATGAGCATTACAATGAATATAATGTCATTCCAAAATAGTCTATTGCGATAGCACTAAGTTCATGCAGCTGAAGCTATAACAGTGGGCATGCATCTAGTAGCATGTAAATAAAACGTTTGGCCCGGCAAGTGTCTATCCCAAACACTTGAATTTTGACCTGTTATACGCTCATGTTTGCCCATCTGATCAAATAGATCGTCGATTCTTAGGAGTGGGTATCAGTTTTTGATAGTTATTTTGTTTAATTCACGATAATCAATGCACATCCTGAATGAACCATCTCACTTTTTGACAAAAAGAATCGGAGCTCCCGAAAGGTGAAGACTCGGTCTTATGAAACCTTTCTCTACAAGTTCTTACAACTGTTTTGACAATTCTCGGAATTTCGTTGGGGCTAATCGATAAGGTGCTTATGCCACGGATGCAGGACCAGGAACCAAATCAATTCGAAATTCAACTTGTCGGTTTGGTGGAAGTCCAGGTAAGTCTTCAAGGAAGACTTCTGGGAAGTTTCTCATGATTGGTACATCTTCTAGACGCTTTCCTTCCGGCTCCTCTCCCTTCTTTTCAGAAACTTGAGCCAAAGAAAGGTGGCATCCCTTCTTAATGCACTTTTGGGCTTTGGTGCCGGATATGATGTTTAGCTTTGAAGCATTCCTTCTATCGCTTTTGTCGCCCTCTATAGTTAGGGTTTCGTTCCCGTACAGTATCCGAACGATCTTCTCATCCCAAATAATAATGGTGTGATACTTTGACAACCAATCCATACCAATAATAACGTCGAAACTACCCAACTCTACTGGCATGAGATCGATGTTGAACGATCGGTTTAACAGGTTTAACATACAACTTATTATGATAGTATCTACTCTTTCTACGTTTTTTGTTAGCTAACTCCACATCGTATACATTGTCTAAGGTGGTCGGGAAAATATCAAGTAGTGGACTAAATGAAGTCAAAACAAAACTTCTATTTGCCCCTGTATCAAACAATATGGATGCATAACAGTTGTTTAGGAGAAACGTACCCGTCACGACGTTCGGATCCTCCTGAGCCTTTGTCTTGGCTACTGCATAGACCCTCCTGCGGGCTGCGCCTCCATTTCCTTGGTTCCCTTCGGTACCTTGGTTTCTTGCAGCATCCTGGGTCCTCGACTCACGACACTCATTCTTGTAGGGTCCTTTCTTCCCGTACCCAAAACAAGTCACATTTGCCTTTGGGTTTTTTCCAGTCACTGCTTGAGCTGTTGTGAGCATCCTTGACTAACAGTGTCTGGCCATGTGCCCAACCTTTTGACAGTTGTTGGGATGTTTTCCAGCATAGGCCTTCTTTTCCCTAATTTTGACAGTATAAACCTTAGCAATATCTTGCCTCCTGCTTGGTTGAGCGTTGGCATTGATGTTGATTCTAGAATGGTCATCCCATTCCTCTTGTTGGGGTTACCGTTACCAACTACTTGTTCAGCGATGTCCTCTATGTGTTGGTCCATCAGCTTGTTTACTACCTCCATCGTCCTAGGAAGGTCGGTAGTCTTGGAGGCAGTGACATTACCCTTAACAGGTTGGGGTAACCCTCCAATGTACCTTTCCATCAAAAGAGCTTCAGTTCGGACCAATTCTGGGCACAACAAAGGTAACTCTTGGAAACATTGGTTGTATGCCGCTATGTTTGTACCTTTTACCTTCAAATTCCAGAATTCACTCTCTAGCTTTTTGACTTCGTTGCGAGAACAATACTTCTTGAGTACCATTTCCTTGAAATTCTCCCAGGACATAGCATAGGCAGCATCAATACCAGCAGATTTCAAGTAATTGTTCGACCAGGTTAAAGCAGCATCCATGAAAGTGAACGATGCATACTTAACCCTAGACTCGTCCCCACAATTGCAGATTCGAAACACAATATCCAGTTTCTCAATCCACCTAGTTAGACCAACAGCGCCCTCGGTTCCTCCAAAACCACCAGTCATGGTTTTGCGAAAATCCTAATTAGTGTAGCCACGGTTGTTAGCTGCTGGTCTCGAGGTTCCAGCTTCAGTACATGAATTGTTAACTGTAGCCAGTGCTGCTCTTAAACGTTCATTGACCAACTGGTCCAGCATGGCCAGATTCACTATCGGTGGGTTTACAGGAACTCTAGGAGAGGCAGTAGCATTGCCGGCATGACCACGTGTAACCCTAACTGGTGCAGGTGTATCAGCAATGTGTTCACATGTAACCTTAGTTGTCTTCTTTCTTGGTACCATTTATCTGAATCATAACAGAAATCACGACACATGAGGTTTCTAGATTAGGAGGAAATTATCACGTGAGAGTAAAAGGGTCACAAATATAGCACAAGGATAATAATGGAATGGAAATGATCGAGTAATAAATCAATCTTGTTATAGATAGAAATTTGCGTAGAGTACACAAAATTACAAGCCTGAAATGAGTCTAGTACTAACTGAGAATCTCTTAGTCTAGATAATAATACTAATCTAACTATGCCCATGGCATAACAGCTGGATATCTGCCCTGAGCTCTCACTGTGTAACCTCGAGCTCCTCGATACGCCTATGGCTCTCTCAGCTGTACCTCATCTTAGTGGCTAGGATGGACTCTAGCATTGTGATCCTCTGCCACTAGGCTCTGGTCATGTCTCAAGCCATCCATTACGTTCTCTCCAGATCTTCCATCCTGTCATGCATCATAGTGTGACCTCTACCCTGTCCTCTCATCTGAGAATCCAACTCTCAAAGTTTACGATCATACTCTCTCTCCATCCATCCAACTTTGTCTCTCAACTGACATAGTACCTGCCCATGCTCGTGGGTACCCTCAATAGAACCCTGTAATCTCTCTAGCTGATTAGTGTGGACATCCAATAGGCTCTTATGTGAGTCCAACTAAATAAGGACCTACTTAGCGATATTCAACTCATCTCCTGTAGCAGGTGAGGCAGCTGGGAGTGGAGAAACCACTCGAGAGGGTGGTGTGAGTGATGGAGATGATGGCGTGTAAACTGGACTCTCAACTCTGGGTGTAGTGTAATGCACACACTCTACATCTCTCCATATCTCCCCACTGATCTCCTCATGATATGCTCCCCCAGTACTCTGTCTATCCTGAACCCTAGGAGAAATGGCATCCCTAGCCTCCTCGCTAGCCCGAAGTGTAGTTGATCTCTGACGCAAACTCAACGGTAACCCATCCGAATCCATACCCTGCCTCTGGGCAGCCCTCGAACTCTGAGCTACCTCAAACGTACTCGGTGTCTCCTCAAGTATACCTTTTCCATCTCGTGGCATAGTCACCTCCTGATCAAATCCTATAGTCAAACCCATGTCTTTGTCAATATCCTCTGGAATGGGCTCTGCTGTAGCGGGCTCTCCTGTCTCATCCTCAGAACCCTCAGTCTCAGCCTTTAAATAACTCTCCTATGCTGAGTGGGAGTCTGTAGCCCTCCTGAGTCTCTGACGAAGTGGTGAGTGGGTGGGTAATGATATAGGTGATGATGATGGTGGAGTAGTGGAGGTGCCCATGTAAGTGGAACGGGACCTCTTGGGAGGTGATGAAGGTAGTGAGGATAATCGTGGGTGGTAGCCAGGTATTTGGATAATGATACGAGTAGTTTGGCGAACTGTAGGAGTCTGAGTAGGTACAGTGGGTATAGGAATGGTGCTGGTAGGTTGTGTGGGTGGAGTAGGTGAGATGTCGGTAGGTGTGAGCTGGAGTGGAGATGGTGGTGTAGGTGTTGTCTCGTCAAACTGAAATGGCTCTGTGGAGTCTGACCTTTGGCAGGCCAATCTCATCTGCAAATACGGGTCAACATGCCCGGGTGTTATCTGCAGTGGTGTTGAGCCGTGATCAGCGGTCTGACTTTTTTTTTAGACATCGTGATGTAAGGTCGACATAGGCTGTGACAAAGACGATACGTGTGTGTAAATATATAGAAAATACTTATAATATTATAGCGCAACTAAATAATAATACAATATATTACATAGTTACGTTACATATGAACTCAAGTAATCATAGTATAACATATAGTTATATGAAACATTTCAACAAGTGGGTGCTAGGCAAGGCTGGCAGGCAAGTGGCGGTCATAGGGACTTAGTTTTTTTTTTGAAAAAATTGCGGTTATAGTTTAGGGTTTATATGTACTCTATAACCTAGGCTCTGATATCAATCTGTAAAACCCCCAAAACTGGTACAGCGGAAGCAACATGAGGTGCTACTCAATTGGTATTCACAACACAAGGTAATAAAGAATGGAATACATACTCCGTTTAGATTTCATTAATAAATAAAAGAGTTATACATAAATGTTAGGTACAGAAAATATGGCCTATAACTTTAAGTGGTCCCAATAAACAAGTCATAGATTGTGTAAAAGTACTTCAGTTAGAAAATCTATGACCAATGCCTTGCCACATCCTTGCCTTCAAACTAATTACCTGAGAAAAACATGCTAAAAGTCAGCAAAACGCTGGTGAGTTCATAGGTTTACTATAAAGCAATAAAATTATAAGTTGGACTAAGTATGTGGATGAGTATTACAACGAATATAATGTCATTCCAAAATAGTCTATTGCGATAGCACTAAGTTCATGCAACCGAAGCTATAACATTGGGCATGCATCTAGAAGCATGTAAATAAATATTTTGGCCCGACAAGTGTCTATCCCAAACACTTGAATTTCGACCGGTTATACGCTAGTGTTTGCCTATCCGGTCAAACTGGACGGAGATGTCACTCCTAGTAGATCTTTATATAACATCCGCGCTTCCCAGCAGGAATTGACGGTTCATGAAGTATGGTACTAATGGGATGCAAAAGGGCTTAGGCTAATCTACGCAATAGTTTTCATAAAAGTTTCAGTTTTAGTCCGAAAACAGTTTTGCATGTTTCTCACCCCAAAGTTTATAAAAACAGTTTATCAAGTAAAAGTGGGGCTATAAACTCACCTGAATAAGACGTAAGTCTGGAGTGCACAAAATATCAAGTAACAAGTGGCTCCAACACGCAACCTAAATTAGTACGATAAATCTCAATTTCTATCCCAAGTTAAATAAAGTTTACCAAACTTTATTTAATTTACATGTTGTGTTGTCGTTTGTGTGGTGTCATTTTATTTGAAACTACTTTTTTCAAAATATTTGTGTATATTTCAGCTTATAAAACATGCTTTGAAGACAATATAAAAATGAACGTAATTTTGTTAAAAGACAGATAACAATAGTGTACGGCAAATATAGTACGTAAAATGAGACATTTGTCGATGAGAAAAGTTTATTAATATATATATATATATATATATATATATATATATATATATATATATATATATATATATATATATATATATATATATGTAAAGTGTATAAATAAATGTATATTTCAAGTTTTTTGTTAATACAAATAAGCCGTAAAAACGTTTATATATATTTTACGATCTTCTAATGTTTTGTCGATAACAAACGTAAAATCATTTTAACGAAACAAATAAAATACGTAAATTGTTTGAGCCAATAGTTTTCTAACACACTTACGCTTTCACATAAAACACTAAAACAAGTATAAGTGATTTTATGATTTAGTAATACATATGTACAACAACTAGTGTTTACATATTTAGGTAAATATATACTTAACTAGTATATACTAAAATGGGTAAAACTAACAAATGGTATTGACCCATAACCCATGGTATTATCCAAACCACTTGACTTGGTACATTGAACTTATAAGATACATTGTATCTAATAAGTAACCCATGGATCAACCCATAACCCATGACCCATAACCAAAATACCCATGGGCAAAGAGGAGCGTCCCACGGATCCCTAGCATTACGCTAGACGGATCCCTTGTGGGAGGGATCCGTGGGATCCGGGGAACAGTAAGCTTTCTCCTCTATAAATAGTGAGCCATTTCTTTCTTTTTGCTTGCCACTTTCACACATACTTTCCCCAAGTATTGTATCTCTCTATCCACTTATCCTAAGGGATCTCTCTATGTAGTTTGTCTTTTGTTTTTGTTTGATTCTCTAGGTTCCTCTTAAAGGCGAGATCACCACTTCTTGAAGTCGAGCAAGCTCAAGTCCATGAGTTGCCATGCTTCGTCATTATCAAGACAACTGAGGTTCTCTTGTTGATAGTTCTTTCTTCCTCCATAGATGTGTTGTGTTGAAGGCATTAGTGAAGGATGCTGAAAGTGTCAAGAAGAAAGCATTAATGAAAGGTGCTTAACATCCGTGTCAAAAGCATTGGTGAAGAATGCTAAAGGTGTCAAGACAAAGGCATTAGTGAAAGATGCCAAGCATTGTGTCAAAGGCAGTGGTGAAGAATGCCTAATCAAGTGGCATTAGTGAAGACTGCCAAGGTCGTATAATCGATGAGGTGCATCGTTATACATATAGTGATAGTTTATATTCAAGGATGGTGATATCCTTGATGGTGTTGTAATAAGGAGTGGATCTCCTTGGGATTAGGTGTTGTGTTGTGGGTAGTAGTTCCTCCATAGTAATGGAACTAGGTACTTAGCCTAGTACCTAATAAAGGGTAGGAGACATTGTGATAGGTGTGGTTCACCTTGGTGTGAAAGAACCCGGTGGTTAGCCTAGTACCGGAAAAAGAGTAGGCGACTTTGTGAAGGCTTCTCCGCCATAAGGAGATTGGTGTCGTGTAGTGTTTACGAACTCTCGAGTAGGTGACTCGGGGAGTGGAGTAGGGCAAGGAAGGTGTCCTTGTAGCCGAACCACTATAAATACTTGTGTCGTGGTGATGTGCTTCTTACTCTTTATCTTTCATTACATGTTTATATATCTATCTATCAACGTCCAACATAAACAACCAAATAGATTGACATAAGTCGATCTAAATATTTAAAAGGAAGTTTTAAATTGGTAAATCTATTCAACCCCCCCTTCTAGTTTTCCACAATTGGCATCAGAGCTTCGTTACCAAGTTTCTTAGAGTATGTTGTACTTTAAAAACTTGATACGATCCGTGTATGTTTGAAAACTACAAAGAATGATTTTTCAAGTCATGTTTTAAAAATCATTATAATGTTTATTGTTGGACAATGATAGAATGGTCTAACATTTTCTTTGTTAAGTATTCTCTATACTTGGATTTGGGCTTACCAAGAAGATCATGAAGAATCTATCTAAATATTTCTTTTCGCAAAAAGAATGTTTAGTATTGTTCTTCTCACACATGAATCTGGAGATTCCAAGAAGATCACAAAGCATTTCATCTAAATACTTCTTTTCTTAAAAAGAATATTTAGCAAAGGTATGATCGTTATTAATTTACTTCTGTTGTTATTATTGTTAAAATCTTAGTTGCATAATTAATATCTATTAGTAATTACTTAAGTAGTTATCTATATTAAAGTCATCATCAAGAATAGTATTCTTCGATTGATTTGTATAGACTACACTACCAACTCGTAATAATGATATCTTGGTTATTTGATAGCCTTAATCATTATCCATCACAAAGGAATTATTAACACTCCATCTATGTCAATAAAGTTCCATGTGAAACTTCTTATATTATGATAAAATGGGATTTTATTATAATGTTTGAAAAACTCCCCAAGAATTATGACTAATTCTTAGAAAGGGAACCACGTCAAATAGGACTAGTATTAAATCATCAAAACTTCAAATCACAAGTTTTAGAACCTAAAAATCAAAACTCTAGGCGTTTTAGAACTCCTAAACCAAAGTTATCAAGGAATGTTTGAGCTAATTTTTGCTGTCATGCCGGATCCCTGTGCTTATACTAGTCGGATCCCAAATGAGAGGGATCCGCGGGATCCGTGCGACAGAAGACAACATAAGTTAAAGAATGATCACTGTGGAAGTTCCACAACTACTTTCCCTTTAAAGACTCACGAACAAAAACCCAATTACTGTTCACATGAGCAATTTGATCATTTCTCTCAAGCATAACAATCATTTGTGTAAGTATAATCTTCACTACATTGTTAATTTAATTCCTTGATTTCTAGGATTACAATTTCTTCATTTTTAGAAGTTGGGTTCAAATGGGTTTGTCATAATTTGTTATCACATTGTTTTCTAAGATATTCCAAATCAAAGAATTAACATTGTTAATACAAATTAAACTCATTTCTTGAATTCAATAAAAATGAATTGAGCAAAATTGTGATCAAACCCTCTAGGTTACTATTCACAATTAACACCACATTGTGGTTGTATTGTTTATGAACAATCATGCCAAGCAACAAACAACAAGATTACCAAGACACCGCTCATTACATACCAATGTACCATAGAAAAGATGGACTTAGTCCGGACGATAGGAAAGCCTTTAAAATGCTTGAAAAGAGACTCTTTCATGAAGGTCGAGTTGTTGAACCATCATTTCTTGCCAATACCGACATAAGGGAAGTTTTTTGAACTATTAGGTTTGATTGTTTATTGGACATAAACGAACAAATTTGCCCGGTCTTTGTACTCGAGTTCTACAAGACCATGAGGATTACTAGAAATGATGATGGGTCCATCTCGATTGTCTTCACCATAAATGAGCATGAATACACCCTTTCGCTTGTAGAGTTTGGAAGAATAATAGGGGTTCCATATCAAGGTGTTTGCATGTATTCTAATGAGTGGTCGTTAGAGGAGATACACTCTATGGTTGATCATCATGAAATCTATCACATGATAATCCCAGAAGCAACCACGGTGAGGGACACCGTGTTTATGCCAAGAGCATCCCCATCAAGGGTTACTAGGAATTCGAAAGTGATCTATAGGGATCCTTTCCAAATGGAGCTCTCCGAGATGTACGGATTGTATAGGAAATGGGAAGATGTGATAAGGGAGAATGTGGTGTGCCTAGTAGGAAACAAGGATCACCCCAACGCATGTCTAAGTTTCATGATCTATTGTCTAGTGACCGAGACTCGCTTTAACCTTGCGTACTACATGATCAAGAGAATGGCAAGTGTAAGAAGCATGGACAAGATGTTGCTCCCGTATGCAATGCTCCTAACCCGTCTTGCTAAATTCATCTTTGCATTAGATCCTTCTCTGCAATCCTATGATCATAGCTTTTGCAACAAAGTTATGGTATCATTGACCGAGGGAAGAACTACAAGGTTTATGGTAGATGGCAAAAGGCCTCACCCACCCACGGATTCCTCAGAAGAAAGGGAGAGGCAAAGAGAAGGTGAAGGTAGTAGCAACCCACTCGGAAATACCGATCTCGACCCCTTGTACTACATCAACCAATTGTCGGACGTTCCTGGTGCATCACCCGAATGGCAACAAACCAAGGGAATCTTCAAGTGCTTTGCCAAATTCTTGAAGAAAAAGAAGTAGAAATGGTATGATAAAAAGTGGAGGACGAGTGAAGACGGGAAGGGGAGGAGAAATGAGGTAAGGTCATTGGACCTAAATTTGTGAAGAACAATTTCAAACAATGGGTTGTAACACTTAAACAATGCTTGTGTAGAATAGTGTAGTATGTAGGTCTTGCCATATCTTGGCACTAAACAATCTTAACTTAGGAACTTGTAGAATGAGATTTTACGACTCCTTGAAAACATTCAAGTGGTCGTCGTCACTCAATTTAGGAACTTTTAGCTCTCCCTACTTTGCTATGCCTTATATTTGTTGTGTTCTTGCATTTAGCCCTTATAGAAACAACTAGGAGAAGCATTTGCTAAAAATTGCAAAGTTGCACATTTGCTGAAAGCCTTCTGATCTGTAGTAGGCGAATCCCAGCATTATAACTAGCCGGATCCCTCCCAGAAGGGAACCGTGGGATCCGTGACTACTGATGAACAATGCAGACTTAATTACATCAAAATAGCCCACTAGATCACTCCACACTAGTCAAACATATGACATTAGAGCCAACTAAGTCTTCCTCAAACATTTGAAAGCCTCACACTCACCCATGGCTTACCTAGAATATATTTCAAAGTGTTTTTGATTTATCAACTCTTCAAAACTCACCATATTTCCGCTCCAACACTCACACATTATTTATCACATCTCATAACACTTAGTTTGGTATATCCATCAATTTTAGCAAATTGGTCTTAATCACTTTTGACTCAAAATTAGGCTCAAAACTAGTTTTTCATTTTTTTCTTTATTTTTTAAGATTTTAGTAAATTTTTCTTGAGTCATCATCTGACTTCTAGGACTAATTACCACCACTTCTCCATATCAATTCAAATGGTATCCTTGTCAAACACTTAGTTAGACTACCTAAAGTCAATTTTCTTACCCAAAACCATCATTAAGCACCATTACCCATTATGGTTGAGCATTTAAGATATCCACCAGTTAAAAACTTCAAAATTAAGTCAAAACCTCAAAATACATAGGTAATAAACCTCACAAAAGCATAATCATTTCACCTAGAACCTGTCTGATAGACGGATCCCAGTTTATAACCGACGGATCCTGGTGAGAGGGATCCGCGGGATCCGTGGTTGCAAAAAGATTAAATCAGCTTCCCTCTTCAATTTTAAACCATCTTTTGGTTATCTAACCACTTTTAGCCTTCATTTATTATCTCCATAGATCTGATCAATATCCTAAGTGCATGCTTAATCCTCTTAGTGGCCAAGAATTTTATTCCCTAATTCAAATTACCCTTTATAAACCAAACACTCTTAAGGATAAGAGACCACTCTTACTTAGGTCTCAAAAATCAGCAACTAGAAGCCCATATAGCATCATTATCATCACCATGACTAAGGCTCTTAGTAACAACTCCTCAACCAAAGGCTCATCCAAAAGAAAGGAACAAATGATCCATGAAATCTCATCCACCGAATCATCTCCCATAAGAGATAACAATGCTTGAATCCCACCTCTTCAAACCCATTCAACAAATGCTAAGAGAACCGCAAGGATTAGCATCAAACCTTTCAGACTAGAAAAAGGGTCATCTAGTTCAAAACCAAACATGGCTAGTTCTAGCAAGCCATCTAAACCCTCATTCCTTGAGCATGGACTACACCCTTTTAATGAACCTCTTCCTCACCCAAATCTCTATTCATTAGAACATTCACCACCAAGAACCTCCCACTCACCAACTTTCTCGTTGAATAGGGAACCACCTACAACACCAACTAGTCCATCATGGGAAACAAGGAACAATCAAGGACTTGATCATATGGAAAAATTTCCATTACCACCCTCATTTGTAGAACCTCATCCCACGTCTCAAAATGAAAACCCACTATCATTCGTAGAGCCTCCTCAAAATATCCATTCTCCTCCGGTTCCAAACCAAGACAATAATTGTCCAAATTGTCTAATCACTCAAGGACTTGTTCAAGAAGCACGAAATGAGTTACATTTCATGTTTAATCATGTTGATACAAAATTTGGAGAGTTAGGTTTTAAGATCGTACCTTTAATGAGGGCTGAGATGCCCATTATATACACACAAAATCCTTGTTGGTTTCGTGTTCCCCAACCTTCGGCATATCCCGCCTAAGTCGGTCAATCAGTGCATATCTCATAAATAAGAGATATCCGATATATAAAACCATAAATAAATTTGGGTTTGGGCCTTCGTGAGCCCAAACCATTACCGGGTTAGCCCATTCGTGTTGGGCTCAGTTGCTAGTAGCGTTTATTGGTCGGGCTCATGACCCGAATATGGACTATACGTCATCATGTCCCCCCAGTCTAGTATGCGCAGGGTGAAACCCGCGGATGCTAGACTAATAACTGCAACTCATATATGTCTCAAGGCGTAGCGGAGAAGCTTCAAAGGTTTCCCGCCTTAAAGAAGATACGGTGAATCCAGTCAAAATATGTCAAATACATTCCTCGTAAAACGTGGGAAAGTGAATGGAAAGTGTGCCACGTCAGCAATTCCTATCCATACGTTTGGAGAAAGTGGGGTCCACGTGTCGGTCATCGCGTGGATGTAAAACCCTATATAAACTTCCGCCTCCTTGTTACTGTGACTATCACAGAAAAATCATTTCCACCATTGTTAAAGAGAAACTCAAAAGATCTGCCCATAAAACCACAAACTTTTAAAGGTAACAGCGCGTGCGCCTTCGAAAACTCATTATGGTTCGTGGATTAACTGACTTCTCATCTGATATAACCGAGGACGAAATGCGTGAGTTCACCTCGGAATATTATATCCCGTTGGCCCTGCATCCGGTAGTCCCGGCTTCGCAGGCGTCAATAGCGGATTTCCCCGAAGGGAAGGTAGGGGTATACACGCGTTTGTTCGAATTTGCGAATCAACGTGTGCCCATCTCCTTATTCTTGTGCGACGTATTAAATTACTACCGCCTTCACATATCCCAGCTGCACTGTATAGGTGCAGCGAAAATAACAAACTTCGAGGTTAATTGCCTTTTGTTGGCGATTAACCCCACTATCTATCTCTTCCGCACATTTTATCATACAACGTGGTCAAACGGATGGGTTTCATTCGCTAAGCACGCAGGGCGGCTGCAATGTTATACTGATAAACTAGACGCGCTTAGGAACTGGAGAGAAAAATTCTTCTGGGTTAATGAGGCGGTGTTCCCTTGGCGTTTCGCCTTCTATACCCAAAGTTCGCTACCGAAGGATGAGCGCCCCCTCCCTGGAACATACAGCGCTGATGATGCGGAAACGATAAACGTCAGTCGTATTCCCATCAATTCCTACCCCGAGAAATTTTTGGTGCACATGGGCATCAGTCGTAACTATTTCGATAGGCCTGATGAGGTGCCAACCTTCTTAGACGCGGATGACCAGGGTGGGTGCTCGTCCTTCTTACTCCTTTTCTTTATTAATGTGAGCCTTTCTTTTCACCTTTGTACTTTATATAACTTGTTTTTGTTTATTTCTTGCTGCGCAGAGATGGATTTGTTTAGCGTTATGCAATTGGCGAAACCACGCCAGGTTACCGTGGGGGTGCGCCCTTTGAGAGAAGGGGAAGTCCCTATTCTGGAAGCTACTTCGGGGCGCACCATGGAAATCCAGCTGGAGGAACCACGGGGTGATTCTTCCATTGCGTTGGAGGCAATCCCTCTGCGCAGCGTGCCCAACCCCAGGGTACATTCGCCTGTGGCAGAACTTTCACGCGCAAATGTAGTGGATAGCGTGGAAGTCTTCCAGGAAGAGCCAGAGGAAGCAGACCAAGGGGTCAAGTGTAAGAGGGCGCCTGGCGATGACGGCGCAGGCTCATCTAGGAGGAAACGCCATGTCATTCATGACGTGGAGTCATCATCAGATGAATCATCGCCCCTCTGCGTAACTAAGACTACTCCTCCCAAGTAAGTATTGTCGTCGAAACACTTAGTGCATCCTTATTTGTTGTATAAAATAATCATAAAATTTCTTTGTTTGCGTGCAGTGTTGAAACTGCTGAGAGTACTGCTGGGCATTCTGTGGAGTCGCCACCCAAGGCGAGTCCTATTCGCACTGACCCTCCTGCGCCAGAGGACCAAGGCGCTGATCCATTGGCATCTGGGGATGTGCCAATGGACCAACTTGTTGAGGAGCTTGGTTTGGCTGCTGCGCACCAGGCTACATTGGTCGCGCAGCTAAAGTCAAGATATGCTGGGGAGAGTAGCCAGAGCGCACATAAGGACAAACAGATTGCGTTGTTGGAGGCACGTTTGGCCAGTGCTCAGGCTGAGGCAGAGGCAGGGAGCTCGTATGCCCAAAAACTTGCTGAAGAAAAGATCCAGTTGCTTACCCAAGTGAGCCAGGAGCGTGCCGCTTTAGAGGATTATAAGGCTAATTGCTCCTGGGCTCTTAAGTATTTGGAGAGCGGGAAGAACGAGTTTTTCTCTCGGTTTGGGGAGTTTGGTGCAACCGTGGGAAATTCGCTGGAGGAGCAGGAGATGAAACTTCGCAAGCTCAGCATTGAGTACGATGAAGAGCTGTATCCGCAGCTTGTTTCCACAATTGCCGAGCGCGGGTGGCTCATCAGCCATGGTTTGCGCCTTGCTGCCCTCACTACTTTGGAGTCTCAAGAGGTGGTGGACGCCTTCGGGGGTATCGTTCAGTGCGTGCTGGCACGTGGTAAGGTGGAGGCCATAGAGGAACTTCATGAGAGCGTCCTGTTGAAAGTGCCTGCCGCACAGGTGCCTGGGTATAATGAGCATGCCTATGAGGATCTTGTTGCTGCGATGAAAAAGATGAAAATATTAGAGCTTCCTCAGATCGCTCAGTTGGAGCGCGACCAAGATTATCCCATAGGTGTGATTATGGAGGGATTAATCTTGGCCCGCCACCGTGTTGTTGATGCAGAAGCGCAGCCTGATTATTTTTTGAAGCCTGATGAGTCACAGCTGCAAGTGCCTATCTTTGCTCGCCCCCGCGACATCCTAAATCCTTTTGCGCTTGAGAAGGAAATTCCTTTGAAGGAATCCTTAGAAGCCCATGCTATGAGGCTTGCAAAAAAGAAGGGCGAGAAGGGGAAGGCCATTATTTGTGGTCTTGGCACAGCGCACCTCCCTAGATCTGATGGGGTACCTGTTAGTGTGGCGACAGTATCGCACCAGGATTCGGATCTGCTGAAGAAGCAGAAAGAAGCTGGGATCGCTGCAAACCGTGTTGAGAGCTCCCATCTTAGGCGTAGCAATAGTATATAGGCTGTAGCTTCTTTGTAAATATCCTTTTGTAAGAACTCGTGGTTCATAATAAAATTTTCCTTTTGTTGAAGGTGTGTTGATCTGAATGTGGTTGCGACTTATTATTGTTATACTTAGTTAACCGTCTTTGCATGGAAAACGTTCTTGTTGTCTAAGAATCAAACAGTTATATAAGCGCGAATAGTGTATGAAGTCCATAATCTTGTATGAAAGTCATGATCTAATATACTTGAAACATAATTTCTAAGTACTTGTATAATAATCGTGTATTGTGTGATATACAGCGTACTGTAAATATCATATCAAGGAGTCAAGAGTCTAGATTCCTAGTTTGTTAAACGCGGACAGTATGCATTGTTTGCGCATCCATCGTGGAATGCACATTAAACTAATTCCAACGTCTTGAAAATAAGGTGTTTAACAAGGATGCATGATCCGATGTTGATGGGTTTGCAACCCTCTTACTCAACGAGTTATTTAGTAGGTTTACTCATCCTTTTACCATCGTGGGTTTATTAAGTGCATGCACGCCATGTAGGCAAAAGATAAGAGAACAAAAATGTTGAAACATAATATGTAATTATCAAATTGAAGTGTGTCGCGGAGTTAGCTAGAAACCGCGATGTTTTATTAATACTTGCAAATTTTTGTAAAAAAAAGGAAAAAAGACATTTGCCTAAGTAAAACAGAATGTAAATACACGGATATTTATTGAGTACTTTACTAAAGTGCGGGGGTGTCCGTGTGCTGGGCCGTAGCCGTTCCTAGAGATAACATCGCTTGAGATTGCAAATGTTCCATGTGCGTGGTAGCTCACGACCATCCATGTCACGCAGCTTGTACGCGCCTTTTTCCTAATGCTTCAATGACCTCATAAGGTCCTTCCCACTTCGGTCCAAGTTTTCCTGTATCTTCTGCATGGCTCGCATCATTGGCGCGATATACAAAATCGCCAGGTCTGAATGAGATGCTTCGAACTTTAGCATCGTAGTATCCCTTCATTCTTGACTTAGCTCTCGCCTCACATATAGCTGCACGCTCGCGCCTTTCTTTCAACAGGTCCCAGTCAATATGCCATTCATCGTCATTGGTTGTAACATTTACTTCGTTAGTGCGAATAGTTGGCATCCCAATTTCGGCTGGTATGACGGCTTCTGTCCCATAGACAAGAGAAAAGGGAGTGTCTCCCGTGCTAATTTTGATTGTCGTGCGATGCGCCCACAAGACATGCGATAACTCCTCCACCCACCTCCCCTTGTGTTTGTCTAAGCGTGCTTTAATTCCTTCACCCAGACTTCGATTTGCACGCTCGACTAGACCATTGGTTTGTGGGTGTTTAACCGACGAAGTCTTTGTGCAATATTTAGTTTTTGCACCATTCCTTGAAAGGGTTGTCACAGAATTATTTTCCGTTGTCCGAGATGATTTCCCCAGGTAATCCGAAACGGCATACGATATTTTCCCAAACAAATTGTTTTACCTAATTTCCTGTGATTGTCACGACCGCCTTTGCTTCAATCCACTTAGTGAAATAGTCTACAGCCACTATAAGGAATTTCAATCCCCTGCAAGCAGGGAAGGGGCCGGAAATGTCGATACCCCATTTATAGAATGGCCATGGCGACATAATAGGTGTTAGCTCCTGTTGTGGTTGGCGTGGAATGGGTCGTGAACTTGGCGGTCGCCACACTTTCTTATTAAGTCCCGCGCGTCACGGTGCATCGTAGGCCAGTAGTATCCTGACCGTAAGGCACGCGCCACAACGGACCGTGGTCCTGAGTGCATACTACATGAACCAGCGTGGATCTCTCAGAGTACGTAATCTACTTGACGGGGTCCGACACATCGAAGCCATGGTTGTAGAAATGATCGCCGATATAGTATACCGTCCTGAAGTTCAAACCTCTGTGATGTGCGTCGTACTCGTCGGGCGTCCTTCTGCTCTTGGGGCAATACGCCCTTGCTTATAAACTCGACGATTGGAGTCATCCATGTAGGACCTTGTTCCTCTATCACCGTGGATATCTCCATCTCCGAGATGGACTTGCTCTTCAGAGTTTCCACCAATACTTGTTTTGATAGGTGTGCAAAGCTTGTGGATGTAATCTTGCTCAGTGCATCCGCCTTTTTGTTTTCCCCTCTAGGAACTTGTTTGATGGTAAACTGTCAAAGCCCGGATTAGGGACTTGGTCTTGTCGATGTATTGAATCATGTTTTCCTCTTTAGCCACATACTCGCCCAACACATGGTTGGCTACCAAAAGGGAATCTACATTTGCTTTACGCTATATGCCCATTCGATGCAATGCGTGTTCCAGCAATCGGGCTTCATACTCGCCTCGTTGTTTGTTGCTGTGAATTCAAAACGCAATGCGTAAGTGAATTCCATTCCCTCTGGACTCGTGAGGATAAGGCCTGCGCCTGACCCGTCCACGCATGAAGATCCGTCCGTGAATAAAATCCATGGTTCTTGTAGTTCCACCTTGCTTTGTAAAGGCGCATCATCGGTGTCCGGTTTTTCGATGATGAAGTCTGCTAGTACCTACCCCTTAATCGCAGTGCGCGGTCTGTAGGAGATGTTATGCTCACCTAGCAACACGCTCCACTTCTGTAGTCGTCCCGATGCGTCGGGTTTGGAGATGATTTTCTTGATAGGTTGGTCTGTGATCACCGCTATTGGGTGCGCTCGAAGTACACGTACCGCCGTTTGGCGAATACTAATGCCAGGACCAACTTCTCCATTGCGCTATAGTTAACCTCCGTTTCTTGAGTGCTTTGCTTACAAAATATACCGGTGTTTGTACTGAATTCCTATCCGTCGGTAGCTACCTTGACCGCTCCATGAGTCGCAGATACGCATAATTAATTCTTCCTACGGGGCGACTAGCGTGGGGAGCGCTGCTAAGTGTTGTTTAAGCTATATAAAAGCTTCTTCTGCCTCCGTAGTCCAACGAAAATCTCCCTTTTTTGTACACTTCTTGAGCGTTTTGAAAAGGAGAAGTGACTTATCGGCTGATCTGGATAAGAATATGTTCAAACCGGCTAGTATTCCATTCAGAGACTGGACTTCTTTCAACGTGCGCGGTGAAGGAAGTTGGATGACAGCCTTCGTTTTTTCTGGACATGGTTTAATACCATCGGGCTCTATCAAATATCCCAGGAACATGCCTTCTGTAGCGCCAAAGGTGCATTTCTTGGGATTTAACTTCATGTTGATCTCTCGTAATGTCTTAAATGTCTCTTCAATATCGCGCACCAATTCATCCTCAGTATGGCTTTTTATGACAAGGTCGTCAACGTAAACCTCTAGGTTACGGCCCACTATTTTCAAATGCGTTATCTACCAATCGGTAGGTGGCGCTGCGTTCTTCAAGCCAAAGGGCATCTTAGTATAACAATAGACGCCTTGGCTTGTATGGAAGGCCGTTTTTTCTTCATCTTCTTTAGCCATCTGGATTTGGTGGTATCCTTTGTATGCGTCCAAGAAGCATTTAAGTGGGTATCCGCACAAAGATTCTATCTTCCAGTCTATCTCTGGTAGTGGGTAGCAGTCTTGTGGACATGCTTTATTGAGATCCGTGAAGTCCACGCACATCCGCCAACTACCGTCGCTCTTCTTGACCATTACTGGGTTGGAAAGCCAGTCATGGTATTATACAAAAAAGTCACTAAAGCTTGCGGAAAATTTGTCCTAAGTCACTAAAGTTTAAAAGTTGTCATTCAGGTTACTCAACGTTAAAAAGCAAACATGTCTATAATTTCAGCGATTTTTATGTTTATTTTTTGGGTTATGGTACTCAAAAGTTACTAAAGTTTATAAAAAATTTGTCCTAAGGTAATATAGTTTCATTTTGTTCATCCAGGTTACTGAACTTTGTAACTTTGTTCACCCACGTAACTGAACTACTAAAAGTGAATGTTCAGGTTATTGAACTTTGAATTTTGTTCACTCAGGTAACTGAACTTATCAAAAAATATACATCCAAGTTACTCGGACTAACACTAAATTTTTGAAGTGTATGCTTACCGAAAGTTTAGTAACTTAACTGAACAAAATGAAACTATATTACCTTAGGACAAATTTTTTGTAAACTTTAGTAACTTTTCTATACCATAACCCTTATTTTTTTTATATGTTAAGTAACAAAAATGTCATGTCTTTACAAGTTCAATGACTTGGATGACAACTTTCATAAGATCAGTAACGTGGTTGACAACTTTCATAAGTTGAGTAACCTGAATGACAACTTTTAAACTTTAGTGACTTAGGACAAATTTCCCGCAAACTTTAGTGACTTTTTTGTATAACAACCCTCCACAAGTTTATGTACTTCTGCCAGAATTGCTTGTGCGCGCTCTGAAGCCTGGCCGCGCTTCTTTTGTCGTACTGGGGAGTATCCTTGTCGGATTCTCAACTTGTGTTCTGTAATCGAACGTGGTACACGGTCATGTGCTTTGGTTCCCATGCAAAGATATCTAGATTCTTTTGCAAGAGTGCGACACGGTACGCCTGCCGTTATCGGACAACGATCCCCGTCGATACTTCTTGCTCTGGGTAATCAGGATGAATTGCAACCCTTAGGTTTGATACTTTAGTTGCGTTCGAAATGTGTGCCGTCTCACATGTAATCATGTTACATTCTCTAGGTGGTACGGTGGTATTGTAGAGAGTAACAATGCCTCCTTCTACCGGGAACTTGAGCATCCCATGTGTAGGCGATGCTAGCAAGGTCGATATCCCTGTCTTCCAATAATGCCATTGTATGGCGAAGGGGATTTGATCACCATAAAATTCATCCAGGCTATCGTGGAGTGTTCCTTATTACCAACATTGACTAGTAGGCGTATTTGCCCCATGGGCCATATCTTTTCTCCTGTAAAACCAGTCGACGACGTCATAACCGGGCTTAACTGACTTCGTATCTCGTGTCGATCGTTTGAAACAATGTTCATACATTATGTCTGCGGATGCTCCTCCATCAACATACATGCGGTGGATATCGTGACCCCCTGCATTAATTTCAATGGTGAGCGGTTCTACAACTGCGTTGTCCGCAGCCAAGGTGGGGAAAGAGATTTCGCTATCACGGGAAAACTTTTGGCGATCTTCGCCTAGTCATTCATTTGCCATGATTGTATCATGTAGATGGTATCAGCCTTATCTTTGGGTGCTTCTTTCTTGTTCCTAGTCTTTTGCTTATCTTTCCCTTCCTTGATGTTCTTAACTAAATGGTCCAATCTGCCTTCTTTTACTAGCTTATCAACTAGTTGGCGCAATTGGACACACTCATTGGTGGTGTGCCCTTCGTCCATGATAGTCGCGTAGATCCGTTCCCACGCGCCGCTCTTCTGGGTGCGCATTGGTGGGGCCTCGGAAAGTTCGCGCCTTCCGTCGCGAATATCTCCTTTGGAGTCTTGGTTAGCGGGGTATATTTGTCCTTATCTCGTCCGCTCCCTGGCGCGGTAGTTCTTGTTGCGGTTGCTACTCGGTCAATGGATTGTCTCCAAGGCGTTCTTGTGACCTATAGTTTGAGTAGCCTTTCTTCTGTCGCCGCGGCAGCTTCTCCTTGGATAAAGGACCTTGTGCGTTTCATAAGTTCATCAAAGGATTTGGGGACCTTGTCGTTCACCTTTTGATGAGTTACGGTTATTGATCCCGTTCATGAACCCTGAGATCTTTAGTATTTCGGGGCATGCCTTAACATGTATGCACTCATCTTTGTAGCGCTCTACATAAGCGCTTGTAGATTCCCACGCTTTTTACCTGGCAAGTTCAACGGGGTTTTGGCGACTTCTTCCTTTGAGTGAAGTTCAGGTGAAACGCCTTCCGCAACTCTTCAAAGCCATCAATGCTTCTTCGTGGAAGCTTACTGAACCAGTTTCGCGCATTTCCCACTAATGTGGAATTGAACATGCGGCACCACACAGGTTGTGGCCAATTTTCGATGGTAGCAGATGATTCGAAAATTTTTAGATGATCGTCCGGATCACCTGTTCCATTGTAGGTTTTCACATTGGTGGGCATGCGCCTTCTCTTATCTTCTGAGAAATCGCTGATGCGCGGAGTGAACGCATCCACCTTTTGGCGGCGCAAGGGAAGAGACATATCTTCCTCCTCCTGGTCGCGATATCTTCCCCGGGACTTCCAGTGTCTTGTTTCGCTGTCCTCGTTGTTTGAGGAATCGCCAGAGGACGAGCCTCCCCTCTTTCGGCGCTTGCACCGACTATCCTCAGAATCCAAGCTTGAAGAGATTTCACTTAGGGAGTGTCGTCGTCCAAGTCTGTCATGGACCCTGCGGCTACCAAGCCTAGTGTGGACATTGGTACACCGTCTGTCCTCTTCGTGTTCCTCCAAATACTGCAGGTCAGCTGCTTCATCGTTCTCAACTCTCCTCCCAATCCTGGTAAACACTGGGGGTCGGCGGCTTTCCCTCTCGCGCCTCCTCCTCCGGTGAAGTGATGGGGATGTCTCATGCTCTGGGTCAAAGTTGAGTCGGGCTTGTAGGCTCTGACTCGACCTCTTTTTCGCTTCCTCTTGCGTGAGAGCAGCCAAGGTTTCGTAGTTTTGGGACAAGAAGTCACTTGGCGCTAGTTCAGGCGTGACTCCTTCTAACGAGAGGGTTTTTGTTTCCACCTCTAGACCCCTGTTTCGCTTAGGTGCGCCTGGCGGGGTTGTGAGGTTCGTTTCTGGCACCGATTGCAGGGGAGTGGTAAGAAGGGTGCGATGTGGAACCTCAGTGCTGGTGGTTGTCGTAGCAGCATGGGTTGTCCCCGTGCGTGGTCCCACTGTCGTGAAGACCAGATCTGGGCCTGACCCTTGGTTTTTGGTCGCACTGGTTGTTCCAGAGGCCTGTTTAGAAGCTAATTCGCTTTGCTGCTTCTTCCCTTGTAAGTCACTATGCGATCGCTGGCTTGGGTTTCCGTGCTTTGTCATTCTAGTTCTTAGTGATTGGTCCCACGGATGGCGCCACTTGTTGATACAAAAGTTGGGTGTTCCTTGTTTGGACTCCGGTTCTCGTATTAATTAGACCTTGATGCTTGAGACCTGCGCACTAAGTAAACAGAAAACACCGTTAGGCTTATCGTGGGATTGTCTCCCACGATTATCCTCCGGCGTGAGAGTAAGTAATCGGTTTTAGGGTTTAGTGGAGAGTTAGGTTTTAAGATCGTACCTTTAATGAGGGCTGAGATGCCCATTATACGTCATCAAATCATCTTCTTGCAAAATTGGATCAAATCAACAAGTCCACTCATTCCTAGACTCAAGCACATTGTTGCGTTTTAAGTTTAGTAACTAATTAGTATTAGTAGTATTTGTATGGCTAGATCATTCTCTTAGTTTTAGAGATTTGTTTGATTATCTGTTGGTTTTATTGAATGATTACTTATATGCCATGTTGCCTTGTGTTTATGCTTGCTAATTATATACATATCTCACCTCACTATTAGCATTGTTTGGCATATCTTCATTGCTGAAGAATCTGTCACCAGACAGCCGGATCCCTAGAAAAGGCCTAGACGGATCCCTCCATGAAGGGAACCGTGGGATCCGTGGTACAGAAGTACAAAATACTACTAACTTGAGTCTTATTTGCAGGAAATTATGCACTATACTCTTGTTTTCTAACCTTTATTTTGTAGATTTTCAAAATACACATGAAGATTTTGATACCATAAAGCTAGGGGGAGCTTTGTGTCAAACCATATTGCAAAACCATTTGCAACATAATCCTTATTTGGATTATACTTCATGACACCCCATTGCAACGTTGCAATCTTCAAGGGGGAGCATTTTCGTCACAAGGACGAACCATTTGCAAACATAATTGCAATACATTAGCTTACTTACTTTTATGTACTTGACGCCCTCACAAAGGGATGGACTCGTCAAGGGGGAGTTAAGACGAGAACCATTCCCGTCACTTGCTCTCTTTACATTTTTTCTTTTTACATGTTTTTCTTAAAACTTTGTGTTAGTTTCTTTTCGACGCTTTTTTTGTTTCGACAAAAAAGGAGAGAAGAGAGTAAAAACTCCAATTCAAACTTTTTACGAATTTTAGTTTTTCCTTAAAATAATTTTATGTTTTGTCATCAACAAAAAGGGGGAGATTGTTAATATAAATAAGCCGTAAAAACGTTTATTTATATTTTACGATCTTCTAATGTTTTGTCGATAACAAACGTAAAATCATTTTAACGAAACAAATAAAATACGTAAACTGTTTGAGCCAATAGTTTTCTAACACACTTACGCTTTCACATAAAACACTAAAACAAGTATAAGTGATTTTATGATTTAGTAATACATATGTACAACAACTAGTATTTACATATTTGGGTAAATATATACTTAACTAGTATATACTAAAATAGGTAAAAACTAACAAATGGTATTGACCCATAACCCGTGGTATTATCCAAACCACTTGACTTGGTACATTGAACTTATAAGATACATTGTATCTAATAAGTAACCCATGGATCAACCCATAACCCATGACCCATAACCAAAATACCCATGGGCAAAGAGGAGCGTCCCACGGATCCTAGCATTACGCTAGACGGATCCCTTGTGGGAGGGATCCGTGGGATCCGGGGAACAGTAAGTGTTGGGAATTATGCGAAGTAGGATTTCTACCGTCAATTCTACCGAAGGATTCTGTTGAAGTATAAAAGCCGTGCCGTGTTTCTGCTGAAGGGTGGAAGTTGACTAGGATCTGCATGCGCTTTATTAATTGCATGCTAACCCATCATTATTCTTGAACTGCCCGAGGTTAGCATGGGTATTATTGTACTGCTCAACATTGTTTAATGTTTACTCATAACATGTATGGGTTGAAACAAATGTTTAAATGCATGCTTGCATGCTTAGTCGTTTCAAGTGAAATAGTTTAGGGTTCCTTGTTTATAAAAGGAACTTGATAGTATGTAATAGGAAGAAGGAAGTTTTCAGAAACATAGAGTTTCAGTTAATAAAAGATCCATAGAGGATCTAAGTGTTCTTAGTTATTATAGCTTGTATTTACATTCCGCTAAAGAATACGAGTTGTAGAGAGTTTCTATTAGTTTGCTTATGATTACATAGGCAACACTAACGATCTACGAGTGCTAAAGATCTGTCAAGGTCTTTGTGTTTTCAACAAGTGGTATCAGAGCACAATTTTGTTGATAGTGGTTGTTCAAGAAGCATGTCTGGAAATAGAGATATGATGCACAATTTTGTTCCTATAGAAGGAGGAGGCAATGTGACTTTTGGTGGAAGTGATGGTAGAATCACTGGGAAATGCACCATCAAGACACCTTCACTGAATTTTGAGAATGTGTACTATGTTAGGGAACTTCAGCACTTCAACTTGTTCTCTGTCTCACAAATTTGTGACACCAAGAACAAGGTACTCTTCTCTGAAGATGAATGTCTTGTGCTTTCAAAAGAGTTCAAGCTTCCAGAAGATACTTCAATTCTGCTGAGAGTTCCTCGAACTCACAATCTATACACATTCAACCTCAATGAAGTTCATCCTGAAGGTGACCTCACTTGTTTGGTGGCTAAAGCATCCCTGGATGAGTCAAACAAATAGCATAGGAGAATGGCTCATGTGAATTTCAAAACCATAAACAAACTCTCTAAAATGGGTCGTGTTGAAGGTCTTCCCTCCAAAGTTTTCTCAAATGATCATAATTGTGTTGCATGCAACAAAGGGAAGCAACACAGAGCATCCTACAAAGCTTTCACTTCTTTGTGAGCATTATCTCTGAGCCTCTTCAACTGTTACATATGGACCTTTTGGTCCAACTCAAGTCGAAGCATCGATCACAAATATTTTTGTCGGTGATCAGCGATGGCTATAGCAGATTTTTTTGGGTGTTCTTTCTAAAGACTAAAGATGAAACATCTCCAGTGCTGAAAGACTTCATCACCCTCGTTGAAAATCAGTTGAACAAGAAGGTTAAGGGAATTCGGTGTGATAATGGAACAGAGTTCAAGAATGCTATTCTTATAGAACTTTGTAGGTCTAAAGGGATAAAGAGGGATTATAGCAATCCAAGAACCCCACAACAAAATGAGGTAGTTGAAAGAAAGAATAGGACCTTGATAGAGGCTGCAAGATCTATGCTTGCAGACTCTAAATTGCCCACTATGTTCTGGACTGAAGCTGTTGGCACAGCTTGCTATGTACTAAACAGAGTCTCCATTACTAGACATCACCTCAAAACACCATATGAACTTCTCTTTGGGAAGGTTCCAGCCATTCATTACCTCAAACCTTTTGGTTGTCAAGTGACCATTCTAAACACCAGTGATCCGTTGGGGAAGTTTGATGAGAAAGCTGATGAGGGTTAT
Organism: Chrysanthemum makinoi; assembly: GCA_910596185.1. Lineage (NCBI taxonomy): Eukaryota > Viridiplantae > Streptophyta > Magnoliopsida > Asterales > Asteraceae > Chrysanthemum > Chrysanthemum makinoi. The sequence continues at coordinate 149,165,453 of OU343220.1, forward strand.
ATTGTGGGTTATTCAACTCATAGCAAGGCTTACAGAGTGTACAATTTATCTGCCAAGAAGATAGAGGAGACTTTGAACATGAGATACATGGAAGATAAGCCCAATGTTCAAGGACAGGGTCATGTGTGGTCTTTTGACCTTGACTTCTTAACTGATTATTTGGGTTATACTAGACATATGGCTAACCAAAGTGCAGGTTCTCAAGAGTCTCCCTCTAACAATGTAGGTACCTTGGATGCTGACTCTGAAAGTGAATTTGAAGATGATGAACAACCTATACTTGTGCCTTTTTCTCCCTAATAATATTGCGGTAACACCTCGAGAGATACTTGATGAGAGTGAAGATGAATCACATTATCTGAGGACCTTGCTAGGCTTGGACTCAAGAGTTTGCACCAAGCTTGAAGTCTGAGAAGTTGGTGGGAGCTTGCAAATGAGGCTGTCGGTGGAAACACGGTTTCTGCGACACGTCTGATCTCTCCCATCATCATCAAATCTGCTGAAGGCTCGGCTGTTTCTACTCCTATACCTTCTAAAGTGTCCACAGACTTTGGTGCACCCTATACTCGCTTTCTAAGACCTTGGATCTTGGAAATCATCAACCCAAATTTGGCATTTTCTCCTCACCTTCCTATGACACAACTTTTGTACCAAGCGTGTCTAATCTTGAACCTTCCATTGAAGTCAACCCCACTGCTACTAAAAGAATCAACATCACTCACCCTCAATCCAATATTATTGGTGACATTCTAGCACCTGTTAGAACTCGAAGTGCTATCTCTAGTCCTAAATTTGGATAGGTTGCTTTTCTCTCTTATGTCTCAAATCAGCAAAGAGACAATCACACAGACTTCAAGCATTGTCTGTTTGCTTGTTTTCTTTCTCAAGTAGAACCAACCAGTGTCACTCAAGCTCTTAATGACTCAAGTTGGATTGAAGCAATGCAAGAAGAAATGCAACAGTTTCAAAACCAACAAGTTTGGATCTTGGTACCACTACTTGATGGCAAATATGCTATTGGAACTAAATGGATTCTGAAGAACAAAAGAGATGCAAGGGGTGTGGTTATTTAAAACAAAGCAAGATTAGTAGCTCAAGGTTACAGGCAAGAGGAAGGGATTGATTATGATGAAGTGTTTGCACCCGTTGCTAGAGTTGAGGCTATTCGAATTTTCTTGGCCTATGCATCTTACATGGGCTTCATGGTGTATCAGATGGATGTTAAATGTGCTTTTATGTATGGTGAGATAGAAGAGGAGGTTTATGTCACTCAACCCAAAGGATTTGAAGACCCGGATCATCCTAATCATGTTTACAAGGTGGTTAAAGCTCTCTATGGACTTCATCGGGCACCAAGAGCATGGTATGCTAGGCTTTCATCATTTCTGCTGAAACATGGCTATAGAAGAGGTGCCATTGATAAGACTCTTTTTCTGAAGAAGAACTCGACAGACATCATACTTGTGCAAGTATATGTGGATGACATCATCTTTGGATCTACTAAAGAAGCTTGGTGCGGGGAATTTGAGGAGTGATGAAGGGAGAATTTCAGATGAGTGCTATGGGGAAGCTTACTTTCTTTTTGGGTCTCCAAGTTCAGCAGAAACAAGATGGGATATTTATCTGTCAAGATAAATATGTGAGGGACATTTTGAAGAAATTTGGTATGGAAGGTGTCGACGCCACAACACCTTATGAAGCTCCAAAAAAAAACCAACAACGAACCAGATTTACCTGTGAATGTTCATTTATACAGGTTTATGATTGGTTCATTGATGTATCTAACAGCTTCAAGGCCTGATATTACGTTTGTTGTGAGTGTTTGCTCTCGACATCAAGTTACTCCACTTACTTCCCATCTCAATGCAGTCAAGAAGATCTTTAAGTACCTCAAAGGTCAACCTCATTTAGGCCTGTGGTACCCAAAAGAGTCTCCTTTTAAATTGGAAGCCTATAGTGATAGTGATTATCTTTGGTGCAAATCTGGATAGGAGATCCACAACTGGAGGCTGCCAACTCCTTGGAAAGAGATTGATTTCTTGGCAGTGCAAGAAACAAACCATTGTGGCTACCTCAACTCTTGGCGAGTATGTTGCTGCTGCAAATTCTTTGTGGACGGGTCCTTTGGATTCAAAATCAATTCTTTGGATTATGGGTATAACTTCATGAACACAACGCTTTTTATTGATAATCAAAGTACCATATGCATTGTCAAAAATCTAGTTTTTCACAGTCGAACAAAACATATTGAAACCAGGCACCACTTTATAAGAGATGCATATGAAAAACATTTGATAAAAGTGGCTAAAATTCATACAGATGACAATGTGGCAGATCTGTTAACAAAAGCTTTTGATGGACCAAGGTTTCAACACCTTGTGGTCAATATTGGAATGCTTAATCCTTAACTGCAAAGTTTAAGGGGAGGCATAGGCCTCAGGGGAGGCATATGCCTCAGGGGAGGATTTTGTAGTATGTATGTCCAGTCTTTTGTGATGTTTATTTTCTTTGTTTTGTTTGATAGTCATTTCTTAGTTAAAAAAAAAACTCACTTTCTCTTGCAGGTTTGTTGTATATAGTTGATGGTTTTTAACTCACCAGATATACCTTGTGTATATCAAAGAGTTGGCTAGTCCAAAGGGTACAGCTTTGGTAAAGACACATCAAATCTGTTGATAGATGTAATGATTTGCTCAAAATCATAGGGTCTGCAACCACCCATGCTTAATTCTTTGAGAGTTGTATGGTCATCAATTCACCATGGTATATTCCTTTTTGGAATCCAAGAATTGGCTAGCCCACAAGTATATGGCTTGTGGTAAAGGTAACTGTATCCATATTTGGTTATCAATTCACCAATTCTAAGAATTGACTAGTCCTGAGCAAACGGCTACAGGTAAAGACACATCAAATCCGTTTATATAGTTCTTTGATTTGCTAATAAATCTGATGGTTATCAATGTACCATAGTTTTCGAACTTAAACATTTGGCTACTCCAGTAGTGATGGCTATTGGTAAAGAGACATCAAATCCATTATGTTCTATGATTCACCTCTCACGAAGTTAACACACCGGATGTGATGAGAATAGTTTGAAACTGATATGTATTGATGTACATTATGTCATTTGTTGCTGCAAAGACCTGGTGTTTCAAAGTTTGGTCATCATAGAGATGAAATTGTTTCTGGTTCTTTGCCACTGATTTTTGAGAACAATCATCTAGTACTGCAGTCTCTAAGATCTATCAAGGTTAGGAAACTGGAACTTAACCAAGTCAAATTCCAGTTTAGGGGAGGATTGTTGGGAATTATGCGAAGTAGGATTTCTACCGTCAATTCGCCAAGGATTCTGGCTGAAGTAGAAGCGAGAATCTGAAGAAGAGATTCTGAAGTATAAAAGCGTGCCGTGTTTCTGGCTGAAGGGTGGAAGTCTGACTAGGATCTGCATGCGCTTTATTAATTGCATGCTAACCCATCATTATTCTTGAACTGCCCGAGGTTAGCATGGGTATTATTGTACTGCTCAATATTATTTAATGTTTACTCATAACATGTATGGGTTGAAACAAATGTTTAAATGCATGCTTGCATGCTTAGTCGTTTCAAGTGAAATAGTTTAGGGTTCCTTGTTTATAAAAGGAACTTGATAGTATGTAATAGGAAGAAGGAAGTTTTCAGAAACATAGAGTTTCAGTTAATAAAAGATCCATAGAGGATCTAAGTGTTCTTAGTTATTATAGCTTGTATTTACATTCCGCTAAAGAATACGAGTTGTAGAGAGTTTCTATTAGTTTGCTTATTATTACATAGGCAACACTAATGATCTACGAGTGCTAAAGATCTGTCAAGGTCTTTGTGTTTTCAACAGTAAGCTTTCTCCTCTATAAATAGTGAGCCATTTCTTCCTTTTGGCTTGCCATTTTCACACATACTTTCCTCAAGTATTGTATCTCTCTAACCACTGATCCTAAGGGATCTCTCTATGTAGTTTGTCTTTTGTTTTTGTGAGATTCTCTAGGTTCCTCTTAAAGGCGAGATCACCACTTCTTGAAGTCGAGCAAGCTCAAGTCCATGAGTTGTCATGCTTCGTCATCATCAAGACAACTGAGGTTCTTTTGTTGATAGTTCTTTCTTCCTCCATAGATGTGTTGTGTTGAAGGCATTAGTGAAGGATGCTGAAAGTGTCAAGAAGAAAGCATTAGTGAAAGGTGCTTAACGTCCGTGTCAAAAGCATTGGTGAAGAATACTAAAGGTGTCAAGACGAAGGCATTAGTGAAAGATGCCAAGCGTTGTGTCAAAGGCATTGGTGAAGAATGCCTAATCAAGTGGCATTAGTGAAGAATGCCAAGGTCGTATAATCGATGAGGTGCATCGTTATACATATAGTGATAGTTTATATTCAAGGATGGTGATATCCTTGATGGTGTTGTAATAAAGAGTGGATCTCCTTGGGATTAGGTGTTGTGTTGTAGGTAGTAGTTCCTCCATAGTAATGGAACTAGGTACTTAGCCTAGTACCTAATAAAGGGTAGGCGACGTTGTGATAGGTGTGGTTCACCTTGGTATGAAAGAACCCGGTGGTTAGCCTAGTACCGGAAAAAGAGTAGGCGACGTTGTGAAGGCTTCTCCGCCATAAGGAGATTGGTGTCGTGTAGTGTTTACGAACTCTCGAGTAGGTGACTCGGGGAGTGGAGTAAAGCAAGGAAGGTGTCCTTATAGCCAAACCACTATAAATACTTGTGTCGTGGTGATGTGCTTCTTACTCTTTATCTTTTATTACATGTTTATATATCTATCTATCAACGTCCAACATAAACAACCAAATAGATTGACATAAGTCGATCTAAATATTTAAAAAAAAGTTTTAAATTGGTAAAACTATTCAACCCCCCCTTCTAGTTTTCCACATTTTTGATTGTTTGAAAATATAATAAGGCGTAACTCAGTTTTGATAAATTCAATATAAGTTTTGGAAATATGTCGAGTTGAGTTTGTGTTTTGAAAGGTATGTATATATCTATTTATACATGTTAAAATTTGGTTTACGATATATATGCATGTTGATAAGGATTTAAAACATACATTTTTAGGGGGTCATTTAAGCCCTAAATCGATACATTTTATATCCGTTACTACTTAAAATCGTTCCTTTTCACATATTAGGTCTTTCGGAAGCAAATTGTTGTAATCAAACACTTTTGGACGAAAAGGAGCGAAAACATGAAGAAAACGACAAAGTCAAGATTTCAAGGCTTAATTTTGCACCTGAAGGCGTCCCAATCCATAGGGTGATGCCGTCGCTCACAAGGTTTTCTAAAACCTCTCAAGCGACGGATCATGTCACTTTTTGGTTTTACAACATGACGACATCACGCCTTATTTCAAGAGGGCGTCTCCCTTTGTTTTACACCAGACGACCAATACTCATTCCAAGACGACGTCCTTATTGAAGCCCGACGGCGTCACACTTCCTCAACTAACACTGTCTCAACGATGTCTTGTCCCAAACGAAACCCTAATGACGGCGACCAGACGGTGTCACAATCAAAAGGCGACGCCATCGCATGTGTATATCTATATATAGACTTCAAATTTTCTGTATTTTAGTGTGTAATATTTTGGAGAGCAAACCCTAGTTCGTTCATAGTCTGACTTTGGTAGTATGTTAGGGTTCCAAACCCTTCTTTACACACAAAGAAAAGTTTGTTAATCCATTATATCACCATGTTTATCCTATGTTCAATAGTTTGTTTGTGTTTATGCTTATCTATCATGCGTAGCTAAATTATTATTGTGTTTGCTTAGATGTATGAAACATAGTTGTTGATTATTGTTACGTTGTCTATTGTTTTAATTGATAGACGCTAGATTAAGGAAAACTGGCTTCTTCTTTAATTGTTTCGAGCTTGAACGTCCTAAATAACACAAAGCTTGAGAGTGCAATTGAGCCACTGTTGTGTTTATTGCGTGAATTGTAGCTTTAGGATAATAGAGTATTCGGGGGAGATACTATGGTACTTGGCGATCCTGTATAGTCTAGAGGAGAGTTACAATTCATAGAACTAGGGAATTAGGCACCCCCTATGACTAACACGGAATACAACACACCAATTAGAATGAGGATGTGACAATTCAACCGACCAATAAGAGATAACTAGGGAGTAAGAAAATCTAAGTAAACACGCTTTTAATTATCATAAGAACATAACCAATTAATCCATAGTTATTCTTCTTTTCATTAGTATAATTAGTTTTTAGTTTAAATTATTAGTAGTTAAAATTGGTAGAAGTACCACCCCCCACTCCTAAACCCCGAGATTTTACTTGTTTTCCTAAAAAAATATAAAAAGCTGAAAAGAATCACTCTCAACCTCACCTTCTCGTCATACATCTCTACTACCATCTCTATTCCCCTAGCGAACGATCAACCCCCTGGGCTTACCCATACTACACTAACGATTAGGTACACTGCCTAGAGGGTTGTAAAGTTTGCTCGTAGAAAAGGAAGTATTTTTAGATATATATAGCTATTGTTTTTTGGAAATCGGCTCGACACATTTGTCAATATTCGTGGTTTGGAGTAGTAAAAATATTTATGTTTCGTGATTTCGAAATCTATTTTTGTGTTAAAAATATGTAGACTTTGTTTATCAAGACATTTCTATTGTGGATTTCATTTAGTTTATAACATTGTGTTGTGAAATTAAAATGAGTCATGAACGACGGGAAAACATGTTGTGAGAAAAGAATACAGAATATAGAAACGACCTTGGATAACTACTCGGGTGTGGCCTCGTGTAAATCAGATAACATCTTGGGCTGTGGCCCGAATTTATAAACAAACGGACTCCAATTAAAGACATAACGGCTGCTTCCCAAATCTCTCAAACCAAACGGGCTGTAAATGGAATAGGCTAGAGAATGAGATGGGCTTTGGCCCATCATCGACGCCAAAAGGACCCTTAACAAGAAACAGGCCGAGCGGCCCAATAGCAAAACCAAACGCACCCTTATAATTTTGACAAGTTCTTTGGAAGGTTTTTATCAAAAACAAGTTTGAAGAAATTGGCGACATGAAAACAAGACTCAAGATGTTTAGTCGGGTGCTTGTTTTGGACAAGCAACTGGTTTGGAAATGGGTACATGACTCGCGACACATCTTAACGAGACTATTGGCTATACACCAAGTGTCTTGAAAATTTCACCCATGAGTCAAAGACTCGAGTCAATGTGGCTAGACTTGTTTACTTTTATGCTCAAGAACACTACGGGACTTATAGCAAAATGTTAGGGTCGAACGAGACTCAACAAAAACCGAGTACGCTACTACATTCCACTTATTCCTAGACCGCGACTAAGAATCAACAAGCTGGAAATTACGAGTCGGCATCAAGTTTTCTACGCAAGGATACTTAAGTCGAACTAAATAAGCACTTAAGCTAGGCACGAAAATAAGTCGAAACAAATAGCTAATGAGCAGATTTGAAATAAGCCATAATTATTAATAAGCAAATTACAAATTATCATTTTCATTTTCTTGTTTCTTTCCCTTGTGTTCGACAGCCAACAACAACAACACAACATCAACCACTTTACCAAATCATAATTCCATTCGACATAATCAAATAAAATAAATCTAAAAATATACAAAATTTAATTAACAACTTAAATCATAATCCAAAAATAACAAATGAACATGTTCTTACAATCAATTTGGTGGGTCGAAGGGTATGAAAACCAAAAACCAATTGCTCAAATTGAAGAGACTTGAGATGCATTGGAGCAATTAACCACTTGGAAAATCTTCCTTATGCACCCAATAACAAAACCCCTAAACTAATTTTAAAAACCCCTTTGTTTTGAAGAACCCTAATTTTCAGATTTGATTGGAAAATGATGGAGACGCTTCTGAAATCAATCCTTTTATAGAGGTAAGAGTAGGGAGATGATGGTGACACTCTTGAATCTCCAAAACATGTCTCTACCCATTTTGAGCTCTCTTCAGTCTTCACTTCTTTCTCAGCCACGTATGGCATCTCGTGAGTCGTCTAGGGTGTAGCTTGGATGAATTAGGGAAGGTGCCAAGTTTGTTTTCATGGTGGAAAGTAAAAAATATGTGAATTTGATCTATTTTGTTGTGTTTTTTGTTGTGTTACGCGTTTATAGAGAGAGGAAGGAGAAAGGACACTCCAAATGAATAGCCAGATCCAATTTGGGTCGCTTAGAATTTTTTTTTTTTTTTTTTTTTTATTTTTTTTTAAACTGTGTAACATGTACCCCGTGTGCCGTCGAGTTTTTGCGTAAACGTACCTTCCGAGTATTCGTAAAGTATAAAATATATATTTTTAAAAACGTTTATGAAAAAGTAATAATATAGTTTTATTATTACATAAAGGTTAAATTATATGTTTGTCGTTATTTAAATTGGTGTCGATACGCGTGTGGTGCCGTATTTATCTGGAATCACGAGATAACTTCTCGTTTTCATTTGTAACTCACCAGTAGGTGATAAAAAGTGATCATTACACTTTTCTAGATATAAAACATCAATTTTTATGCTACTGCATGTTGTAGTGTACGGGATAACTTCCCAAAGAAGTCGTTTATGCTTAAATATATCAATCAGGGAATAATAAATTCACAATTATTATTAAAATATTTAGTGAAAATTTACCGTGTATCACAAAAAGGACTTGTTCTGGGAAGGGTAATAATTTCAAGTTGGTCTAACCAGTAATGTAAACGTGTCTCGCGAAGGATTTGTCTTAGTAGAATGTACCATCTCGAGAGATTTTCATTAGACTTGCACCGGGCGGGTAATAATTTCAAGTTGGTTTATCCAGTGATGTAAATATGTCTCGCAAAGGTCTTGTCTATTGAAAATCAATCAATTAAAAACTATCAACTCTTCCCCCGATGTGCAGATCTACTTTAAAACTCATGAGCACATGTGGAGGGGGAGTATTTCAAAAAGATAATGAAAACTCTCAAAGTGTTAACAAAATATCTTTTCATGATATAAATACTTTGAGAGATTTTACAAATGATTTCTGGATACATGATCAACAACAAGTAACATCCTTCCTGGTGGTTATTTAAAACGGTCTACAGTCGTGGAGTGATACTTCGGTATACTTCAGCGACTCGCTTGAATTCTTGATACACGTCAGTGTATCTTGTTAGCCTTCTTGAGGGCCTCCAATTCAGGAACAGCCTTTGTGAGGATTTTCTACAGTCCAAACCTATTAGAGCTGGAAATCCAGCTAAGGAGATTCCTTCTACAAATCTAGTCCTGAAGACGTGGGTCTTTACTTAGAAACCACTCTAAGTATTGATAATTGTCCCTCAACGGGATTCGGACGGCTGATGTGCCCGACCCAAGGTGAATGGAATCAAGACATTCATCAACAAAACAATCGTAGTGAACAATTCACTAAGAAAGGGTTACCGTGATCTATTGGAGAGTATTACTAACCTTTACCATGCAGCTAATGGCGAATGCACCTTAGAGGGAGACAGTTACCATCACCATATTCATCCACATTCATCCACCTCTACATGCTCATACCAACATCACAACAAAAGATAAAGATCAGCAAAATGCAAAGAAATCTCTCACCAAAGATCAAAGCAAAGTAAAGTTCACAATGATTCTACGTCAAAATCAAAGAATCTACAAAGTGTAAAGACAATGATCAAAGCCAAGAAATGAGAACTACATAAGTATGAAGATCCAAACTCAACAAGAAGCATGACCATGTTGGAAAAGACAGATAAATATTAGTAACAAAGACGTTGATGAAAGGAAGGCGAAACCTACATAATCACAACAACAAGAACAAAGAACAAAGAAGTAAAGAATCAAAGACGTCTCAAGAAAAGAAAGCCAAAGAACAACTAAAGAGATAAAGATATCAAGCAACCTGTGATGACCAACCCTAAAGGGGAGATTGTTGGGATTACGTGTAATCAAAATTAAAGTGTCGGTCGTAAGTTAACGTAGTGGGTTGCTAATTTATTAGGCTTGTATGTTAGTTTAAACCTATGTGTAGGATCGTTAGTATGGTTGATATGGTGATTCGGGAGGTCGAGGAAGATGGAAGAACACCACCTTCATTGTTAGAGAGAGAAGGAAATACTATGTGTTTATTATTAATGAAAGGAAAATTACACAAAGAGTCTCACCCCTCCATGGAAGTATGGAGGGGTATTTATAGCCTAACATAACATAACTATTACAATATTACCTAACTAGTCCATGTGTTTTGGCTAAATAAGATAGATAATGTAATCTCGTAAATGTCGTTCCATTTACGTGTTAGGAGCAATCCCAACAATCTTCCCCCAATGGGACAACATAAGGGATTACTTACAACATTTCCTACAAGTACAAAAAACAAATAAAGAAAGGTCTTCATAAGCTCTTCAAACGCTGAGGATGACGACAATTGACGCTCTTTGTTTTCATCTTGTACCTCGACCTGAGAACTTTTTCTTCACGTGTAGGAAAATGATGTAATATGCATGAATTGGATTAACTTCCCCTTAATTCATGTTGCATGTCTTTAGCAGCTTCTCCGTACATTTCTTTTTGGCGAATTTTCTGAATCAGCTTCCCCCCAAACTGACAACCGTCTTCAGTAGATTCGAAACTTTGATGTAGTAGACATGTCTTCTAACTTTTGAAGTTTTCAGTGCATAGTGGAATTTGTAGATGAGCAGTAAACCACACCAGAAAAATCTATCTTGTCATGTAATCACAGTTGTACACAATGCGGAAAATCCGTTCGGGGGTAACATGCAAAAATCCGTTCGGGGGTAACATGCAATAAATCAACAAGATCTTCTCACGTATGTAGAAGCTTCACACTAAACAAACCATGAAAGACGAAATGAAACAACTTCCCCCTGATTGTTGCGGTCTATCGGAATAATAATCAATTTTGAATATGCAATTACTGGATAAAATGACCGTGTGTGAGGCATCATAACATCATATGTAGGTAGGTAACTTCACACAAAATAACCCGTGAAAGTTGAGACGATAACACCGAAGTGAGACGTTTGAACCACATATCGTCTCATTTCTTCCCCTGATTGAAGAAATTCATGAAGGGAAAGGGTTTTCGCAAAAAAGGCAAAGAAAGCACATGACCCATACACCCTCTTCCCCCCGATGTTTTCAATGAATCAGAAACATACACCACGTATGTTGATGATGAACTTGGAGACAGCGCAACCATGTATGTCCAATTAATCGAACAAGTGTGAAGTACCACAAATATCTCGTGAGAATCAACTGCTGATAAAACTTCTCTACTCATTTATACTCCTCTCAGCTAACTCATTACCGACCTCATTATCATTCTGACGGCTCTTTGTAGTGACTACTGATGGAGAAAACCCAATATGACGAACTTGAGACTGAAGTAAAATAACCCGAACTTGTGACTTAAACTTGCACTATTGTCAGACGAAGAACCCTTTTCTTTACCGGGTTGATTAACCGGATCGAAAAGGGGTAAACTTTAAGTTTCACGAATTATCCACAGCTTTTTGTGACACTTGAGCACAACAACGTAACTCCTTAAAAGTGATAGATATACGCTGTAAGCACAACAACGTAACTCCTTACATCAGGTATAACTAGACAACTCAAGTCCTTGTCATTCATAACGGTTAAAGCTGGAACAAGGATCTCGAAGAATCATGCATCCAACCAACCCCGATATCTTCAGATACTAAGTGCACGCACCCGTGATATCCCACTTCAACCTTAAATAAATAATAATGAATTCTCACCGTAATCACATCTTGCGGTTACATCCCCAAAACTAGCCTTCGTTACTTGGTTTAAGTGAACTATAATAATGGTTTTCCCGATCTTGTCAAAAACGTATCCTCGTGAAAATTTGTAATACCAAAATACCACTTCTTTTAGCCAAAACTTATACCAAGATAATTAACTCAATGTATTAAAAATACACATGAATAAGCAAATATCAGCCCAAATTTTGATATAATTTTCGTATCATGACCACCTAAGCCCAGTCTATGATTCAATTGTTATAATAGTGTAGACTAGTCCATGATTCAATTAACCCCGGCCTAAACACAAAAATGAAATTTCAACCCAACACAACATGTGTTATACCTGGCCTAATAGTTTAGCATAACCCGATCCAACAACTTTTACATAACCTGTATTACAAAACATAGACACACTCCATTAGTCTTAACCCTAACCCTAAAAACAGAATAAACAATCTGCCACCCACACCTATCAATCTCTCTCACCTAACTCATCTCTCCTAAACCAAAATCATCTCTTCTCAGATTCATCTTCATCAAATTATCCAGTCAAAAACACAATCGAAGAACATCCAACGAGAACCCAAAGATCTAAACTCATCCCCAAACGAAAACCCAAAGATGCAGCTTCAAGAAGACGAGTAGGTTTATGAATGTTAATAGTTTCTTGTCTTTCTAAAAAACGAAGTTAAGAAAGAATGAAACATACTTGTTTTTGTTCTTTGTTAATACATTCGAACAGACATAAGAAGCTTGGCTTCAAAAAGGATCTATGAGGAGACGGTGTTTCATGCTTTGAAGTTCTTAGAATTTCTTTAATCTCAAAGGAGAGAAGGAAAAAAAGAAAAAAGAAAAAAAACAAACTGAGATCTTTGATTGTTCATTTTAGTTTTGAGCCTTTGTTTTCAAATTTGTGATGTGTTTGTCTTCTTCTGAACCGAATACAAAGAGAGGATATAACACAATTGTTATGACTCCTCCTTTCAATTTTTTTCGGATAGATAATGAAGTTGAGCTTCAATAGTGGATTGATGAATATTATTTTCTTTTGTTTCTTTGACTTGCGAAGGTCTTGATTATTCTTTGCGTAACGTGAAAGAAATATCTGAGATCATTTGTTTTATTTGCTTTAAAGTTTGAGTCTTCTAGTAGTAGGATGAGATGGGATTTAGGCTAGAGATGGATTTGTTGAAGTGGTTATGTTGTTGAGCTTGTCGATGGGTTTAGGACAGACTTGGTGTGATGTTGAGGTAGTATTATGGTTCTTGTTTTTCTGTCCGTCTTCATCTCGTACTTGCAATTACTTTTGGACCGATGATATTTGTGACAAACTGAGGTAAAAAAAATCGAGTCTTTGGTAATTGGTTTTTCTCAACTGGTCTTCTTCTTCTTCATTTATGTCATATGGTCATTTTACCAATAAGGGTATTCTTGTTCGTAATAAACTTGTAAGAGTTTATTCGTAAGTTTCTTGCTCGTAAGATCCTTAGTCGTAAGATCTTACGAATAAGCCAAACCTTACTCGTAAACTGTCCTTGTTCGTAAACATGTTAGGTTTGTACGAATAAGCTTAGTCGTAAACATATTACGAATAAGTCTTATTCGTAAAATTAGGTTGTTACGAATTTCTTTCCAAGAAATTCGTAAATGTAACTGTAGAAGGCTCCTAATTCGTAAGAAAGGGTTTTAACCCATTCTTTGTTGACTTTTCAGATTCTGACCTTTTCTCCGACCATGTTTCCGACCAAGTTTTCTGATATGTTTTCAGACCGTTCTTGACCACAAATTCAAGAGAAAAAACCAAGACAAAAACTGATGACAAGTTTGACCATATTCACACACTTTTGACAAACAACTGATAATGCCTTTGGACAATATTCAGGAATTGTTAAAAAAACTGATAACAACTTAATACCATAGACCATATATCTGAAACTGTTAACCCAAGATAGTAGAAAAAATGATAAAAATTGGTAAAACAGTTTCAAACATGTAGCAAATTCACAAAAATTATGATTTTTGACAAGATAACACCACCAAAAAATCAACCAATAGTAATAAAACCTTGGCTCTGATGCCACTTGTAGGATCGTTAGTATGGTTGATATGGTGATTTGGGAGGTCGGGGAAGATGGAAGAACACCATCTTCAATGTTAGAGAGAGAAAGTAAAGAGAGAAGGAAAATACTATGTGTTTATTATTAATGAAAGGAAAATTACACAAAGTCTCACCCATCCATGGAAGTATGGAGGGGTATTTATAGCCTAACATAACATAATTATTACAATATTACAGATGAGTGTCTAAATACTCATCATTTTTGTACTGTTTAGAATGCCAAAAACATCTGAAAACACTCAGAAATGCTTCAAAATGATAAAAATATCACAAACAAGTGTTTTATGTGTTTAAAATGCAAAAACATCAAAATCTGGTGAAAAACGTATAAAGTTTGCATAATTGGCAGTTTTAGTCCCTCAAGTTTCAAAAGTTGTCAAATCTAGTCCACAGTAATTCAAAAACTTGTAAAATGTCATTTAAGGTCCATGGGATTCAAAAGTTGTCAAAATAAACCCTTTAAAGTTTAAAATTTACAAAATGACAACTTTAGTCCTTAAACTTTGAAAAATGTCAAATATAGTCCTTGGTTAATTTAAAAGTGAAATTTATCAAAAATAAACCTTGTACTATTAATAAATGACAAGAATGGTCCTTATGATAAACTTTTGGGAAATTACACTTTTAGTCCCTCAAAATCCAAAAATGACAATTAAGGTCCTTTTAAGTTTAAAAATGAAATAATTATCAACTATGGTCCTTGTGTTTATATTATTGGCAGGCTTGGCCCTTGGAAGGATGTTTGGAAAGGTGGCAAGTTTAACCCTTAACTTTGCTCAAATTACAAAAATGGTCCTTGTGTACTAGTTAAACCAAACGGACCTATTTACTAAACCAGATCCAAATCCATAAACCCACCAGTGGCCCAAATTCCCCAAGCCCATATTTTAAAAATAAAACACCCCTGCATCTTGTTCACCATCTTCAATCTTAACACTCTGCTACCACTCATTCCCTCCATCTCACCACCTCATCTCAACCTTTCCAGCTCATATCTACCTCTCACTATCACCCCCTCCACCTTGCAAACCAGCCCACACTGCATTAATTGCAGAAACCCACCCAAAGACTTTTTGGCGCCAAAAGTAAAATTGATGGCTAGGATCTGTTTCAGAGATCCAATGATGGTGGGATAAGCTCAGAAGTCGACATAGATCATTATAAATCAATAAAGAAGAGAAGAGAAAGAAAGTAGTAGAAGAAGTAGTGTAATTTTAATTACTTGTCTCGTTTTAATTATCCTAAGTTTTTCAGTACATGTTCAAGCTTTTTAATATCTTGTAATAATATTTTAGTGAATTTCAAATCTATTGTCGGTTTCAATTTCATAAATTACCACGTTTTTATGATTTTGCAATTTCTACCTTAATTTCTCAAATTGATCTAAAGTTGTTTGTATCTGATGTTTTAGACTAAGAAAGCTCATAAAAGCTCTTAGGAATCTCTTATAAGCTTTTAGAAATCTTAAATACTTTGTTTAGTATTAAAAACAGAAAAACAAGAAAAATCAAGAAAAAATAGTGAGAAAATAAAAATTCCATTGAAGAAATGATCAAGTCTGAAGCAAGGATGATTATGGATTGTATCTTGGTTTAGATCTTTGTGGAAAGCTATAGGAGTGTCCTTTGTCCTCGGTTCTGTTTTACCCTTGAATTCCATATTGTAAGCAATTTCCTTAAATTTGCATTTCCTAAATTAAGTACTATAATCTTGTTAGTTCTAGCTTTAATCTGTCTAAATTGAGTTAATATCAGTTCATTAATAAGTTACTTTGTTTAAAAATTAGTTCTAGTTCATTAAGCTTCTTATGACTTATTAAAATGGTGTTTGGATTTGCTGAGTTTGATAACTCAGAGGTTGTTTTGGTTGAACTTTCTAGTTGGTATATGTTACATCATGTCTAAAGAGGGTATTTTAACCATAAAATACAGTACTCATAAGATAAAAAGTCAAAATCTCATGTATTTGCCCTTAACAGTCCACTGTTGGGATTTTGAGTTGCAAAATTCATTTTACAAGCTTAAAAGTTGTTGGTTTAGCTTTAGATAATCTTATAATAGCTTAATATAACATATCTGATCATTAAGATCAATCAAAAGTTCATTTTAGTCAAACTGCATGTTCTTGTAAAAAGTCAAATTTCTCAAATAAATTTGTTTTTGAATAAAATCTAGAATTTTATTGTGTGTTTAATATTAGGATTTAGCTTAAATGCTTTTGGGATAGTAATATTTAACTGCTAAACTAAAATATAAAAATAGTAGCTCTCTCCCACTTGGCTTATAAAGTGCTTATTATTAAGCTTGTTTTGAGGACCCTTTAGAAAAATGCCTTGCACCACCAAAACAGTGGCCATAACCACCACTTTGGTGGGTCCCACAGGCCACACCAGTGAACCCCACTGGTGGTTCTTGGTTCCTTTCCACTCACCACCCAGCTGACTCTCCATTTCCGTAAAGGTTTTGAGCTTAAGCTCTATGGACCCCACCCTTAGTTCAGCCACAATGTTGTCCCATTTCTGAATAAAACTAGTTTTTGTTTTGCTTAATTCTTAGCTTAATCTGCTTTTCAGAAGTTTAGGATGGTTGGAATAGGTTAGTATTTAGTTATTATAGCATTACCTAGCTTCTGTGTTTATTTGGTGGTCATTTGTGGCTTTTAGCTTATTTTGAAGTGCTTATTTATAAGCAGTTACACTGCAGCTTATTATTCCTCCACATAAGCATATGTTTTTATATTTTTTATAAACTTAGAATAATATTTTAGCATTTTCCTGAATTTTTCAGATTTTTCCTTCACTGTTTAGTATTTTTCTTTATTTTAAATAGTTTTTAATCCTTTTAAATAGCTTTTAATACTAATAAATCAGAAAAAGCTTTAAAAAATATGTTTTCAATTTTCATAGATTAAGATAAATATAAAAAGCCTAAAAAGTATTTTTCCATAATTTTCTTGGTTTAATTAGTATTTTCTAGCATTTTAATTAGTTTTAAATAGTATTAAATTAATAATAAATATATAAAAAGTCTAAAAATATATTTTCAGTTTTAAAATAAGTTTTATCATATTTTAGATTTTTCTAAGTTATAATTTCATTTTTCTAGGTTAATTTTGTATTTTTTTATATTTTAGTGCATTTTAAATACTTAATAAATAGTTTTTAATTAATAATAATTAAATAAATAGTTGTAAAAATATTTTTCTTTTTCTAATAATTTTCTTTTATTATTAGGATTGTAAAAATATCATTTTCATATTTGTAGGCCTTTTATTTCTTAAAACTCACGTTTTATTTTGTACGTTAACGTAATTTTATTTAAGCGTCGTTTTAGATTTTAAGCGTTCATCACTTTAAAAATAGTGATAGCGTTTATTTAATATATTTTATCTTTTATTTTCTTTAATTTGCATTTAAGTCGCTGTAATTTGTAGATCTTTTCTTTAGGTAATTATCCATCGAAATCCTTACTGATCACTATCTTTAGTGATCATTCTATCATCTGATCAAGTGTTTATACACCAATTCATCCTCCGTGGGACTTAACGACCCAAGAATCCACTATATTCCTCTGATCTAAATTGCATTTGGTGTGTGAGCTGTTTTGAGTTTCTTACGGTTGGCCATTCACAAGTGGCTAGCTTGCGTGAGATAACTTGACGGTTCAGCACAGATCAAATTTTGGCATTGCCACGGGAGGTTGTAAGCGTGTTTTAAGCATTTCCAGATCCATTCTTGCACATATACCACCTTTTTGTAAAGTTAATCAAAATCAAAAAGTTCATTAGCACTTTTCCTAAAGTGTTAACAAATCCAAAAATATTTTCATTCTTTGTTTTTATAACATGTTTTTTCAAAAATACCAAAAATATTCCTCTTTACCCACTTACCCTTTTGATTCTTCATTTCTTACCCTCTAGAACCATTTGATTCTTTCTATGTCTTATCCTCACCCTCTTGGTTGTCAATGGTGTGGTGGTCCTTATAATGGTGGCAATTGCCCCAGTTGTAGCATGGTGGAATCGGGAAACGGGTGCTATAACCAAGATCCCTATTCCTACCATAACACAACCGATTTATTCCATCAGCTACCACACTGTGAGACTCAGCAGTTATATTGTTGTGAGTACTGTGATGGTTCACACTCCGGTTCGATTGTCAATCGGAAACACGCTTGTCTATGAGCGGGTTCGATAACAATTATGACTACAACACATATGACTCACGGCCACATCGGTTTTCACATGTTGTGAGTATTGTGAAGGTCCTCACTCTAGCTCGGATTGTCAAACAGGGAATCCATTTCCTTGTAACAATTACGACTCTTCGTATCAAGACCAACCTCCACAATACCAAATGATTCAAGCAAATCCTCATGAAACTACGGACCTTCTCTGAAGAGTCTTGAGTTATTAAAAGAACTTAAGGAGGAGTCGGCTATCTCACATGAGAAATCCATGGAAGAATTGTTAGCGGAGGAAGCGGCTGCTAAATTAGATTCCCAGATTGCCATTGAAAACACTGTTAGGGAATCAATTAGACTACAAAAAAAGCATTCAAATCTAGCTCTCAATTCCATTTCATTCCTGATGGCGATGATGATGAAGATACCCTTGATATTCTACAATTTTATTCATCAAGTTCATCAGTTGAGATTCCATCCGTGGAAATGCAGGGAGAAAAGAATATGACTGAATCACTAGCAGTAGAAATAATGGAACTTGTAGAATCCATAACTGCTAGTCCTTCTCAACTCCCTCAGTCTGCTGTTATCACACCCGAGATTCACACTCACTCTCTTATTATGGGGGATGAGCATCTTGACACTGTTCCTGAAAAGGAATCGGACGAATTCATAAAGTCTAGTGTTGAGGACCTTGTCCCAATCCCGAGAGAGTCACAGGGAATTTTCGAGCATTTGTGTGATATTCCTACTCCTATTGTCTTCCAAAATGATCATATTGAGATGTTCTCTGATTCTGATGAGGACTATTCTTTATCTTGTGGAGACATAAGTTATGTGGGGGAATTACCTTCTGAGCTTGTCAGCTTAGGAGAAGAGAATGAGGAAGAAATAATCCAAGACGAAGCTCTTCGTCTTACATTATTGAATGTTAATCTTCTCATTTCTAGAATCGAGGCTTTTAATGAAAAGCCTACTTCATATCCTATCCCCTTTGAGGATAGTGAACTTTTGTTCGATGATTCTATTCCGGAATTACAAACGTTCCATTTTGATCATATGGGAGAGAAGATTAGTGGTATTACCACTTCTCATTCTCATAATTCTCTCCCGATTATGAATCATTCACTTTTGAGGAGTTCTCCAGTGAACTCAGTCAAATCAATCCTGAATATGAATCATTCTCCTTTGAGGAGTTCTCCTGTGAACTCACTCATATCATATCTCCCCCGGAGTATGATAATTTCTACTTTGATCTAGACACACCCATAATATGTCTTGATCAAGTGAGCCTAACTGAGGAGATTCATGAAACTATGAATTCTCCTATTGAGGATGAAGAGTTAGTCATGACTTGTATCATGATTTTCTTTCTTTTCTTCATATATCCCGTGACTTCTCCTGTTCTTCACTCCTTCAGGAATGAAGACATTATCTTTGACCCGGCATTTCCATGTACCAATTGTGAGCCGGTTCTGCTGTCTCAGATCTCATCGGTGTGGAACTTTCACGTACTTCAATGTTTATACAAACATCTTGAATGAAAGTCCGATGGAGATTGTCTCTTCCACTTACTTCCCCATGAACAAATGAATTCGGGGTCGAGTCAAGCTAGCGACTCGGTAATCAAAAACAAGTAGTGCAACATGGGTTTTCACCTCTGTTTTCTGTCTTCTTACCCCTTTCTACCACCCTAGTGTGGGGGAGATGCCCCACATGTTGTATAAAAAAAATTGTAAATATTAAAAAAGAGAATAATTGTTGTGTTTCTACACTTAGCTAGTAATGTTATTTTTTTATGTTCTAAGTTTCGCATAACAGTAGGTACTTTGAATATTGAGGACAATATTCATTTCTAAGTGTGGGGAAATTCGCGAATTTGATCATAAATGTACCCTTTTAGTCCCTTTTTCCCCAAAATGGCCAAATTTTAAAATTTTTTATTTAGTGGAAGTACTATGTACTAAACACAACAAATGGTAATCAGTCCACCATGTCTAACCCACATAAGGATTGGCTAATCCAGGAGCAAACGGCTCTTGGTAAAGATATCTCAAATCCGTTTATGGCTTGCAATTTGCCCAAAATTGTATGGTGTTCAGCTCACCATATCCTAAAAAGTAAAGAGTTGGCTAGCCCGCAAGTTTATGGCTTGTGGTAAAGGCAGTTGGAAAACCATAATTGGTAATCGACTCACCAAAGATAATATTGATAATTTATCTAAGAGTTGGATAGTCCAGAAGCAAAGCGGCTTACGGTAAAGACAAATCAAATCCGTTGAAAGCTTATGATTTGCTCAAAATCATTTGGTTATCATTGTACCAAGGTTCTTACTTGAACTAAAACAATTGGCTACTCTAGAAGTAATGGCTTTTGGTAAAGAGATAAAATCCATTAAATTTTCTCAAATCATTGCTAGGGACTAGCAATATCTTAGTGTGGGGGATTGATGAGTGTCTAAATACTCATCATTTTTGTATTGTTTAGAATGCCAAAAACATCTGAAAACACTCAGAAATGCTTCAAAATGATAAAAATATCACAAACAAGTGTTTTATGTGTTTAAAATGCAAAAACATCAAAATCTAGTGAAAAACGTATAAAGTTTGCATAATTGGCAGTTTTAGTCCCTCAAGTTTCAAAAGTTGTCAAATCTAGTCCCTGGTAATTCAAAAACTTGTAAAATGTCATTTAAGGTCCATGGGATTCAAAAGTTGTCAAAATAAACCCTTTAAAGTTTAAAATTTACAAAATGACAACTTTAGTCCTTAAACTTTGAAAAATGTCAAATATAGTCCTTGGTTAATTTAAAAAGTGAAATTTATCAAAAATAAACCTTGTACTATTAATAAATGACAAAAATGGTCCTTATGATAAACTTTTGGGAAATTACACTTTTAGTCCCTCAAAATCCAAAAATGACAATTAAGGTCCTTTTAAGTTTAAAAATGAAATAATTATCAACTATGGTCCTTGTGTTTATATTATTGGCAGGCTTGGCCCTTGGAAGGATGTTTGGAAAGGTGGCAAGTTTAACCCTTAACTTTGCTCAAATTACAAAAATGGTCCTTGTGTACTAGTTAAACCAAACGGACCTATTTACTAAACCAGATCCAAATCCATAAACCCAGCTGTGGCCCAAATTCCCCAAGCCCATATTTTAAAAATAAAAACACCCCAACATCTTGTTCACCATCTTCAATCTCACACACTGCTACCACTCATTCCCCTCCATCCGCCCTCACCACCTCATCTCAACCTTTCCACTCATATCTACCTCTCATATCACCCCCTCCACCTTGCAAACCGACCCACTTGCATTAATTGCGAAACCCACCCAAAGACTTTTGGCCAAAAGTAAAATTGATGGCTAGGATGCATTTGAGAGATCCAATGATGGTGGGATAAGCTCGAAGTCGACATAGATCATTATAAATCAATAAAAAGAGAGAGAGAAAGAGAGTAGTAGAAGAAGTAGTGTAATTTTAATTACTTGTCTCGTTTTAATTATCCTAAGTTTTTCAGTACATGTTCAAGCTTTTTAATATCTTGTAATAATATTTCAGTGAATTTCAAATCTATTGTCAGTTTCAATTTTAGTAAATTACCACGTTTTTATGATTTTGCAATTTCTACCTTAATTTCTCAAATTGATCTAAAGTTGTTTGTATCTGATGTTTTAGACTAAGAAAGCTCATAAAAGCTCTTAGGAATCTCTTATAAGCTTTTAGAAATCTTAAATACTTTGTTTAGTATTAAAAACAGAAAAACAAGAAAAATCAAGAAAAAATAGTGAGAAAATAAAAATTCCATTGAAGAAATGATCAAGTCTGAAGCAAGGATGATTATGGATTGTATCTTGGTTTAGAGCTTTGTGGAAAGCTATAGGAGTGTCCTTTGTCCTCAGTTCTCTGTTTTACCCTTGAATTCCATATTGTAAGCAATTTCCTTAAATTTGCATTTCCTAAATTAAGTACTATAATCTTGTTAGTTCTAGCTTTAATCTGTCTAAATTGAGTTAATATCAGTTCATTAATAAGTTACTTTGTTTAAAAATTAGTTCTAGTTCATTAAGCTTCTAACAGACTTATTAAAATGGTGTTTGGATTTCTTTGAGTTTGATAACTTCGAGAGGTTGTTTTGGTTGAACTTTCTAGTTGGTATATGTTACATCATGTCTAAAGAGGGTAGTTTAACCATAAAATCAGATACTCATAAGATAAAAGTCAAAATCTCATGTATTTGCCCTTAACAGTCACTTGTTGGGATTTTGAGTTGCAAAATTCATTTTACAAGCTTAAAAGTTGTTGGTTTAGCTTTAGATAATCTTAGTATAGCTTAATATAACATATACAGTCATTAAGATCAATCAAAAGTTCATTTTAGTCAAACTGCATGTTCTTGTAAAAGTCAATTTCTCAAATAATTTGTTTTTGAATAAAATCTAGAATTTTATTGTGTGTTTAATATTAGGATTTAGCTTAAATGCTTTTGGGATAGTAATATTTAACTGCTAAACTAAAATATAAAAATAGTAGCTCTCTCCCACTTGGCTTATAAAGTGCTTATTATTAAGCTTGTTTTGAGGACCCTTTCTGAAAAATGCCCTGCACCACAAAGTGGCCATAACCACCACTTTGGTGGGTCCCACAGGTCACACCAGTGAACCCCACTGGTGGTTCTTGGTTCCTTTCCACTCACCCCCCAGCTGACTCTCCATTTCTAGAAGGTTTTGAGCTTAAGCTCTGTGGACCCCACCCTTAGTTCAGCCACAATGTTGTCCCATTTCTGAATAAAACTAGTTTTTGTTTTGCTTAATTCTTAGCTTAATCTGCTTTTCAGAAGTTTAGGATGGTTGGAATAGGTTAGTATTTAGTTATTATAGCATTACCTAGCTTCTGTGTTTATTTGGTGGTCATTTGTGGCTTTTAGCTTATTTTGAAGTGCTTATTTATAAGCATACCGACTTATTATTCCTCCACATAAGCATATGTTTTTATAATTTTTATAAACTTAGAATAATATTTTAGCATTTTCCTGAATTTTTCAGATTTTTCCTTCCTCAATGTTTAGTATTTTTCTTTATTTTAACTAATTTTTAATCCTTTTTAAATAGCTTTTAATACTAATAAATCGAAAAAGCTTTTAAAAATATGTTTTCAATTTTCCTAGATTAAGATAAATATAAAAGCCTAAAAAGTATTTTTCCATAATTTTCTTGGTTTAATTAGTATTTTCTAGCATTTTAATTAGTTTTAAATAGTATTAAATTAATAATAAATATATAAAAAGTCTAAAAAATATATTTTCAGTTTTAAAATAAGTTTTATCTTATTTTAGATTTTTCTAAGTTATAATTTCATTTTTCTAGGTTAATTTTGTATTTTTTTATATTTTAGTGCATTTTAAATACTTAATAAATAGTTTTAATTAATAATAATTAAATAAATAGTTGTAAAAATAATTTTCTTTTTCTAATAATTTTCTTTTATTATTAGGATTGTAAAATATCATTTTCATATTTGTAGGCCTTTTATTTCTTAAAACTCGCGTTTTATTTTTTGTGCGTTACGTAATTTTATTTAAACGTACGTTTTAGGTTTTAAACGTTCATCACTTTAAAAATAGTGATAGTGTTTATTTAATATATTTTATCTTTTATTTCTTTTAATTTGCATTTAAGTCATTTGTAATTTGTAGATCTTTTCTTTAGGTAATTATCCATGAAATCCTTACGATCACTTTATCTTTAGTGATCATTCTATCATCGATCGAAGTGTTTATACACCAATTCATCCTCCGTGGGACTTAACGACCCAGGAATCCACTATATTCCTCTGATCTTAATTGCATTTGGTGTGTGTTTTGAGTTTCTTACGGTTGGTCATTCACAAGTGGCTAGATTGCGTGAGATAACTTGACGGTTTTGCAATATTACCTAACTAGTCCATGTGTTTTGGCTAAATAAGATAGATAATGTAATCCCGTAAATGTCGTTCCATTTACGTGTTAGGAGCAATCCAAACACTATGGCTCATGTATCAAGCCCATGGGCCGTGAGAAATGTTCTAGAAAGCCTATATGGGGCGTTTCCCTTACATGTCAATATATAAACTAATGTAAACCTCATTAGAGGGTGGTGGTTTCATTTATGCAAAGTTACTCTTTCTCATTATTCTCTCATATTTGATTCTATACCATCTCTCTCAACCTTTATCTCACCAAAGATAAGCTTGTGTATGTAATATGTTGACCTAACAACGTCATATGCTTCAATATTTAACAATACTTAGTGAATTCTTTCAGATATCAATACGGCATATGGCCAGAGTTTCATACGCCGTATGCTCTTTTACATCTTGCATACAGAATCATCAAAAACAGATCCAAATCATGTCTTTTTCGTACCTTTGGTAATATTGCTCCATAATCACTGAAATTGGAAAAGTAGGCAATTAAGCATCAATCCAGATATAAACATGCAATATATGAGCAATAATCATGTGATAAGTATTCAACAATTTAGGATTTATCCGATTACCTAGAAATCTATGAGACATTGGCTAGACCACTTGATATGGCACTTATACCTGTCATTTCAACTAATAACAGATATAAGTGACATATCAAGTTACCTAACCAACGTCTCATGGTCCTAATATTTCACATTAATTCTTTACACAACTTGCTTTATGACAGTCATTGAAATCCAAAATCTAGTACCCTACCTCAGATATCGATTCACCTGCAAAATATGGTTACATTTTATGCCACACGGATTTCGCCACACCAAAAGTATGGTTGGCAACGTCACTTTGGCAAACCTAAATCCTGAAACAACCATGCATTTAACGTTCAAATATGAAAACATTCAAAAAAATCAAACACTTATTGCATAAAAAAAACATACCTAATGAAGTAACAAACTAAAAACCTACAAAAAATTATAACCAAGTGTTACCCATACATAAAGCTTTAACAAACACAAATATATATACATAAATCTACTAATAGTATCAAAAGATCATGACAGCCAAATAAAACATAACTTGCAGCAAACCATATAAAATCAGCACTTATGATAACACATCAGACTCATGACAAAGCTTAAACAAATATAAACACGTATCTACAAATCCACAAACTAAATAAGAAACCAAATACCTTTCATTAATGAATCAGATGGCAATGAAACCTCGCTATTGATTCTTGAAACATCGAAACTCTCACCACTCTCTAAGATGTAACACAACTTAATTAAACAACTAGTATGTGTGTTTAGAGAAAAAATTTAGGGACAAAACAAATGAACCAACAACTACTCTTGTAGATGGTTCTAGAATTGATAATGGAAAATAGGTGAACGACGATTGTTCCTATAAATGATTCTAGATTTGTTAATAGAAAACAGGTGTACAACTTGTACTGAAACCCAAAATTAATTATGTGGCAATTAAGTGAAAAACCCACTGTCATTTTTTTAATCTTCTTAGCCGACTGCTCGGCTCGTCTTGACGTGTGAACAGTGCCGGCTCGATCCGCCGCTCCGCAATGCACCCAAGCCATCCTCATCCCTGCAGCCGGCCTCCCAACCAATGATTTCACAACAGTACCAGCTCCCAAGTTTCACTCCAACAAATGTTATATAGTATAATTTTAGTAAAATTTTAGGCAAAACATAATCATTTTGATAATAAACTTGACTGAAAAGAATCATACACGTCAAAGTACAAAGATTTTCATGTGACTTATAAAGTATGAAAATGTATAATTCTTAAATACCGCAATTTATACTTTTTTAAGATGTCATATATAGATTTACTAATCATATATTGCATGAATTAATGTATAGTACTTTATGTTTACATGTTATATAATATTATAACGAATATACACAACATCTATTGACTAGCAAGTACATTTCTTTGCCAATCATCACAATCTCGTAATACTACTGATTACCATTTTCGTATAGCCATTGCATCGTGATGCATGGGTACTCTGCCATTTTTATATGAAATATCATGTGATAAAGTGGTTTCTTTAAATTATTGTAGGATCGTTTTTATGGGTGATATGGTGAATCGGGAGGTCTAGGAAGATGAAAGAACATCTTTATCATGTTAGAGAGATAAAGTAAAGAGAGAAGGGAGAATACTAGGTGTTGTTTTATTAGGAAAGTGAAAGTTACACAAAAGAGTCTCACCCTCCAAGTGAAGTCTAGGAGGGTATTTATAGCCTAGCACATACATCTATTACAATATGACATAATAAGTCCATGTGTTTTGGCTAACAAAGATAGATAATGTAATCCCGTCAATGTCGTTCCATTTACGTGTTAGGAGCGATTCCAACAATCTTCCCCCAATGGGACGACATAAGGGATTACTTACAACATTTCCTACAAGTAATAAAACAAATAAAGAACGGTCTTCATAAGCTCTTCAAATGCTGAGGATGATGATAGTTTACACTCTTTGTCTTCTTCTTGTACCTCGACTTGAGAACTGTTTTCTTTACTTGTAGGCAAATGATGTAATATACATAAATTGGATTAAATTCCCCCAATTCATGTTGCATGTCTTTAGCAGCTTCTCCGTACACTACTTTTTGGCGAAGTTTTTGAATCAGCTTCCCCCCAAACTGACAAGCGACTTCAGCAGATTCAAAACTTTGATGTAGTCGACATTTCTTCTAACCGAAGTTTTCGATGCGCATAGCGGAATTTGTAGATGAGCGATAAACCACACAAGGTAAATCTGTCTTATTTCAGAAAATCCGTTCGGGGGTAACATGCAAGAAATCAACAAGATCTTCTCACGTATGTAGATGCTTCACACCAAACAAACCACGAAAGATGAAATGAAGCAACTTCCCCCTAATTGTTGCGGTCTACCGGAATAATAGATACTTGTGAATACGGAATTACTCGATAAAATGACCATGTGTGAGGCATCATAACATCCTATTTAGGTAGCTTCACACAAAATAACCCGTGATAGTTGAGACGATAATACTGAATCAAGACGTTTGGACCACAGATCGTCTCAATTTCTTCCCCCTAATTCAAGAAATTCATGAAGGGAAACGGGTTTTTGAAAATAAATCAAAGAAACAGAGGCGACAATACTCTCTTCCCTCCGATGTTTTCAATGAATCAGAATCATACACCACGTATGTTAATGATGAATTGGAGACAGCGAAACCATGTATGTCCAATTAATCGAACAAGTGTGAAGTACCATAAATATCTCGTGAGAATCAACTACTGATAAAACTTCTCTACTCGTGTATACTCTTCTCCGCTAACTCTTTACCGACCCCATTATCATTCAAACGGCTTTTTGTAGTGACTACTGATGGAGAAAACCCAATATGACGAACTTGAGACTGAAGTAAAATAACCCGGACTTGTGACTTAAACTTGCGGTATTGTCAGCGAAGAACCCTTTTCCTTACGGGTTGATTAACCGGATCAAAAGGGGTAAACTTAAAGTTTCTCGAATTATCCACGCCTTTTGTGACACTTGAGCACAACAACGTAACTCTTTAAAAGTGATAGCTATACGCTGTAAGCACAACAACGTAACTCCTTACATCAGGTATAACTAGACAACTCAAGTCTTTGTCATTCATAACGGTTAAAGCTCGAACAAGGATCTCGAAGAATCATGCATCCAACCAACCCCGATATCTTCATATACTAAGTACACGCACCCGTGATATCCCACTTCAACCTCAAATAAATAATAATGAATTCTCGCCGTAATCACATCTTGCGGTTACATCCCCAAAACTAGCCTTAATTAACGGTTAAAATGAATTTGATAATGTTTTCCCGATCTTGTCAAAAGTTTTATCCTCGTGAAAATTGGTAATACCAAAATACTACTCCTCTTGCCAAAAGTTATACCAAAATAATTAACACTTTGTATTTAAAGAAATACATTTGAATTATTAAATTTCAGCCCAAGTATGAATTATTCGGATTCACTAGTCAGCCCAGTCAAAATAATAAAGTCCGGTCCATCCTTTATTATAACAGCCCATGCGATCCCATCAAAAGTCCACCCAACACAACACCCGGTCCAATCCTTGATCCCATACGTATGAATTGCTCGTTTTCTATATATACGGCCCAATCGAATTACGTTTGAATGTAAAATCCGATCCAACACTCAACAAAGATTACGCCCGGGCCCAACACAAATACAATCCCAATCAGTACAATCTCTACGAATACAAATTTTGGCCCTTGTTTCAAATAGAGTAGTCAGCCCATTTACAAACCCTAATAATTTGTAATATAAAGCTACTAATCCCTAGTCAAACATCTCATTTGCAACCCTGATAATATTTATAATCCGCCTCTCACCTATCTACTCTTTCCCTCAGACACCAAAATTAGATCTGATCTAAAAGGACTCATCTCATCTCCTATCATCAATAAAAAAAAAACTCAGTCACATCTTCCATATCGAAGCCTAGTGACTACCCTATCATACCCAAACCTTCTCTTTTATTTCTGCTCATCCGAATCAAGAACAAGTTAATGGCTTCAAGATCCGTAATTTGGTCTCGGGTAGGTTTTAATAGGTTGTTTTTGTGATTTTTGTTTGATAGGTTTTGAACGAAACAAGAAAACGACTGTAACATGCTTGTTATGAGTCATTTCTTATTTACTTTCGAATATTAATCATGAGGTATATCCTTCAAACAAAGTTTGTGATGATTGTTTTCGTGAGAACCGGCAATGGTTTTGGTATATCTTTCTGAGATAAGTAGGTTGTTCTTGAAAGAACAAGTATTGAATGATTGATTGATGGGGAGTGACGTGAGGTGGAGATGGTTATTTAGGTTAGTAATTGAGTTTGTTTTATTTAATGTTGATGAGGGTTGATTCGAATTAGGATATGGTATGGCTGTTGTGGTGGTTGACTTCTTGTTAATCACCATCAGTCTCGTATTCATTTTTCTTATGGTTATGTGACTTGGGATGAAGTCAACTGAAGTCACAAGAGAGTCGATGGTATTTTGTTGGTCAAGGTCAAATATGAGTCTTCTTTTTAATCTAGTTTTTTCTGTCAACACCTTTACTCGTAAGACATGGTTGTAGGACTTAGGCGTAAACTTGTAAGAAATTTCTTATGCGTAAGGAGTCTTCCTTATGCGTAAAAGTTTGTTACTCGTAAGCCCTTATGCGTAAACCACTACGCGTAAGCCTTATGCGTAGGGTTCTTATGCGTATAGAAAGCTTACTCGTAAGGAAAACCTTACTCGTAAGCATGGGTCCTTACGAGTAACTTTCCAAGTTACTCTTAACAAGTCTGAAGATGATTGCTTAGGCGTAAAAAAGGGGTTTTGACCCTTGTTGACTTTTTCCGGCGATTTTTCCGACCAAGTTTTGTGACCAGATTCATGAAACCCAGAAAAAATGGTATAAAAATAGCACTTATGGCCCATTTTGACCATTGATATGAACAATTTGACCATAAAATTTGTCACAGAATGGTACAGAAAACGTAAAGTTGCATCTTAGACAAAAAATTGACACAAGACAGTAATATTGCAAGCTTTTGACATTTTTGACAAAAGGATAAAATAAACTTGTATAAAAAAAACTGTTAAACACAATAGTATATGTGAAAGATTAAAACTTCGTTAAAACAGCTTTTAAGACAAGATTTTGACAAGATAACATCACCAAAATCAACCATAACTAAAACCGACCTTGCTCTTATACCACTTGTAGGATCGTTTTTATGGGTGATATGGTGAATCTGGAGGTCTAGGAAGACGAAAGAACATCTTCATCATGTTAGAGAGATAAAGTAGAGAGAGAAGGGAGAATACTAGGTGTTTTATTATTAGGAAAGTAAAAGTTACACAAAAGAGTCTCACCCTCCTAGTGAAGTCTAGGAGGGTATTTATAGCCTAGCACATACATCTATTAAAATATGACATAATAAGTCCATGTGTTTTGGCTAACAAAGATAGATAATGTAATCCCGTCAATGTCGTTTCATTTACGTGTTAGGAGCGATTCCAACAATTATCGTCCTACATAAAGTTATTATCACGAAAAAAGATATAATTGAAAAATATTGCTTGCCAAATATATTAATTACATTGTACCCACCACCGCAACGTGTAGGTACCCTGCTATTTTTTTATAAAGGGATTGCTAGACTCACAAAATAATATCCACAAAAACATCCACAAAATGAGTTGTCACGATGTGAGTGTTATATTTTGCCATAATTTCTCTCTTTTCTCTTTGATTAAGCCAATCACACTAAGACAACTCATTTTGTAAATGTTTTTGTGGATGTTATTTTGTGGGTATAACATTCCTTTTTATAAAGTGTATAGATGTTTTTAAAAAGATAGAAAAAAAATCGTAACTGAATTTCGCAAGAAATTCATATGATAAAATTGAAAAGAATGTGGGTATAGGGAATATTTATTAATGAATAAGGAGAGGAAAATTGTGTTATGAGAAAGAAAAATTAGTATAGAAAAGCATACATCAAGAACATAAAAGTAAGAAATAGAAATTTTTTGTCATTAGAGATAAAACATATATCAATTTGGTAATACTTCACAATCACTTCGCAATATGTCATTATCTTTTCCTTTTAAGTTATAACTCTCTTTTTTGTTAATAAAAATGAAAAAAAAAAATCCATTACGAATAAACTATGATATTTTGTGAAAAAAATTGAAAAACACAAAATGGACATCAAATTAAATAGCATAAAACAATACTTTGATTGATGTAATTTGTTTGATGAAAAACTTTATTAATTTACATACATATAAGATCAAAAGACGATGGTTGTATAATTTGCATGAAAGAGAGTGTTTGTGCAACCCATGAAACAAGTGATAAATACGTAAAAGTGATTACAATTTCGTCATTTCATAAAAAAAAAGTCATAGTTTAACAAGAGGAATGATACAACCACAAAAACACTTTCACAAAAACTCTTACAAAATGAGGTGTCATTTCCTTATTAGTGTATTTTTTTATATTTTCTCTCTCTTCTCACTAATTAAACAAATCAAGAAGTTACACCTCATTTTATGAGAAGTTTTGTGGAAGTCTTTTTGTGGTTCTATCATTTCTCGTTTAACAATATGTCTCAAAATTGAGTCAAGTTAGAAAATAAGTGACATCATGAATCATATAAATGCAAATTTCCCTAACCCACTAGAAGCATGTGTTACCAAATAGAAACATTTCATAATTGACACAAAACCTTAGATTAGTCATACGCTCATGTTGATAAACTCATACACACTAAAATTAAAGCTTATTAGCTTTTCAAAAGTTCAATAAGCAAATAAGCCCCAAAAAAAAGCTTAAATAAACACCCCTAGTTAATTCTAGGTGTTTTGGGGCATTAGTCGAAGATTTTTTTTTTAACTTATGTTTCATAAGTCGTTTATTACTTACGAACGATAAGCTTGTAAGTCAGAGTGAGTGTTTATGTTAGCTTATTGAAGTAAGTTAATATCTCAAGTGTTTACAATGGCTTATAATAATAAAATGACAAAAAAGACATGCGAGTGTACGTCTTTGAAAGTATTCTTAAAGTTAACAATTTTGGCATAATGTTTTTTTCCGAAAACATCACTTAAATAAGCACACATTCCTTCAACTAAGCTACAAAATATGCTTATAAAATCCTCTATGTAAGCTCATTAACTCAAGATTATAAATGCTAGGCGCATGTCTCAGGAACACAAAACAAGGGTTTCGCTCGTTATAGGACTTGACCAAACATCTTACGACATGCAGCACCTGTATGAAAGTCAGTACCATCCCCTTTCCATAGTTAGCTGAATAAGTTAAGAACCCCCTAAAAGCACAAAAAGAAGCACCGTCAAAACGATTATGAGCCACAAAAGTAGAAGCCAAGTTGGGAGTAGGGGAGCTTAAAAGGATGAGTGGCAAAACACTGGATGAACCGCTCCCAGCCCCAAAAACCCCACACGATTCATATTTATCTTTATATTACTTATAAAGGGTGAATGCCTTTTCTTGAATTCTTAAAAACTTAAAACTTAATGCAACTTAAACTGACTTTTAAATTTCATGAAATTCAACCAAACACGGTTAATAAGAGAAGACTTTTGGTCTATTATATATGACAATTATACTTAAAATGTTGACTGTTCATTTGAAGTATAACAATCTTCTTAAACGGTTGGTGTATCACATGAGTAAAAAGAATTACCCAGTTGGCATACATTATTAAATGAAATTTTTTACAATGTCAACTTGGCCTATCAATTAAATGGAAACTTTTTATTGCAAGTTTATTAATTTTTAAATATTTTAAATATTGTTTTATTCATAAACTTTTATCCTTTTTCGGCTTTAACTCATATATTTTTTTTCGCAATGACTACAGATTGAACCAATAAGTTTTGCATTAAAGGTCAAACCAAAATCACAATTTCGCAAGTATAACTTATTTACCGATATAAACCGTCGCTTTACGCGATTATTCCTTTAGTCAAGTTTAAACTCCGAAACCCGTACACACATACATACACACAAATACTAAATGTTTTCCTGCTTTTTAACTTTCAAAAGTTAGTTAACACGAATGCGAATTAACATGTTGATACAAGCTTAATAGAGAATGAATACAAGAAATATTATACCTACTCTGCAAGCATCAAATATAGCAGTGAACTAAAAATTATTTACGTGTATTTTATCAAATTTCGTGATAATTTTGTAGCTCTTTAATACCAAATGCATTAACTTATAAAAACTGGATAATGTATAATCAAATATATAGTGAAAGCAATCCATCACTAGTGATTTTTTTTTTATTTTTTATTTTTTTTGTGGATTAAAAATAAAATAAAATAAAATGTTTTGTTCTTCAAAGGAAATTTTTTAGTTTTGTTTGTACGAATTTGGTGACTGGATTTACGTTTTGCCAAATTCAAAATTAAACCATAACTAAGTTTACTTATTTCATTTGGATTCTAAATGACATTCGAAAGTAGCCCACAACATCTGGGCCAAAAAGTTTCAATTTCACACCAACAAAAAGAATCTCTACAGAACGACGCCGTTTCATTACTAGTTAGACCTTCACTTTCACTCATCAATGGCAGCAACTTGAAAACCTTAATCTGGAAATGAATGGCAAAAACCCTAATGCTAAACCTCATCCGCAACACCAAAACCCATAGCTTTAACACATCATCTCAATCACTACATCATCATTCATTAATAGACAAATTAATTAAAACATGTCAAACTTTGACCCATTTTCACCAGATCCAAACCCATTTCATAACTTCAGGAATCTTGAAAAACCCTTCAATGGCTAGTAGAATCTTGAACCTTTCATTAAATTTTCATAAAACTGATTACACATTGTTATTATTTAAATCTATTACTTACCCTGATACTTTTTGTGTTAATACTGTTATAAAGTCCTATGCTTTGTGTAATTTGCCTAGTTATGGTGTTAGGTTTTATTTTGAGATGTTGAGTGATGATGGGGTATGTTTTAGGCCTAATTGTTTTAGTTTTCCGGGGTTAATTAGCGCCTGTGGGAGGGCGAGGGAGTTGGGGTTAGGGAGGGTGTGTCATGGGCATGTTGTGAAATATGGGGTTGGGGGGAGTTTATTTGTGGAGAATAGTTTGGTTTATATGTATGGTGGTTGTGGGATGAGTGGTGACGCGTGGGGTGTTTTTGGGGCAATGTGTGTTAGGGATATGGTGTCGTGGAATTCGATGGTGGATGGGTATGTGAAAGTTGGGGATTTAGGGAGGGCGCATAGGGTGTTTGATGAGATGGGTGAGAGGAATGTGGTGTCGTGGAATGTGTTGATGACAGGGTATTTGGATGGGGGGAGTCCCGGGAATGTGCTTAAGTTGTTTAGGGAGATGGTTGGGGAAGGTGGGAGAGGGAATGATACCTCGGTTGTGAGTGTTGTTACGGCGTGTGGGAGGTCGTGTAGGTTGAAAGAAGGGAGGTCGGTTCATGGTTATGTTGTTAGGATGTTGACAGGTGTTAGTTTGATTATTGGCACGGCTTTAATCGATATGTATAGTAGATGTGGCAGACCTGATGTTGCTCAGGTTATATTTGATGGGATGTTGATTAAGAATTTGGTGTGTTGGAATGCGATGATTACAGGGCAATCTATTCATGGAAACCCAAAACGTGGGCTTGAATTATTTGATAAAATGTTAAAGACAGGTGAACTAATTCCGGATGAAGTAACTTATGTAGGTGTATTATGTGCCTCTGCACGTTTAGGCTTGTTGACAGAAGGGAAAAATCATTTTCTTGACATGACAGAGGTTTTCAATGTAAAGCCTAATTTTGCACATTATTGGTGCATGGCTAACCTCTATGCTAGCCGAGGTTTAGTCAACGAAGCTGTGGAATTATTGAAGAATATGCGAATTAACGTTAATATGTCACAACAGTTATCATTATGGGCTGGTTTACTAGGATCATGTCGTTTTAAAGGTGATGTGGTTTTAGGAGAACAAATTGCAAAATCTCTGATTGCCTACGACCCATTGAACCATTTATATCAAGTTCTGCTTATCATAATCTATGCCGTAGCAGGACGGTGGGATGATGCAAGTAGGATGAAGTGTATGATGAGAGAAAGAGGGATTAGTGTACCAGGTTTTAGTCTTCTAGAATTGACAGAAATAGTTAATAGTCTTGACGCTAGCGATAAATTAAAAGATAGCATATCTGGGCTCCACGAAAATGGATGATTTAAGGGTTTGTTTTGTTAATTCTACCCGTTGTTCCGGATATTGTTCAGTTACAGATTTAGACACCATGTGATGAAGAATATACAAATCATGCAAGTTTTGGTCAAATTAGAGCTATTAACAGGTGTATGCATCAAGAGGGGTGTACTGAATGAAGCTGTTTGGCGTTTTTGTAGCATCCTTTAGGTATTACTTCATACATACATTTCAAGAAGCAAATACTATTAAATTTCAAATACGAAGTTGATATTTTGAAGGCCCTATGGAATGAGTTTAAACTGTGTTATACAGAGAAACTAGTTTAAACTGTGTTATACAGAGAAACTGTAGCTGCTTTTTATACTGCACAGTATGAATAACAATGAAGCCTCATTGTTTACACTGTGACAGTGCTTTTCATCATATTTGTTAAGGTTTTACTTACATTGTGTAGGCATTCTTGTACAATAGTATCACCAGGTCATTATCCTTTTATTTGATAAGGCTGTGTGGTAAAGTTGGCTTCTTTATGAACTCATATTGTATTCCAGCCTATAAGGTTGAGTGTAAGCAGCTGCAAGAGTTATAAGTGTGCAGCCCTGCTCCCCTTTTTTGCAGTGATTTCATATACCATTTAATCCAATGTCATAAAGTGAGTTTGCCACAAAGTCACGTTTATAAAATAATGTTTACCGGTGCAAAGGTTTAAATCCATAAAATCATAAGTTCACTTTTAAGTTTAAACACGTGGAAATGTTGTCACTAAGGCTGCCTTCTCGAGTTTAATTTTGGAGAGAAATGAAAGAAAAGATAAGAAAACTGCGAACCGTTTGTGTTATCCCCTTTTTTGTAAGGCACGAAAATGAAGGAAATGAGGGAAATTGGAGGAAAAACTCAGCTTAAAACTTAACTATCATTAGTTTTTAAACTTCAATAAGACTTTTAAATATGGGTATAACTGTAAATTAACAAACTATCTTCATTTCTCCTCTTTATTTTTCAACACAAGAACACCAACACTAACTAAATACTTTCTTTCATTTCCAAAAAATCTTACCATGAATTTATATGCTCTATGATTACTCTAATTCCATGGACCGGAAGGAAGGAGGATTTATGCTTGGCTTCTCAGGACCTGCAAGTGTTGATATGCAACCCATATCGATAATATAACGATAAATTTTGACCTAGATCAAGCAGCGTTGATCCACAAAGATATGAATTAAGATCGGTGATGTCTCTTTGCACACTGAGAGGCCTTCCAAATTTCACATGTTAATGGTGTGGACGATAGCTTGCTGGTGAGTCACACTACTTTGGTTGTTTCGTATATTTTTATGTGCATAGCTACTTTTGTTATTTCTGAATGGCTCATCACTCATGCATCTCCTCGAGTACGAATCTTAAAAACATCCTTAAGAATAAATTTTATATTATTTGTCTTTCAAGTTAGTTTTCTGGTTTCCAGGATATCAGCACAAGGTTGGTTATTTTAACGAATGTGCGTACTTATGACAGCCCAGTTACACTGCCAGGGACGGAACCAGGGGGGTTCCCGCGGATGCCCGGGGCCCCTATGGATTTTTTCGATGTAGTGTTAATTTTTGAATTTTTTTTCTAAATGTATCTAAAATGCACCCGGTCGTGTTTCTATACCCGGTCATATTTGGTTCTGGTTCTGTCACTTGATGCACTTTCATATCCACAAACTGGCTATTGGGCCTGAGATCTCTGGTATCCTGTCATTGTGAGTGCCATATAAAAGAGGCTAAATGCAATATAATGTTGATACTTGATAAAGAATTTACTATCTTGGAATGCAATGCTTTCAGGGCGATCTGCACGGAAACCAAAAAACCCAGGGTTTTGTTTGTTTGACAACATGTAAAAGCTGGGTTAAGTAATTCCAATGAAGCCACTTGCGTAGGTTTGTTATGTACTTGTGCCAGAAGGTAAAAACAACTTTCTAAATTGACCAATATTTTCAATGTAAGTCAAATTTATTGGTGTATGGCCAATCACCATGCTAGCCATAATTTAGCCCCAGATGCAGTCGAATTTCCTGATTTCCTGAACAATTTGCCGGCCAACATTGATATCTCTCCTCAATCCTCTCTGTGGACCGCTTACTAGGAAAGGTGACGTGGCTACATGAGAGCCAATTGCCAAAGCTCTGACCGAGTACTATAAATCATTCGTATTATGTTCTGCTTATCACAATATATGCTGTTGCGCGGTAGTGGGATGATGCAAGTAGGATGAAGTGTATGCTGAACTCGAGAGGGATTAGCGTACTATGTTTTAATCTTATCGAATTGACAGTTATAGTTGGCATTCTTAAAGTAGGGGGGCTTTTATTTATTTTGTAAGGCAAATAATATTACCAAAACCCCATCAAGGTAAGTCTTAAAGTTGGAAATAAGTGAGAAGATAGAATATCTAGGCTCTGTGAGCACGAAATTGTACATTTATTGAGCCACAGATGCATGTATCAATTGATGGATGATGGTGTAAGCTGTGTTATATCATGCTAGATTTGAAACATTTAGAACTACAAACTTGTGCATGCATCGAGGAAGATGTTACAAAGATCTTATTGGTTTTGCTTTATACATGCATTGCAAGAAACAAATATTGTTATTCCGATATTTAGTTATTGATTTGAACTTTGAGGCTCCTTTGGCCGAGTGTTATGTGGGGAAACTGTAGCTGCTTTTTGCTTTTGTACTGCATGATATGAATTATAATGAAGTCCTAATTGGCGACTTGGCGCCTAGAAAGTGCATTTGATCATATTTATTGAGGTTCTACTTTTACAGAAGTGTAACCAGCATTGTACATGAAATTGGTTAGGCCATTATACTTTATCTGTTGGCAGTATGGTAAATTTGGTTTCTTTATGAACTCAATTTGTTAGTGGTATAGTGTAACTGTATAAACAGTTGTAAATTGTGCAGGCTTGCTCCTCCTTTTTGCAGTGTAATCTAATATTGGTTTTCTGTATTAAAATTGATACACATATGTATTATAAATGTTGCATTGCATTGATATAGACAACTTAAAAACAGAATAGGTTAGAAAAGTGCCAAGATACTAAAAAAATGGTAGTAACTGACATGATTAACTTTTAAGTTTTAAGTAAACATCATTTTTCTAAAATGATGGTTACTGGTCCAAGTTTTTTTTTTTTTTTTTTTTTTAAAGAAACGGTCCAAGGTTAGAATCTATAAAACAAATATCAAATACATATCATCTAAACACCACATTAGATAAAAGAATCAAGAAACAAGGATCTATCTGTAGTAAATCACCAATGCGCTTACCATGAATTATATGCTCTATTATCACACTAGTATTCCATGTACTGACAGGAAGGAGGGTTTGTTTTCGTCTTCTGTGGACCTGTAAGTGTTTGATGTACAACTTATGTTGATTACATAATGATCAAATGGGACTTAAACTTATACTATTTGTATTAATGGACAAATAAAACAAGTATCAGATTACAAAAGACTACTTGGAAGGCCGAAAACCTCTGTTTAATAATGGGCTTGTTTGTTTAATTTTTTCATTAAGTCATGTTAATTAACAAATGACTTAGTGTGGAGGACCTTACTTTTATCACTTATTATTTTAAGTCATTTATTTTGATTAAGTGAAAAACAAACAACTTTTTATATAACTTAATAAATTAAGGTTTTTCATATTAAGTCAATTAAGTTCATTCAAAAACCACCTAATTATCTCTAGCAAATTTTGAATGGTGGATAACACGTACCATTATTTCCTCGCATCTCAATTTCTCGCAACTCTTGGACAAGGGCACAACAACAACAGCAAAAATGAAATAGAAAATCATCAAACCACCCTCCCTGTGGAGCATAACAAAACACGGCATATTCTTTTTTAAATCTGACTTTTAGATGCAACTAAACCATGTGGATATTTAATCTGCATATTTATGTAAGACAAGAAAAAAAACAGAAAACAAAATCTTTGGTAGTTGAGTTGTAATTCTAATGTTATTACCCTGATGTTTAAGGCATTCCGAAGCTTCCTCCT
Organism: Chrysanthemum makinoi; assembly: GCA_910596185.1. NCBI lineage: Eukaryota > Viridiplantae > Streptophyta > Magnoliopsida > Asterales > Asteraceae > Chrysanthemum > Chrysanthemum makinoi. The sequence continues at coordinate 149,204,379 of OU343220.1, forward strand.
CATGCAACAAGTATAACAACAGCATGATGCTATTAGGGAGTATGCCATCAGTTCATTGCAGGCATCTGCAGAAGCTGATACAAACAACAATTTTGGTGTAAGCTTATAGTGCATTGTATAAATTACAGTAATAAATATACTTGGACTGTGAAATGCCCTTCATAAACATTACTTCATAATTTTAACACCAGGATTTACCCTCATTGACACTGAAATTATGGGAAGTTCAGAGCTGGTTTAGGTTATAAAAAACCCTTATTCGACAATCTATATCTTGATATGGTTTATAAGTTCCCATTTTCTGACTGAGCTATAATGGAGACGGGTTGAACAAGTCACCCCAATGTGTATTGGTAATGCATAAGACCTTATATTTTAATTACATTAATAACCTAGTTTTATCTAATTTCACACATAAATAAATAATATATAAAACTCAACACGAAAAGAAAATTGCAGGTCGGCCTGACCCGAATTTTAGCCCGTACTAAAAGTCACCCGTATTTACCCAAACACATTTTGCCGTGTTTACTTAACCCACCCATTTTGCCACCAAGACTCAAAAAAGATTTGAATCCCAACTTTCATTAGCATGGGCAACTTATACTATCTAATTGTCAATTCGTCATTCATTTTACTACTATTTCATATGGAATATCTGTTTCAGGAGTCAGTGACCCTTATATTTAATAGCGCACATGGTGAGAATGATTAGAAAATAAGAACACCATACCCAAGATCACATTTGAAGAATAATAAGGATGATCTAAGGTGCCAATTTGAGTTGAATATTATAGAATCATACTCATCTGTGTGTTTGTCGCGACAGTAGCAATTTTCGAGAGCGTTCCACAAGGAAAGAAGACAGTTTTCAAGCCTGCACAAATACATGCCACCTGCTTAGTTCATAACTAGAGCAAACAAAAAAGGTTGTACTGCAATACATACACATCATAGGCTCAGAACAACAGCCAAATAGATCCGAGTGCCATTCTTCAGGTTGATGGGGTCTTCTAGAAGAAAGCAAATCTTGTCTTGATGAAATTAAAGAAGTACTTCTGTCAAAAAAAAAATTAATAAAATAATAAAATAAATAAATAAATTCTCATTAGAATCTCGACAAGTCATGTCACCAACATCTCAACTTTTTACAAGAAATACAAAGTTTTATACATAAGACATCAACCTTGAAGCTGAACAGGCATTCTTATGCAGGTCATTATTATCTTCATGTTCCTTATTGCAGCTGACATATGGATAGTGTGGCACATAGGTCTCATATTGATAATTTGATTCAAAAATTTCTGCGATTTCCATCAGATGTTGAATTAACTCGCATTCGCCAACATCTAGATACGACTGTGAATACTGTAATTCCATGTGAAGCTTCTCATTTTCTTTCTTGATAACCTCATTGAAAGGTAAGTTTGGGTAGCTATAAGAAAGCGAATTTCTCAGAGCAGCAGCATTGGCATTGGATGGATCAGGGTTCATAAGAGCATGTTGCACTTTTCTGTCTTCATCATCTAATGTGTATTGGTGCTGGTCCATTTCAATATATTCCAATCGTTCCTGCAATAAACGTTAGATAAATGCTAAGTAGATTTTAATATGCGATTGTGTATGAGGCACGCTCATCTACTGTAGCGCATAAAGTATGTCTGGTCCATGTGCAATGGGTTAACTTCTTCACATTGGACCCATGGACTAGTAGTAAAAAGGTAACAGATAGACAGATACCACAGTTAATAAAGAATAGGTGCATAAAGGTTAACAAAGGTAACTAACGATTTTTAGGACCAAGAAACTTATTGTTCTACAAAAATGGATTCAAGGTTACCCCATTACAAAATTTCATTTAAGGTAACCTAACCTCGTAACTTGTCAAAATAAGTAATGTTTGAGTAACTTCTAACCACGTTTACTTTTTTCTAACATGGCGCTAAAAACTAGCTCTTGGGATTACCTTGAATCAAATTTGTAAAAACATTGATGGTTTTCTACTATACTAAAAGTTGGAAACAATTTTATGCAATTAACCCGTAAAGGAAAAAGTAACTAGACACAAAAATGTATTAAGAAGAGAACCAAGATCATACCCTGACTCGAGAATTATCCACAAGACTGATGAGTGGGATAATCTTCAGGTACCGATCAATCTCATCTTGAGCCTTCTTGAATTGATAAACAATGGTCCAACCCATAGCTAGCAGGTACAAATAGCTTCGCTCTTGACAACTATTAACCAAAATGTAAGACCTCCTCAACGCATCCTCGAGTTGCTCCAAAGGTTCCCGTGTCTCTGGATACTTCTTGAGCTCACTTATTTTTAACTGTTCTAATAGATTTCCTATCAATCTTAAATGCATCGCAAATTGCCTGCAGTTCTTCTTGTGCAACCGAGCCGTGCTAGCAGCATTTACAATCATTCCAATTAGCCTCACTGCATCAAAACCTGTTAGCTGAGCGACATTTGCAATCTCTCCCAGGTGATCCCAAGCCAGAGACATTGCTAACAAATTCACAATTTCCGCCTTTCTTAACCTGTTATATTCGTCCCGTTGATACCGTACGTATTTTTGCTAGCTGTTATTCCACTACACTTTCGCATCATAAGTATAACTTTTTATAGAAGCTTCAGAGAAACTTCAAAATGTGAGAAAACTCCTGAGATCTTTAACAGGGTTGAAGTAGACGCTACAGCCTTGCATTTTTCTGATGGGACAATCTGTTAGAACAAAGACATCCATCTATTTTGCTGTGTGTGTAAACTTGTGGGATGAGAAGGGTTAAGTTTGGTGTGTGTCTCTATAGTCCATGGTCTACGTCTACTTGTCTTCCTTTCCATACACAAGAAAGTAAGATACAGTGAAAGTAAAAGATATGTAAACTGGCTCAAAAGTCACACCAACAATTTATGCTTTGTTTCCTTTTATTCTACACATTTGGGTGTTCTAACATATATTTCATATATAAGTCATACACATGAAACTGAAAAGAAATGACTTGTGAAAAGAGCTCGGTATAACAAATTGGGTCAAGATTAAAACAACAAATTTTCCTAAGTATCTTGCTATAGAAAATTTTCTTATTTTAAATCCAGGCATTTATAACATAGCAGAATATGGCATGCAAAAAAGACTCTGGATGTCGGTCTTTTTAACAACGGTATGCTTATAAAATTTAATCGGGAATATATAACCCTTCCGGTTTCGAGTGTATAATATTTGTTAACACGTGAAATGCAAAGATGATTTTCATTTTGATTCTTGCCATTTGGGTCGTTCTGTTTCCTCTCTGTGTTTGCGCATTTGGACACCATAAGTCTTTCTTATATGAAGAACTTTACATTGTTGAATTACATCAATACGTTCAAGTTATCAAAATGATTGAAAACAATAACAAATTGAACTAAATGTACATGTTATTTGTTATCTAAAATTATGCAACTATTACTCACAAATTACATAATGTCTAGCTAAAATCATAATTATATTTGAATAGAAAGATTGCATGATAAAAAGATACGGAGTAGAAGACATTTACTTCTTTTGTTAGGTTTATTGGATGCTAACTTCCACTCTACTCTCTCCAACTGTGTATTTGATTAACATGCGCATTACACCCAACTCGTTCTCGGTGTGTCTCTTTCACTATATTTGGACATACGTGTGTCAAAAATAGATTGTCTTTGGTCTTGTGGCTCTTCTTTAGCATTTGATGTTGATGTTGGTCGCGAAAGATTATAAAATATATTATTTACATAAAGCTACATGAAGTAACATTTATTTTCGAGAGATTATGGAATATTATTTTTTATAATCATTATAAGTTATGTTGCCAAACAAGGATTATTTTTTAGTAGCTTATTTTTTTGAAAAAATAAGCATAATCTCTACATAATCTTATGTGCCAAACATTAGTACCTTTTTTATGTACAGGGATGGAACCGTCTCTTGGGCCATGAAACCATGGATTTTTTATATAAAAAAATCTCAATTTTTTCTTAAATGCACTAGGTCTAAACAAATTGTGTTTCTAGTCCTGTTTAGTAACCTATATATCCCAGGTAAAGTTATAAGAGTTTTTCTAGGGCACAAGTCACATAAAAATACACTTGTCTGTACTTTTATGTAAATTTATGTATGCTATTTCGTGGGCCTTTGCGTACTTATAGTAGAGAACTTGTGCCCCGAGCACAAGTTAGAAAAACCCTTGTTATAAATGGTGGAATTGATTTCCCCAATCAGATAATAATTAACTTTAACTAAAACATGAACAGATGTTGTGTTTCATCTGTTTGGTGGGTAGGAAGTTTTCTTCTATTCCATTTGAAAATGCTTTATAGTTGTTAACATGTCCATTTTGATAGTGATGTTTTTCTTTAGTTTTGTTACGTGAAAGGAATGTTACGAAATGTTTAAATAGACAACTTCTGACCAATTCAATTCTTTATTTAACACATAATTACTTTACTAGAGTATACTCAAGCAAAATCACGTTGTATAACGGTAAATAATTATACTTATGAAATTGTTATTCTAGTTCGACCTTTGATGCAAACCGTGTATTTTTTTTTAAATACAAAACGTGTGGTTTTTAAAATTAGTATGAGTAAAGATCATTTACATACCAAACATTTTTTTATATATCAAGACAGCAATCTCGACCCTCCATCTTCCCTTCATCGTTATTTAATCTAATGGATGAGATTAATCCCAACAATTTTAAAAACACACTTTCATAATTTTTTTCAAATATTAATATCTTTCAAACCGTTAATCGTTAAGCGAAAACAAATATACCATTATGACGAGTATTTAATTATCTTTCTATAGATAAACACTTTGATATACTTTTGAACAAAAAAAATAAAAATAAAAAATGTTTTTCAACAATTTTTTTTTTTGGTTGTTTACGTTACTAAAATTTGCATGAAAAAATCCCATTTGATTAAACACTAATTTGAATATCACATGTTACATTGGCGTTAAATCACATATAATATGTGATTTAACGCCAATATAACATGTGATATTCAAATTAGTGTTTAATCACATATGATTTTTTTATGCAAAATTCGATTCGAAAAAAATAAAAAAATAAAAAGATGAAAAACGTGAAAACCGATTTTTTTCTTTTTGAAAGTATATCAAAGTGGCGATCTATAGAAAGATAACTAAATGCTTCGTCGCGATAATGTAATTATTTTCGCAACATTAAGATATTTAAATTATAAAAAATATGTGAAATATTAAAATGCTTTTAATCTCAGTTATTGATTTCTTTTTATGTGAGAAAAGTTTAACTCTCATCAATTAATATAGTGTTTGTTTTTGAAAAGTTTAACTCACTGGTCCACAAGAATTAGTATCAAACTTCTTTTTTGGTTAACCATGGTTTCCGACCTTTTGACCGACTAATCTATGTGGTTTGAACCCACCGGCACACAAACTCAAACCGGATCAAAGCCTCCCTTTTCAGGAGGTTGGTGTGGCCACTTCAAGGTTGTTTGAACCTAGTGAGAATTGAACTTGAGACCTCACACATCTAAAAGTGATAGTCACATGCACTTTTGCCACTAGGCCACCTGAGCGGTTAGTATCAAACATTTTACTCATTGCGTATCCGTAGGCAAAAGGTGGGCACATTCCCCATGGCATGAAACCTTGAGGTAGAAAGGACAAGTTGTTGTTCCAACCCATTGAGTAATAGTTTGGTTCGTCTCTATATTTATTTCTAGGTCGTTGATAGTAACTTCTTTGTAGTTCAGGTATCTTTAATCTAGGTTGAGGAGTGTGAGGTTTTTGAGGTTGAGGTGTTTTTTATCTAGGTTTATACGTGTAGGATCTTTGAGATTTAGGTGTTTTTTATCTAGGTTAAAAATTACTTATTTGAGGTTCCGGTGTCTTGGGTATATATTCGGTTTTGTTAAATCTTATTTCACTTCTTAAAGATGGTTTATAAAATTGTTTCACCTCATTCTCAGTAGCAACGGGTATTTTGTTTTTATCTACAACTACGTATTTGATATTTTGTCTTTTGTTTGGGTTATGTTCTGTACCAGATACACATGGCTCCACGAATCCCTTCACTGTGGGGATTGTGGGACCATGGGTTGCTGTTGGGTTTCTCGGTTTGTTTGATAAATATTACAGTACTACTACATTTTAGGTTCCACTAGTTGAGCCTTCTTTTTTGATAAAACAAGTTCCCTTTTTATCACTAGAGAATTTTTAAACACTTAGCATTTAATTTAGTAAGTAAGTACTCTTTTGAATTTTGGTGAACTTAGATGCTTCATTTAAAAGTGTCGTTTGTGTTTCTTTGAGTTTTTCATTTAAAATACGAAGCTCTTGACATGATTCACATCCAATATCAATTGTTTTGTTTTTATCAAGTCTTTTGATTTTTTCTTTTATTTCAAAAACTTCTTCTTACAAAAGTCTTTTCTTAGTTTTAAAAAACTTATTATTGTTTATGACTTTTAAACTAAGTTCAAAAAATTTGTTAAACTCACTTTGTAAAGTATCATCATCAATAGAGGAATTATCATCATTATATAAGAGGAATTAGAGTGTACCTCTTTTGATGTTTGAGCCATGAGACACTTTTGCTTCTTTGGTGTTTTCTTCATCGTCTTCGTCACTCTCACTCTAAGATCCTCCTGTTAATGCCTTTTGGTCTTTGTTTCTTGAGGTTTTTGGACATTCACCGATGAGATGGTTTGGGTCACCACATCTAAAACACTTTCTTTCGATTTTACCCTTCTTGTCATCCCGAATTTTTCAGAGTTACTTATTTTCATCCATGGGTTGTCTAACATACCTTCCTCTTCTCTTGAAAAACTTCTTGAAGTCCCTAACCGCCATTGCATATTCTTCGTCCTCACTATCCGATAATGACTCATCGTTACCAGACTCCTTGCTGGATTTTAAAGCAAGAGACTTCACCTTCTCCTTCTTCCTTGTTAGGATTTAGTAAATCCAGAAGTAAAAGACTCGGTCACTCCGGGTATTTATTAGCATTAGAAAGTTTGTAGTCTTATTCGTTTACTCATTAGTAGCTAGTTAGTTAAGTAACACCGTGGAGGACGAACGAGTCTTTACCCACTGTATACCTGATCCACAGCCCGTAGGAGGCGTATCTTGTAAAAACTATAAATACCCTCTACCCTCCAAGGTAGAGGGTTGGAGCTTCATTTTATATGACATTACTTTCTCTCTCTAAAGTTTCCAACTTCTATTTCTCTCTCTAAAACTCTCCCATATTGGATCCATATATCATAGTTCTTGTGTGTTTATGATAACCAATCTCTTACAATTGGTATCAAGAGCCATGGTTTGATCATCTACTTAGTGTGTGCTCGGATTTCTATGATTGGTTTTCGTTTTATGTGGGTCGAATAGTGTATGCATATATACACGACTTTAGAGATTGTTTTGTGGTTAAGTTTGTTAATTGGTTGTACTTTCCTGTTTAGGTTCATCATATTAGCTTAGTTTTGTGTTTGGGAAGCTTGTTTTAACTCGTTTGTGGTTGGTTTTGATTGTATACGTGAGTTGTAAACTTAGTTCTTGGTTGCGTGTTGAAGAATTCTTGGTTACGACTTGACAGTGCTTGGTTGAGACTTGACAGTTTTTTCTTGCGGTTTAATAGTTTAGCGTTGAGATTTGATTATTTTATTATTAAGCTGTTGTGATTTGAGCATAAGGACAAAGTTGAGGTTTGATATTTAGCTAAAAATACAAAACTGACTGAAAACGACACTTGTACTTGTGAGATAGTGACTTGCGATTTGTTATCTTATCTTGCGATTTGTCTCGGCGATTTGATAGTTGTTGCGGTTTGTCGCTTGCGAGTTAAGGTCTTGCGTTTTGATCAAGCTGAGATTTAAAGACTTGCGATTTATCTCTTGTTGCAGTTTGAAACCTCTGAGATTTGTCTCTTGTTGTTTGTCAGTCTTGCGGTTTGAAGATCTTGAGATTTAATTCTTGCGGTTTGTTAGTCTTGCTGTTTGAAGATCTTAAGATTTGATTCTTGCGATTTGTCAGTGTCGCGGTTTGAAGAGCTTGAGATTTGAGTCTTGCGGTTTGTCAGTCTTGCGGTTTGAAGATGTTGAGATTTGACACTTTGCGATTTGTCAAGTGCTGCGGTTTGTGTGCTACGGTTTGAGACTTTGCGTTTTGATTACCTGTGACTTGATATATTGCGGTTTGGGTTCTACGGTTTCCTCTTGATTTTTGTAAAATCCCGCGAAAGATTCGATTTCTTGGTTACAATCAAAGAGTTTTAAAATCTCGTTTATATGGACATCATGTCTACTGTTTCTGACGATGTTCAAGTTGTTGGTTCCGATACCCGTCCTCTTATGCTTGATAGAACTGATTATGACTCTTGGGCACAGAGAATCCGACTGTATTGCTTGGGCAAAGAGAAGGGTCTGAACATCATTCAGTCTATTGATGAAGGACCGTACCAGATGGGCACCACCAGAGATGAACTTGCAACTGGTGAAGATGGACGTGTCACTCTAGAATGGATAGACCAAGGACTTACAATGATCTCAATGAGACTGAGAAGAAAAGATATGATGCTGACATCAGAGCTTCCAACATCATCCTTCAAGGTCTTTGTAGCCACCTGGAAAATTTCACCATTTTAAATCTTTATATTTATGAACTAGACCGTTTATCAAATTTATTTGATCTAAATTGAGCATTTTAGCATGTACATTTCACCTTTTCTTGCATAAAAATTATGCATATCCGAGTAGTCTTATTTAATTATGCCTAATATCTACTGATTTCTAAATCAGTCTCACAAGAAAGATTTTCTTGTCTTACGAGTCCGCACAGCGTACCAAAATAAAATAAAAGAAAGCGAGAAAGTAAGCGAACTAATAAAAATCTAAAGTTTCATCATCATGTCGGTTTATTTATGGCGTGTCGGAAATATAAGTAATATAATTGTTCCGTTTAAGGTTATACGTTACGAGTTAACAACGGAGTATCAAAATTCATCTAATATAATACACAAACTAATAAATAACCACTACCTTTCTTTTTACTAATAACTAATTTACTAAAACAAAATAAAACAAAAACCATTCTAACCTACCAAACCCACGCTCCCCCCTCTTTCTCTTTATTGTTATCTGTTCTGCTCCTCTTCTGCCTCCCTCTGAAACCAACGCCCCACAACCAACAACCTCACCTCCATTTTCGTCTCCTCCCTTTCCCCACTCCCACACTTTGCTCTTTTCCCCAAAGAGTATAACCTCCAAAACATCTTTCCCCAACATCACTAATAACTTCAATCCAAGAGTAGTTCCTCTTTGGCTTATCCACCGAAACAAATCGACAACCCAGTACCCTCCTTGGACCACCCACTGAGAGGCGAAGAGAGCCATGTGAGAGACCACGGCCGGTGCTCAAAGGAGACAAGCATCTCAACCCCCGAGTACTAGCCAAACTACCCACCCTATGTTCCTTTAAATACCTCGTCGAATCCACAGTTGATACCACAACTCACAACAAAAATCAAAGCGAAAAGGGTGCTTGAAGTATTTATTGGTTCTGTGGATTCGCTTGGCGGATTCATCCCAGTTTGTGGTTTTTCTCCCGATCGACACTATAAGGTTCCTATGTTTTCTTAGCTTGACTCTTATTTTGATTCTTGTTGTAATATTGATTTTGGTTAAGTCTTGATATTGAGTCAAAAAGGAATAGAACACTAGTCGAATCATATTTGTTTTGGTGGGTTAGCTCGTTTTTGCTGTTAATCACGTATACAAAAATATGGAAATCAAATTGTTGTTAATATTAGTTGTCTTGTGTGATGAGACTTTTTGATATATTTGGCTATGGAAGTGTTGGATCCTTTTCGCCGTAGTATGATCGTTATCATCAAGCTTGAGACCTGTTGTGGACTTAGTCGACATTAGGATGGGAGGTTTGGTTGGGACTTATTGATACTAGTGAGTAGATGTTGATTTTGACCCGTTTGTTATGGTTGTGCTAGGACACAGTGGTGACCCAAACACCTCACCACCAACATCTTGAGTCGTTTCCCTTTTTGTTACTCAACGACCACCTCTAGACATACTAGTAGAATGGTCGAGGCCAATCTATGGCTACTAATAGGACTTGTTTGTGTCTTGTTTGTGGTTAAGCCCTCACATCGAGGGTGTTTAATTGCTCATTTGGTATCTTTTGGAGTCTAAGCTTATAGTTGTCATCAAGTTGTATTGAAACATAAAAGATGGTATTACAAACTAAATAGATGATGGGTTAGAGATCCTTGGCGAATATTTGAGTAATGTATGAGTTTTGTTGTCGAAGTGATAGTAGCTTCCCTTTGTTGTTGTCATCACAAAGCCCTCGAAAGCTTACTCGTCTCGTTAACCAAGTAACATTGTATTGTCGTTAAGTCTAGGCCTCGTGTTTTTAGTATGTTGTCAAACCGTACACCCTTTTTCTTTCATAAGTAAAACGCTACAAATCCTTTTCTTGATTTTAGTTAAGAGGTAAAATGGTTTAAAATCTAAAAGAAGAGTAGATAAAATTTTTGCTAGATAGCTGTGACTTCATGTGACCAAACAGTTTTCTTTTTTCTTCCTTTCCTCACATACAATACAAACAAGCCATATACTTGTAGTAAACCCTCTTTCTTTTGGAACTAAAAAGAGATCCATTTCCTTTACCAAGGGAAAAACTGTCTTTGCAAAGGATGTTGAGATTGGTGAGGGTTGAGCAGGCAGGCCCAAGTGTGGGCAAGATTTTGGGTAAATAAAAAATGGATCAATGTGTTTGGGGATGGGCTTGTGTAGGTTATGTGAGCCCAACTAGGGTGCGTCAATTCTGCTACAAAACGATTATATATCGATTTTCTTTTGAAACATGAAAGTTCACAAATATGATACAAACCAAGTTTCATAACACTAAGTATAACGAAATCATCATTTTAAACATACTACTTTCACTTGTCTTTTGACCTTTCTCACGTCTCATTCACAACTTCGCTGCCTACCCGTTTTGACATAATTGCTTTCGGTATTATTTCACGATATCTCATTTTATAAGCATACGATATAAACGACTAACGAAATACAATTAACTCATATTTCATACTAAACGAAATTTATTTTAAAACAATAATAATTTCCTACCATTAGATCACCAAATATATTATAGACATATAAGCGAGTCAAACCCGTTTTTTAGACAATTATAACATATAAAACGGAAATTTATTTTACTTTTACCATTATAATAAAACTATTACTTTCCTTATATATACATTTTGAGCGACGACCTTATAATTTAAGTATGTTTATTATTTGTTTACGATATCTTCCGTACGTCATCTTCCAACTACGACGGACCCAAGACTCACTCGTTTTCTTTAATACTTTTGTGTATGTCTAAGCACTTCCATGAGCCAAAGTCCACCATGTTCAATAATAAACGATACACATAAATAACCTAAACTTTTGATGTATATGAATATTATCAAGTCAAAATACAAAGGTATTAATTAAAGTATTGGTATACAAACTATAGGTGCGTGGCGGTATTTTCGGTGCATCATTTACTTAACTCTCTTACTACTCGGATCTTTGCTTTACTAAGGTGAGTTCATAGCCTCCGCCTTTACTTATTTCTTTTAAACCCAGCAGAGGGAGATGCATGCTATAAACTAGAACACAAGTCTTTTCTTAAAAGCTGTATCTTTGCTGATCATTATTATTATTATAGCCTAAGTTGCACGCCATAAGTCCCACATCATGAACCATTAATCACTTGCGAGTGAGCACAAATATTGTGGATAGTACTATGGGAATTAACGACCCTGGGACTTCGGTTATGAAATAACGAGCACTATATTGGTTAACTATGGAATTGGCAATTCCATCTCGAGAACAATATTATTGCGTACACGGTAATTAGGTGTATGCGATTAGTTTGGTGTCATGAGCTTAGAGCATAATAATAATCTATGTTTTCCATGGTGATTGTATTCGAAGCAATTATCATCTCTTACTGTTAGGAATTAGAAATTCCCGGTATTAAAGAGTCGGTCACCTCAAGTATATGTAATCGTTAGAAAGCTCGTAGTCATAGTAATATTTAGTTAAGTAGTATTTAGTTAAGTAACACCGTGGAGGACGGACGGTCTTTACCCAGTATGCACGATCCACGGCCGTTGTGTGGCGATTTATGTAAGACTATAAATACTCTCTACCTCCCAAGGTAGAGAGTTGGAGCTCATAATAATATCTTTCACTTTCTCTCACTAAGTTCCCTAAACCTCTAACTTTCTCTCTCTAGAATTCCATCTATATGCTACTTTGTGTTATGGTTTGATGTGTATGTGAAAAGTTATATCTTACAATTGGTATCAAGAGCCATGGTTAGATCATATCTTGCACATCTTTGGATTTCTAGTGGTTTTAGGTGGTTTTGAGTTTGAAAAAGTTTAGTGGTTTTTGCATCATTTGATTGATTTCTAGTGTTAAAGTTTGATTTTGATTGTACTTTTGTGTTTAGAATCATCATAAGTGTTTAGGTTTTGATTCTGGAAGGTTTGAATCATCTTGGTTGGGTTGTTTTGGATTGAAAAGTGGTGTTTATGTGTTTTTCATGCTAGCGACTTGAGCCACGGAAAAGTTTCTTCGTAGCGACTTGCTTCACATTTTTGTAGCGAGTTACAGGTTTGGAGCTAGCGACTTACCTAGCGATTTCACATACAAGTAGTGGACTCTCCACTACGGGTGCGACTTGGTGGTAGCGACTTGGTGCATAGCGAGTTGCTCTTTAGCGACTTGTATTCCTAGCGACTTGAGTAGCGAATTGCCAAAATTTAAGCTAGCGACTTGAGGTTAGCGAGTTACTACTTAGCGACTTGCATTTGTCTAGCGACTTGGGACTCTAGCGACTTAGTGGTGTAGCGAATTAAGTGTTAGCGACTTAGTGCATTATCTTCTAGCGACTTAGTGCATTATCTTCTAGCGACTTAGTGCATTATCTTCTAGCGACTTGAGTGATTGTTTACGGTTTTCTCTTGATTTAGTAAAATCCGTGAAAGAATCTATTTCCCGGTTTAATCATAGAGTTATAAAATCCCGTTTAAACTGTAAACATGTCTACCAACGTTCCTCATCATCTCTCTTGTTGCGAAGGATGTTCAAGCGGTGGCTCGGATACTCGTCCACCCATGCTTGTGAGAGGCCGACTACGATTCTTGGGCTCAACGAATCAGTTATTGCCTTGGAAGGAAAATGGTGTCAACATTCTCAAATCCATTGATGAAGGACCATATCGAGTTGAGGCGACTAGAGACATACTTGATACTAATGAAGATGGTACTCTGTTTTACGGAATGGATGGACCTAAAATGTATGATGAGCTTGATGATAAGGAGAAAAAGAGATTCGATCACGGATATCGGGGCTTCAAACATTGTTCTTCAAGGTCTTCCTAAAGACATCTACAAGCTGATCAATCACAACACTGATGCAAAGGCGGTATGGGATAATGTTAAGATGCTTCTCTCGGGTTCGAATTAACTATGGAAGGCAGAGAATCAACTCTATGATAATTTGAACACTTCAAGATGAAACCGGATGAGAGTGTCTATGAGTACTATGTGAGATTTCATAAGTTAGTGAATGACATGAGGAACATCGGAATGACTATGCCTAACATTCATTTGAACTCAAAATTTGTGAACAACATGAATCCCGAATGGCACAAGTTTGTCACCTTGTGAAGCTCACTAAAGGATTGAAGAATACAAACTATGAGCAACTCTATGCCTTCCTCCTTGAGAATGAGAGACATGCTATGTTTGAAAAATTGATTCTCAATCAGTTCAAAACCAACCAAGGAGAGACAAGCTCGTCTAATGACTCAACTGCCTTCTACTCAAACATCCGAATCACAACCAAAGCATCACAAGTCATACCCTTGGGTAATGGTAATCACAAACTCATTCCTGAACCTATGTTCAAACAAAGTGATCTTTGATCCACGTGGGTAACTTCATTAATCAACTAGCTCTTCTGATTAGTCAAAACATGAATTCTCTCCCACATACCAACAACAACCTCGAGCGACATCTAACCCACACAATCAAGCCCTTTGTTAAAGATGGAAGGATCGTGGTGCAACCGATTCAGGAAAAGCGGTATGATCGGGGAAGAGGTGGAGCTGGTAGAGGTTATGTTGGCAACGAGAATCGAGGAAGGAATGGTAACCAAGGTCAAGCTAAGCCAATCAAATGTTATAGCTGTGGTGGTGAGGGACACATTGCAAGGAACTGCACATCTCCAAAGCGTCCGAGAATCTTGATTACTTCGAGAGATAAGATCTTTTGGTACAAGCTCGGGACAATGGTGCTACTTTGGATGAAGAGGAATTGCTTGTTTCTAGGGCAATGCCAAGACCTATGATGCGAGATGTGGATGAGCGGCCTATTCGAAGATAGGTCACAATCATCGGAATGCCTTTCAAGTCGATTGTGATGCATACGACTCGATGTGGATGATGGACCTCGGCACACACAATTTTTATGGCTAGCATTTCTCCAATGGTTTCTCCCAAGTTCTCTTCTTCACCACTGGCCCATCCAGACAAACTCATCTCGAGGTATTAAAACTATCGATGATCTTGATGTGCAAAAGATGCATGACAAAGTACATTCAACTGAAACTATTGAATCAAATATTGAAAATATGGGTAATATCAATATTGTCCCATATGATCAATATGTGAAACAAAGTGAAAGTGAAGTTGTACCAAGTGATGCATCTTCTGCGGTCAACAATGACTATGTTTTTGATGAATACACTTTGCATGCCCACGATGATTCTGTAATTTCTGAACTAAATGCCTATAAAGGACGTGTTGCTATTTATGAACAACGTGCAAAATTTGAGTTGACCACTTCGTGGCGGGAAATGGATGACCAAGTCGTCACAATCATTAGAAAAAGTAATTTTAGAGAAGAAGTATTGAAACAAGAATTAAATTCCTTGCAAGAAAAACTTTCTAAAACAGCTAAGCAAAAACAAGAACTTCAAGAAAATGTGAAAATGCTTAAGCAAGAATTTAATGCAAAGGAATCAAAACTCTTGAGAGATTTTTCTAATCCGAAAACTTTGAAAAACAAACTTGAGAACAAGTTGTACATACAAGGAAACACCATTAATTTGCTTCATGGTCACTAAACATAGAGTCCTAAGCGATAAGCATAGTGTTCCCATTGCAAGATAAACCCAACCACGAGTGCGGAAGAAGAAAAAGCGGACTCAAAGTGTGATCTATGATGGCAATGAGCCAATATGTTATATTTCAACTATTTGTTGATTTTGAGAAAACTTGCAAGAAAAGGATCACACCCACTGGTATAACGGAAGGAGAAAGGGGTTTTGAGAAAATAAAAGAATGTTATTTAGCGAGGTCATGCCTTTCTTTAAACTTCTGAAAGATCACTTTGAGAGTCTTAAAAAGGGGATAGAAACCGATATCAAGGGAATGGAAAAGGAATTTGATGCAATGGTAGTTGAAGTTAGTGATTATGGGCGTGCACTAAAATATAATGAGATTGAGAGGAAGAACTTGCATACATTAAATGAGACTCTTATTCCTGAATGTGTTGCTCAAGATATCTTTTCCTTTGCTTCAAATTGCTCTATTAATGCTTCCAAATTTCATGAACTATCTGTGGCCTGAAAGTCTCCCATGATCGTGTCATTGAGCTTGAAAAAACTAATTCTAAACTAAGCGAGAAAATTGAACTGGATGATCACGACAATTTGGTTAAACATTTTTCTAAACTGGAAGTTGAGCATTTTAATTTACAACTAAAATATCAACATCTTAAAGAAAATGTTAAAACTTCAGATATCAAGACATCGTCGGATGCTCCGAGTTTGATCATTTTCAAATTAACAAGCGTGATGAAGCAGATTCAAGCTCATTGCAACACGATCAGAAAGTTGAAAGCCCAAATCTCTCAATTAAAGGGTCAAGCGAACAATATGACAGGCTCCCAAATGCCTCCTCCTTTAGATTCTCCGAATTCTCAAACTTTTCATCTTCAAAACTTAGTTGATGCCTTACAAAAGGAAAGCGAGAGTTTTCTAGAAGAAAATGAAAAAGTTAAGCGACATTTTAAAGA
The DNA here is from genome assembly GCA_910596185.1 of Chrysanthemum makinoi. Taxonomy (NCBI): domain Eukaryota; kingdom Viridiplantae; phylum Streptophyta; class Magnoliopsida; order Asterales; family Asteraceae; genus Chrysanthemum; species Chrysanthemum makinoi. The sequence goes on from OU343220.1 coordinate 149,220,564, forward strand.
GTTATATGATTCAATAAAAGTCACCCGTGACCAAAACAACGAAAAAATAACGTCTTTACAAAAGGAAATTGAGAATCTGAGAAGTCAGGGAAATGGGAAGCTGCCACTTGTTTTCAATAAGAATGTTGTCTCAAAGTCACCCTTAGACTGCAAATACCTTTGTGACGATTAAATATATTCCTCCTCATCTTAGGAATAATGAACATGCTTTTCATGAATCCTGTGCTCACCTTAAGGATAGTCTAGAATGTCTCGGTGAGATTGTCGAAGAGGATTTCATTAACAAACCTCTTGATAGTGAAATTAGGTTTGCTTGCCTCCGGGCCAAACGATCTCAAGAGTTGCTAGAATGTGTAATTGCCACATGTCCCAAATCCTTAACCTTAGGTGCAAAGGCAAAGGCTGTGATGCCTTGTTCTATGCCTAGTGCCAAGCAGGAAATCCGTTCTATGCCCAGTCTTAAAAATGGAAACACTAATGTGCCTTCAAGTAGTTCGATTCGGATATGTTAGTGCTAAGAAAGTGAACTTTAGTGTGCTGCAAAAGCTCAAATCACGTCTTAAAAGTATACACTAATGTGCCTTCTAGTACTTGGATCCTTGCACATCAAGTTCGGGAATGCAAAATTAGATCAACCAACTAATGTTCCCATTCCCTCTACAGGAGTAATCAGTGACTTTAAAGCGAGCGGGTCAAAGTCTCAAGACAATACAAGGAATGATAGGACCTTGCAAGCTAAGAATGTGCATTGGAAGAGAGTAGAAGACCAATCTAGGAACTTTAAGCTTGAGTTGAATAAAGCGAATCGTGTTGATTCTAGTATTAGCCTTAGGCGTCTTGTAATTAATTGAATTCGATACTATTTGCAAACCTTGTAATGATTATGCTTGAATTACATTTGCTAATCATGAATGTGGTGTGAATGCTTTGTCTAATCTTTGTCAAATGCCCGATTAAAATTGTTAATGCTAATAATCGTGCAAATAAGGCAAAAAGGCAAGAACGAAAGATTGTTAGAAAGCGGTGGAAACCCACAGGGAAGAACTTTTATAAAGATAGGTTATTATTGGATACCTTTTGGCCATAAGAATAATCAGTTTGTTCTCAAACTGCTAAGATTATGCCCACTAGAAAATGGATGCCTATTGGTAGAACTATTCCCTTAAGAAGTAAACATACTTTGAATAGGTCAAATCTGAACACCGACATTGCATCTATTCCCAATGATTCCATTGCTTCTACTTACGATATGGATGTTTCGTTTACGATGTGGGTGTTCCAATTACTGTTACTAACCAAGTGGAACCCATTCTTGCATGGGGATCCCAATTATCATGTTATCCATTCTTGTCGTGTTCAAGCTGCGGATCGTTCAAATCGATTACGTGGTTTTTACACGGACTCGGTACGTTCCAAGCATATGGTGGAGCCGGTCGCTGCTCATGAACTTCGTGAGCAAATTCATCGGGACTGTTAGATTCGGTAATGATCATTTTGGTGCAATTATGGGTTATGGTGATTATGTTGTTGGTGATAGTGTTATCTCTAGAGTATACTATGTGGAAGGTCTTGGTCATAATCTGTTCTCTGTTGGTCAATTCGTGATTCGATCTAGAAGTAGCCTTGAGAAAACATACTTGTTTTGTTAGAGAACTTGATGGTAAGGAACTTTTAAAAGGAACTCGTGGTTCAAATCTTTACACCATCTCTATAGAAGATATGATGAAGTCTTCTCCAATTTGCTTGCTGTCAAAGGCTTCAAAACAAAGTCATGGTTATGGCATCGACGTCTCAATCACTTGAACTTCGGCACCATCAATGATCTCTCCCGAAAGGACTTAGTTGTAGGTTTACCTCGACTAAAGTATGAAAAGGATCATCTTTGTTCAGCATGTCAATTGGGAAAAAGCAAGAAGTATGCCCATAAACCCAAACCTACTAACTCATCACGAAGTTCTTCATACAATTCATATGGATTTATGTGGACCAATGAGAGTCTGCAGAATATCTTTGGGAAGAAATATGTGTTAGTTATAGTTGATGATTACTCTAGATTCACATGGGTCAAGTTCTTAAGGACAAAGGATGAAACTCCCGATATCATCATCAAACTCATCAAACAGTGCGGAGGTTCGACTTAACAAAACCGTCGAGAATTATCGGACAGACAATGGGCGAGTTTGTTAACAAACAACTTAGTGAATTCTATGAAAGCATTGGAATCGGCCATCAAAGAAGTGTTCCACGAACTCCTCAACAGAGCGGTGTAGTTGAAAGACGAAATCGAACTCTTGTAGAAGCCGCTCGAACAAGGCTGATTTACTCAAAAGTTCCAATGTTTCTCTCGGGGTGAAGCTATTGCATTTGCATGCTACACACAAAATCGTTCCCGATTCACACTTGCTCATGGAAAACACCATATGAACTTGTCCACAAAAGAAAACCTAATCTCTCTTTCCTTCGTGTGTTTGGTGCATTGTGTTATCCAACTAATGAGGGTCAAGACTTAGGGAAACTTAGGGCTAAAGCCGACATTGGAGTATTTGTAGGATATGCACCAAACAAAAAGGGATACCGAATCTATAACAAAAGAACCTGAAATATCATGGAAACCATTCACGTTACGTTTGATGGTGACCGGTCAAATGGCTCTGGACAATCATTTCGGGACCCGCACTTCAAAACAGTCCCATTGGTTCATCTCTTGTTCCAAACTCTTCTCAAGAAACTCCATATGTACCTCCATCCGAAGATGATTTAAAGAAATTGTTTGATCCTATGTTTGATGAACTGTATGATTCAATTACTAATGAGGTGTTGATCCCTACAATAGAAGATGCTCATATTCTGTGAATGAAGTCAATCCTTGATCTCAATATCTTTAAGTCAAGAAGCACTGCTGCTGATCCCTTGATCTCATCAACAAATCATCATTCTTCAAATGTACATCATGGAAATGTTTATGGCATCAATGATGAAGTTAATCCCTTTGCTACTCACGAAGATGCTCCATTTGAAAACATATTTGCTCCTGAATCATCATCAGAACCATCTTCTTGAAGACATCGACTCGGCTACCTCGGTTCCTCAACAACGCCACATGAACACCTTAGAAAATGGACTCACGATCATCCATTAGACAACATCATTGGAAATCCCTCTCGTCCTGTATCAACACGGAAACAACTTGCAACCGATGCCTTATGGTGTTTCTTCAACTCCGTACTATCTAAGATCGAACCAAAGATGTTAAAACCGCCATGAATGAAGACAATTGGTTCAATGCCATGCAAGAAGAAATTCATGAGTTTGATCGACTTGATTTATGGGAGTTAGTACTGCTCAGGTGTGCTATGATTATTGCTCTTAAATGGATCTTCAAAGTGAAACTTGATGAGCATGGTGATGTGTTGAAAAACAAGGCTCGATTAGTTGCTAAAGGATATCGTCAAGAGGAGGGTATAGACTTTGAAGAATCTTTTGCTCCGGTTGCTCGAATCGAGGCAATCAGAATCTTTTGGCTAATCTTTGCTAGTAAGAACATGGTAGTCTATCGGATGGATGTGAAGGCGGCATTTCTGAGCGGAGATCTTAAAGAAGTCGTCTCGTCGGCCAACTGAAGGATTTGTGAATCAAGAGCATCCTACTCACGTTTATCGCTTGAAGAAGGCTCTTTACGGTTTAAAGCAAGCTCCAAGGGCATGGTATGATACACAGTCAAAGTTTCTTCTATCAACCGGATTGACAAAGGAAGCGATTGATCCTACATTGTTCACGGGAAGTCGGGCAAACATTTAACTCATGTTCAAATTTATGTTGATGATATTATTTTTGCCTCGGCTGACCCAATGGAATGTGATCGGTTTTCTAATGAAATGAGTTCAAAGTTTCAAATGTCAATGATGGGACAAATGTCATTTTTCTTGGGATTACAAATTTCACAAAGTCACGGAGGCATTTTTATTAATCAATCTAAATATGCTTGAGAGATTTTAAAGAAATTTGGATTTGATTCAAGTGACCCTGTTGACACCCCATGATTGATCGAACCAAACTAGATGAGGACCACTCAGGGATCATGATTGACCAAAAGAAATATCGTAGTATGATTGGATCCCTAATGTACCTCACAGCTAGTAGACCGGACATCTTGTTCATTTGTTTGCATGTGTGCTAGATACCGAGGCTAAGCCTACTAAAAGCACCTTGAAGCGGTTAAGCGGGTCTTTCGGTATCTCCAAGGAACCATCAATATGGGACTATGGTACCGAAAGACACCGGTATGTCACTAACGGCCTATCGGATCTTGATCATGCAGGTTGTCAAGATACGTCGAAGTACATCCGGAGGTGCTTTCGGATTTTTGGGTGATAAGCTTGTGAGCTGGTCTTCAAAGAAGCAAATGAGTACTTCTATTTCCTCTACGAAGGCTGAATACATAGCCATGTCATCTTGTTGTGCTCAAATCTTATGGATGAGATCTCAATTATCTTACTATGGCTTTGAATTCAACAAAATCCTCTCTCTTGTGATAATAAAAGTGCTATTGCTCTCTCATGCAACAACGTTCAACACTCAAGAGCAAAGCATATCGACATTCGACATCATTTCATCGGGGAACAAGTGGAAAAAGGTGTGGTGGAACTATATTTTGTGAGGTGCGAATATCGGTTAGCGAGACATCTTCACCAAAGCTCTTCCAAGAGAGCGTTTTGAGTTTATTCTTCCACGTCTTGGTTTGAAAAGCCTTCAACCGAAACTCTCAAAGCGTCTTGAGGAGGAAGACGAGGAGTAAAGGTCTATCTTCATCTATCTCTTGTATATATTTATTCGAAAATCAAAATACAAAATTATAAAACCTTCAAAATCCATAAAAATCAGAAAAATTCGAAAAATCTTCAAAAATATTGTCTTTTGTCATGCGTTTTCTCGGTTCGATAATATCTACGGTCTTTGTGCTGTCATTCAAAGAATGACACGGTTCTTTAGATGTTGTTGAATTCAAAAATTATTTTGAGAGAGAAACAATGAAACTTTATTGTCATTTTAGGGCAATAACCGGTTTTAAAAGAAAGAACCGAGCCATGTTTTACCATGTTTTCAAATTCCATGCTCTGATTCTATAAACATTTATCTGCCGAAAACTAAATGCTTTGAAAAATAACTCGGTCTCTATTTTTGATAATCATCGGGACTTATTTGTCAAAATCTCTATCTCTCAATCAACAACCTATGTCATTGATTGAGGGAGAATGATTTCAATTAAATTAAAAGTTATTTGGCATTCAATTGTTTTCAAAAGATAATCATGCATGTTTAACCATTGGAGTTTAAAATCTCAACATCCGATCCTTATCGGTTAAAACGCTTTCATAATCAAGTCACAATTCTCCTTAAAAGCTTTCAAAATCAATTTAAATCTATAGAGATCACAAATCTCAAATGATTTGATAATTGTGATCGGGGAGAATTTGTGATTTAAATTGGATTTAAAGCTGATAATTGGTAAATGGTTTTATAAGGATGTACATGCTCTCCTCCCCATGTGACAAAGCGATTTCAAATTTTCCATGCACATGTTGAGGGGAGCATCTATCTTAAACCTATGATTTGAAACGTGATCATTTATCTCAATGTGCGGGTTCCCTCTAGTATGTGCAAAACTCTTTTCAAATCTCGAGGCACATATTGAGGGAGCAAAATCATGAAAACCTCATCCTTCCCCAAAATGCTTTATCTACTTGATTCGATTAGGGAAGTGATGTTGATATCTTTAGAAAATGGTAATCAAAGAAGTTAATTCTTTCTCTTGCCTCCGTGTGCAAAACTATTTCAAATACTTGATGCACATGTTGAGGGGGAGTTCTTCTTCTAAAAATATCAAAAACAATTCTGGTACAAAATGCTTTGATAATATATCACAAGTATCTGAATTGATTTTCAAATGGTTTTCAATTGGTTCCAATGGCGGATGAACAATACCAAATAGACCGACCAACTTTACTTTATGTATGGTGATATAAGGATGATAAGGTTAGGTATTTTTCCCATGATCCGCCGAGAGGAGGGATCTACCGGGGACTATCCACTAGTTAGTGTAGAGTTCTTAGGTATGATGATAAAAGGAGAAAATTGAGATATGGGAAGAGTCGGACTGAGGTGAGCTAGTCTTGGAATAAACCCAACAAGGTTCTAGCTATGAAGTCTCGGTAAGCAATGAAGGGGTTGAAGAATTAAAAAGAATTGAATGAGAAAAGGGTGAAAACAAATAGCCCTCCATTTATTCAACCTTAGGGTAGAAACCGAGTTCAATTCATATGCTCTTGATGGTAACATCGGTATTGAAGACAAGGCGTCATGGACCCGGTGGCGCTTTGCACTTCAACTTCCCAAACCACTCAAGTTCCTCTTAAAAGGACTTGTTTCATTCTCACAGGGAACCGACATTATCTATCGACTTTCTCTTAGAGATTGTTGATATTGAAGAAGGAGAACCTCTCCTAGTCTCCGATATAGGATCCAAATATGCACAAATTGAGTCTAGAGCCACGAGATCATCAATAAATCTCATTAGGACACTTTCAATGAAGACTCTCTGTTTCACACAATGTGGAAAGAGATTATATCTTGAGTCCTACGCATTATCCTTGTGGTATTGCGGAACATCGAGTGATATGCAAACATACTCACAATGAAGATGGAAAGTCTACTGGAGCCAACATCTAACAAGCTCCTGGTAGGTGGCATGTGAGATCTATTATCTGAGATCAACCATGTGACAACTGAGCGAAACAATGGGGCGATTCAATCTTTTGAATCAATCTGGTTCAGGTTATGGATTGACGGATACCTTTGAAAAACGGTCTTTGTGCTTTAAAACTCTTTTCATTAGCACGTCGACCGTGTACTAATTTTCAAATCAAAAGGTGTTTTATGATTGATAATTGATTTTCATTAAAACCTTCGTTATATTGCAAAACAATTTCTATTGAGCAATACACGATTGTTTTCAAATCTCTTTTCATCAATCGATTGGACGAAATTATTTGGTTCACTCACTCCGTGTTGTCTTCTTTGAGCGTTCGGTTTGAGAACGGCTAAGCATTCTGAAACCTGTCAAGGAAATTCTTGAATTATACGATCCGCAGGCGTGTACTTGTCTTGATCAGCGAGGAACCGTGGGCGTGTACCTCAATTCATCGAAAGTGATCAAAGACACTTCGTGCGCTATTATTGCTTGTCTTATGCGGTACACCCCGGCGTTCGCGGTGATCGAGAATGAAGCGGTCAATCCATAGCCGCATGCTCACCTAACACATTCATCTCAAAAGAAATCATGATTAGTGCATCAATGACTCAGATATTTTCACTCCATGCTTACGCTTTCTGGCGCCAATATCATGAATCAACAAAGCTTCGCTACTCGATGAGAGATATCATGATCCGAATGTGAGCATGTCGGTCCGAATGTCACAACATCACATAATACCAACACCACAATGGATGTATTAGAGATTTTCTATTAGTGATGATCTCAAATCTGGCTCAACATTATTATCACGTGGATCAATAAAAGACCTCCACTTGGATTAACCAAACATGCAATGAGTGGAATCAATGACTCGAGCTTGAACAAAGTACTACATCAAGAATGCAAGATCAATTGTTAATGTAATATCCGATTGTATTCAATGTCATTTTAGTATATGTTTGAGGTGACCTCCCTTAGGGGAGATTGTTAGGAATTAGAAATTCCTGGTATTAAAGAGTCGGTCACCTCAAGTATATGTATGTCGTTAGAAAGCTTCGTAGTCATAGTAATTTTAAGTTAAGTAGTATTTAGTTAAGTAACACCGTGGAGGACGGACGGATATTTACCCACTGTATGCACGATCCACGACCGTTGTGTGGCGATTTATGTAAGACTATAAATACTCTCTACCTCCCAAGGTAGAGAGTTGGAGCTCATAATAATATCTTTCACTTTCTCTCACTAAGTTCCCTAAACCTCTAACTTTCTCTCTCTAGAATTCCATCTATATGCTACTTTGTGTTATGGTTTGATGTGTATGTGAAAAGTTATATCTTACACTTACTTGTGTTCAACTAATTATTTAAACCTATGAATATCACTCAACATTTTTGTTGACCTTTTTAAGCATGTTCAATGCAATTACTAATGGGAATATCATTGAAGGCGTGGATTGAGGGCGTCATGGGACATCTTGAAGTGGTGTTATTTTCAATTAAAGTTATCATTTAAGTAAGCGTTTAAACTATCTTTATGTATTTGAACATATGGTATTCTTTTGTGTTTCCCAAACAACGAGATTTATGAAATGGTAACAACTTTTATTTAAGCGTCTCTTTAAGTCGTTTTCTATAACACAGTATGATCCTTTAGTAATACCCCAAATAGTCTTCATTTGTCACATTGTGATTTTGGGGTGTTCTGATTGGCATCGAGCCTAGGTTATAGAGAACCAACTTGTATTTTAAAACAAATTGGGTATAACCCGTTTTTCAAATGGGAGTTTTCACCACCACTGCGTCCTCGCGCTACTTCCGATACCCGATTGCATGTATGAGATTAAACGGATAATACATGACTAGTAAAACTTTGCATGGTAAAAACTTATAATGCTAGCTTTCATTTAGTTAGGCATTTAGATTTGCGTGGCAGATTATGCGCGACTAACTAAATCTTATTTATTGCATGACATTACTTATACTTACAAATCACATTTTCTTTTGGACCTTTCTGAGTATCATGTCACTTGCTACTCATCCTATCGACTTGACCTCCGATCTCGAGATGGATACTATGTCCTCTGCCTCTACCCCTTGGTACCGGCTCCCCATTACACACTGTGTCCTCGGTGAGCCGCCGAGTGAAGTCGTTGTCACCACCCCTGCGGACCATACCGGGTTTCTGCTGCGTCTTTGGCCCCCCCCATGACCGATATCACGGAGTCACAGTGTGGCTATCACCTTCGACATTATGTCTCAGGACACACTCATCCACGATTCCGTGTCTTATTTCTTGCCCATCACTGCCTGTTCGTAGGGAAGGCGTAGCTAGGGTTCTCAACCCTCACGAGCGCGGCTATTTGGCCGACCATTCCGTTACCGTGATGGTTTACCTTCATGCATACCGCTCGGAAGCGAGTGAGAGCACCCATCACTTCATCCGCATGGGACATACCATCATCCTCTGCTTTTCCACCATCATTTACCTTTGCTCATGCACTGTTTCACCATTACTTACCACATTCATTTATCCATTACCACTGTACGGTTTCATCCCCCGTGCATCATCACCCCAGTGATGCATCTTGTCCGGTGACATCTCTTAGGAGAGAGTCCATCTTTCACCCGCACATTCGGACTCAATACCATGTTGTGTTTGGTACTAGTAGGAGCCTATGGAGGTCGATGCTAGGCGTTGGTCTTAGTGCCCGTCATTGATGGAGGTGGAGGAGGGTGCACCTAAGCTATGGGCTTGGAAAGCGCGTGTTTCTGCTGGCGAGACTCTCCCTTTGTCGCGGAGAACCGCTTCATCATACCATTCCATTGTTGTGCCCGAGTCTTTGCGGTGAGGATCATCTTGAGGATGTTGTGGCATTTGTTGATGAGGGATTCCGGTTAGTTACGTGTCGAGAACATGAGGATGATGAGGTTGGAGAGGGCCTCTGATGGGAGGACCACGATGGAGGAGTACTTGGCGAGATTGGTGCCAGAGTGAGAGAGCTAGTGGAAGCGATTCTGATGTTGGAGAGGAGGATGGAGTAGATAGATTAGAAGCTGTTGGGATGTTGGGTGGAGGGAGTTGTCTTGACGGCTTTGGTCCCGGGATGATTATGGAGACTCGTGCTCACTTGCTTTGGAAGCGGGATGGGAGATTAAGAGGTGGATGTCACGAGCTAGTCCGTGACGTCTGGCTGATTGCAGAAATGGCCTTAGAAACCGACCTCTAGATTGATACATCTATTTAGTTTTACTACGTACTTTAGCACATGTGGCACTAATAAAGGCTTTGTATTAGCATGTTTTGTAAACTATCGAACAAGCTATTTATGTGACATTGTATGGTTATCGTATCACCATGTATGGATGATAGACCTATGACATTATGGTTGTTGTTTCTTTATGTTCTTATGTATGGTGATCTTTCTTATTTATCAGTGTAATAGTGATCATTTATATATATATTCTCTTGTGTGGTTCTAACATATTGTGATTCTTTCTTATGATGATTATACTCTCTTGATATAATGTGATAGATCGACTATTATGAAACCATTTTATAATAATTCACAATTATGTTGAATAGATTACGAGAAATCAGGGTGTATGTCTTTAGAAAATGGCAAGAACAAGAACTACCTCTACCCTACTCAAACTCGAGATGACCCACAAAGCAATTGAGAAATTTGGTTACAAAATGAAATTGGTCTTTGCTTTTGCCAGACCTGTGGCCGGCTCGAACAAATAAAGCTCCATCAAGTCAAGCAGGAATGGTAGGTAAATGCAGGCTGTGGATATAAAGGTTCATGAATAAACCTACTACTTTTCAAAGGGAATTTATTGGCCTTATCCATTGGTTGAAAGATCAAAGCTGTGTTTCTTCTAAGTGATTATGAAGATTGCAAGGTGAAATTTACTCACAGTACTCTATTTGGAAGATGCATTGTCTTGGTGGAAGGCTCATGCCCAACCTATTGGCATGGAAAAAGCCTACAAAACCACTGGGTGAACTAAAGCAATTGATGATGACAATCTTGTCCAAGGACGAGATCAAGAAACTTGAAGATGAATTCTACCATCGACTACTAAGGGCAATGATCTCAGACCCTCATAAGCGCTTCCAAGGATTGAAAGCTCTATGCCACTCATGGTTTAGATAATGTCAAGTTGCTAGAAAATCTCATTGGGGATTACCAGAAGCACAGGGCAATGTTCTTTACATCAAAGCCCAAGACCGTGGAAGAAGTGATCACAATTTCCTACCAACTCATGGATCAAATCTTGAAGCATGGATCAGTGCAAGGCTAATGACAACAAAAGGGGTGATGACGCTTGAGGGCAACACTTCAAACAACTTCCATCACAACAACTCTTTCCATCACAAGCAATATGGCAACAACAACAAGGCCACAACAATCACAATCAACACCGGGACAACAATCCCAACCATTTGCAAAACCAAAACAACCACCACAATCAGCAAAGCAGTGAAGCGGCGGGCTTATCTTGCGACCCGTAGCGGAAGAGGCTATCTTTGGGCGTCACCTTTGTGCACTCGATGCAACTTTGCGCATCCGCTGGGGCGTTAATACCATTAAGTGTGGAAAGTGTAACAAGTTGGGTCATACCGCAAGGATTGCATAACCCCGCTCTTTGAAGTAACCTTCAACCTATCGGGATAACTTGCTTTGGATGTGGAAAGCGGACATGTTAAGAGTAGATGCCCAAAGTAAGTATGGAACAACAACAACAATAACAACAACAACCTTGCTAGAGCAAGAGCTTATGTGCTAGGAGATGGAGATGCACAAGAGGGCTTCGATGTCGATTCTGCAGTGCGTTTTCACTCAACCATCATTTAGCTAAAGTGTTATTTTGATTCGGAACCCGACAAAAGTTTTGTGTCTTCTAAGTTTGCACCTTTGTTAAAAGTCACCCCAACTGCCCTAGATACCACTTATAAGTAGAGTTGCCGATGGAAAAATAGTAGGAACTAACACTATCAGCCGAGGTTGCAACCTATCCTTGTCAAATCACCCGATTCGATATAGACCTTATATACACATCCAACTTGGTAGCCGATCTTTGTCATTGGCATGGATTGGCTATCCAAGAATCGTCCAAAATCATCATGTGGCGAGAAAGATGCGTTTCATTCCTCGATGCGTGAAACTCCAAATCATTGAATTGTCGTAGTAGGACCCGATTGACGTATCATCAAATCGCGTTAAGCGGCAAAGTACATAGAAAAAGGATGCCACATTTTTCTAGCACAAATAGCGGAGAAGGATAAAGCGGGCGAGAAGCAACTAAAAGGCGTCCGTGGCTAGGGATTTTCGAAGTATTTCCACGAAGACTTGCCTAGCCTTCCTCCAAGTGAAGAGAATTCCAACGGCGAGCTAGTCTCACGGGAGGCGAGCCAGTAGCCTCCGAGCACCCTATAGATTGGCACCTTCAGACTACAAGCTGTGCGACCAACTTCAAGAGCTGTCCGAAAAAGGATTCATGGACCAAGTTCGCCGCCTTAGGAACTCAGCCCATTTGTCAAGAAAGGGCCGGATCTTTTCGTTATGTATTGATTCACAGAGAGTTGAACAAAGTAGGCGGTGTCGCTATCCATTGCCTAGGATCGATGTCTGTTTGACCAACCGAGGGTCAGCGTCCTACTCGAAGATCGTCGGAGATCGGCTATCATCAACTAAGAGTTAGAGAGGAGGATATCCCAAAGCTGCTTTCCGAACCGCACATCGGCCACTCTGAGTTCCAAGTGATGCCATTTGGTTTGACAAATGCACGCGTGATATTTATGACACGATGAACAGTGTGCAAACCCTACTTGGACAAATTTGTGATTGTATTCATTGGCGACATTCTCATCTATTCCCGCAACAAGGAAGAGCATGCGGAACACTTGAAAGACATCCTAGAGCTGCTCGAGAAAGAAGAAGCATATGCTAAGTTTTCCAAGTCGACCGGATTCAAAAGTTCAATTCTTGGTCACGTGATAGATAGTAATGGTCTTCATGTTGTTGATCCTTCAAAAATGAAACATCAGGATTGGTCATGCCCTACTACTCTGGGGATCATGATTTTTAGGTCTTGCGGGTTATTATCGAAGATTTAGCAAGAGTTTAAATCGCTAAACCTCTATGAATAACCCGGAAGAGAAGAACTTTGGTGGGGAGAGAAGCAGGGAGTTAGCTCTTTCAACTCTTGAAACAAAGCTTTGTAAGCTCCTATCTTAGCCTTACCGATGGAGTGGAAGATTTTATGGTCCTCTTGATGCATCACACCTAGGGTTAGGTGCGGTATTGATGTAAAGAAACAAGGTGAA
>OU343220.1:149233744-149406304 GCA_910596185.1 Chrysanthemum makinoi
GATGGGGGCATTTCCTGAGGAGACTACCTCTCTCCAAAGTTTTCATTCTCCAAATTTTGACGAAATCCGAAACCTCATTTTAAGATTACGCCTTGGAGGGAAGAAGTAATTAACAAACTCTTTGAACAAGATCTTCCTGTTTCATGGATCGAGGGGTTTTTCCGTACCCAAACCGCCGGCCCCTCAAGTGAGAACGGAAAAAGCATCAACTTGATTACTTTTTGTGGCACATCCTTGAAATTGATTGTTGAAGTCAACTTGTTAAACCAACGGATGTGTGCATACGGGTCTTCACGATCGAATTCAAGGAATTATCAGACACAAGTTGATCAAGTGTGTCTTCATTGAAGTGATCGTGAGTTGATTATCGTAAAACGATGCATCTCCATAACCCTTCTGCTCGAGCATTTCAGCCATAGTACGCATTCGCCATTCCATATTGTTGTTTGAAATAAAATACGAATCTCTGTGTCCACTATTTGGGCAGCACGCTCACAACGCCGCCTAGAATTTCTCGCTAGATCACGAAGGACTCAATGATCTAGAAGAACGAATTTATGCATGGGAGAGTTAACTCTAAGAGACTCGTGAGTTAAGGAGAGAAATGGGAATTATGAAAATCTTCGGATGAAAAATGGGAATTATGAAGACGTTTATAAAAATTTTAAAGGGTAGCTAGTTCTTTATGGGTTTCTGCCTCAAACGCCGATATCACAACAACAAAATCAATTAACACAAAATCAGAGGCAAAACAACAAAGGAACTTAACCAAGGCCACAAATATGAATGGCTTTGAAAAGGTACACCAATCACAAGGACACAAAGGCAAGTTTTAAATCTTTAGTTCGAACTTATATACGGCTCATTCCCCGTTAGTAATCCGCCTGGTTTCCGGTGGTAATCTTTTAAGTTGTTATTATTAAAGAAAACGACGAATCTTTTTGTATTTTTATTTTTGATACATATATATAGAAACAAAGGAAAATATTTTTGTGTTTTATACGCTATCAGTTGGGTTTTTGGATTTTTTTTATAAGAAAATATGGATATATATATATATAGATGATAGATGGATGGTATAAACAAAGAGTGAGTATTCAAACAACTAATCGCACACGAAGATAGATCAAAGACAAATCACGGCATAGCTTTGGCCTCGATGCGCCTGCATCGTTCAAGGTTTATCACACAAGCCCGCCACTTGTGAATGGCGTAACCGTGAACCTTAACCTTGCTCAGAAATCGAAATCAATGAAGATCTCAGGAGTATAGGTCTCCCGTCGTTATGTCCCAAATGAAGCTATGCAATGGATCAATCAACGTAGGTGATCGAAATTTGAACAAAAAGGAAATGAGATTATTATAACTAAGGAAAAGTATCAAACTACAAGGGCTAAAATGCAAATTAGAAGAAATTAAAAAGATAAAATCTATTAAATAAACGCTATCACTATAATTAAAATGATGTTTTTGTTTTATGTTTTTATAAAATCAATTTAAAACTACGCGACGTACAAAAATAAAAACGTGAAACTTACACAATATAAATCCTAAAAAAAATATGAAAATACATTTTACAATCCTAATGATAAAAGAAAATTTATGGAAAGAGAAAATTATTTTTATAACTATTTATCTAATTAAAAACTATTTTTTACTATTTAATAATTACCTAAAATACAAGATAATGTGAAATAAAGCTAGAAAAATAAGATTATGAATTGGAAAAGTCTAAAATATCAAAATAGAATTTTCAAAACTATTTTTGTATTTTTACGATTATTTTTCTATTTTCTAGGAATTTTAAACTATTAAAAACTAATTAAATTACTAAAAATTATAAAATAAACTATGAAAAATCTGGAAAATTACTTTTTACTTTTTATATTTATCTAAACCTAAGAAAAATGAAAAATTATTTTTTTGAATCTTTTCTTAATTTTTTGTATTAAAGGCTAATTAAAAAATGCTTAAAAACTACTTTAAATTAAGAAAAATAGCAAATCAACTTAGAAAAATCTGAAAATTTCAGGGAAACTCTAAAATGATATTAAGAAGCTAAGAAAAATGGAAAACAGTAGTTGTTGGAAGAATATGAAACCGATAGTCACAAGTGCTTATAAATAAGCACTAAAATTCCCAAATGAACAAGACAAGCAACCCACTGATTATAGAAGCTATGAAATACTAAAATAACCAAAATGAAACTTAAATCAACAAGCTAAAACTATTGAATTGCAAGATTGATCAAATCTTGATGATTTGAGCTAATAAGCTAAGACTTGATACCTACTTGGTACACAAATTAAGCCAAATAAGCTTAAAAGAAAAATCCAAATATTAAGACTTAAACTAGACCTAAGTAACTACTTGTAACCACAAGACTTAACTAGGAAGGCTCTATGATTCCCACGTAGTAAGCTTGCACAAGGCCCGAGAAAACTTCAGTGCCTGCTCCCGGCGTGGCTCTAGGACCGCATTCTAGAGCTTATGCAAAGCAGCCTATTTAGAAAGCTTAAGATAAAAACAACATATGATCTTATGGTAGACCACCTATTAGACTACTTGTAGACAAAAATTCAGACCCTAAAAGTTCTAATGAAACCCTGTAAGTAACTCATGCAATATCAAGCCAAATCCAAATTCTACCCCCATTTTGACTTTTTGAGACAGATTGAAATGTTGACTAAAATGAAACTTGATTCCAATTTTATGACTGATGTTGATGTATTTTGATGAAATAAGATTGAATCAAGCTAGGTTTAAGACTTCTAAACACAAATAAAGATTTTACAAACCCCAATCCACATCGCTTAAGTTTAAGCAGATTTCATACCAAATTGACTTTTAGTTTTGGTGCAAAAACTTGCATGATATGAGCTAATTGGAGTCACAATAAACATAAACCAACAATAATCATACAATGAACAAGCTTTTAAACAGGTTATGCTACAAACTAAACACCCCTTTTAACTCTAATTGTAATTAAAACTAACCTAATCTCTAATCCAAATTAATTTATCATCAAACTAAGTTATGCTAACTTAATGAACACAGATTGAACAAGTTTTAACACATTATAACCACAAAACACAGTGGGTATGCAAGAACTTGAGAATCACTTACAATGGGTCCAAAGCCATTATGGCCTGTCACATTGAAACCAAGAACCACTAACCTAATCCAACCCCTAACCTAACTTTGATTCAACCCAAATTCATGCCGCAAAGACCCATTGCCACTGGCCTCATTTTCACCCATGTTTGAATTTTATTGACCAAACTCCAAAGTTGTTAAAATCCTGTAATGTGTTTAGAGAAAGCTTTATCAAACTTGATTGAGCATGTATGAGCTTAAACACAAGTGAATAAGAGTATGCACAGGATTTGGGAATGGAAATTTCAAATGTTGGATATGAAACTAATACTAACCTAAAATTGATGCTTAAGTAAAGTTGAGATACACTGAAATGGTTAACTTGAGTACAATGGAACTTGAAAATACAAGTACAAAGCTAATCTAGACTAAGAAGCTGAATTTCGACATACATATTTTTAAAACTAACTAACTACTCTCCCATTTGCTTCCTCTTGGCTTCTTATACACCCAAAGTACTTTCTCTCACCTTTCTGAGTGGATCCCAGCAACAATATGAGCCATTGATTGGCTAGAACTCATCTTAGCCATTAATTTGGTTTTGCCACCTGGTTTGATATCAGGGACAGGAAAGAGGATGCATTAAATGCATTGGGATGGGTAGGTGAGGTGGGGGGAGACAAAGGGTGGAGTAGGGGTGGTTTTAGGTGGCTGGAGGAGGTGGTTGCACAATTGCTCCACACAGTGTAACTAAAGGTTTGTTTATTTTAAAACGTGGGTTTGGGTTGGTCGGGTTGTGCAAAGACCTGTGAATTGGGGCCGGGTGTTTGTTTTGGGCTGATAATAACATAAGGTCCTGTTGGTTTATTAGTAACACCAAGGACCACTTTGCAATTTCTCAAAACCAAAGGACTTGTAAAACTAAAATTCCAGGGACCAAACATGTACTTTTTGAATTTATGATCCAAGGGTTTGTTTTGACAATTTCCAAAAATCCAAGGACTATTATTGCCAATTGTGAAATTCCAAGGATTAGTTTTGAACCATTTTGGATTTCGTGAACTAAACTGTAATTTCTCAAATATTTTGGATTTTCCACCAAAGGACTAAATATGACATTTATGATTACAAAAGGACCTGGTGATTTTTCTTTTTGAAATAAATGCCTAGTGGACCTGATTTTGCCATTTTCTAAAGCTCCGGACTGAAACTCAATTATGCAAACTTTGCTCTTTCATCCGATTTTGAACATTTTGCATCTCAAAACATATAAAATGCAATTTGGAATATTTTCAGGGTTTGATGCATATCTGCTTTTAACCTGGGATTGACTAAAAATGATGAGTATTTACACACTCATCAGTGTGAAAACACATCTCTAATTCTCACAAGGCCGCTCGAATGGAGTCCCACAAGTGAGATAACGCGATATACCAAGGACATCTACAGCTCAGATGAGTCGCTGAGGTACAATCAAGCATCACCTCATCAGTAGACCGCTTGAGACACACTGCGTAATCCACGGGAGTTACCGGCAACTCGCCGCCGTGGTCGCTTGATGTTGACCCCCGGCAGAGTTTCCATTCAATCATCAAGATCACAGATGTGAAACTTCTCATAAATGTTCGCAAATTGCTAAGATCTCAGAGGACTCTATAATATATCACTTGTGCCCTTAATGATGAACAACAATCGATGTCATGTCAAGTGTTCCTATGAGATCTTTTGATGAATCTCGTGGCTCTAGACTCAATAGTGCATTTTGGTTTTCCTGAGCGGAGACTGGGAGAGGGTCTCCTTCTTCAATATCAACGTTCTCTAAGAGAAGGTCAATAGATTATGTAGGGTTCCCAGTGAGAATGAAACAAACTCTTTGAGGAATTGAGTGGCTAGAAGGTTTAGTAGTGCAAGGCGGCCACTGGGTCCATGACGCCTTTGTCTTCAATACCGTCATCTAGTGACAACCAAGAGATATGTGAACCCTTTCGCCTCTAAGGTTGAATATGGAAGGCTATTTCTTTTCACCCTTTCATTACATTTCTTTTTAATTCTTCAACCCCTTCTTTCTCCTTTCTCACATTACTTTTTTTTCAATCATACCTAAGGACTTCTAATACAAACTATGGTATGTCCTTGGGTAGATCCCTCTGGCGGATCATAGGACGAATTTCCTATCCTTAGTCACCTTATAACTCCATGACGTCCCTATTGTTGCCATAAAAACCATTTTTCTTGAAAATCTCACATAGTGTTTATGATAGAAAACATGTTTGAGACACTCCGAGTTTTATATTTTCGTAAACACTCCCCCTTCACATGTGCTTATAAGTTTTGACGTAAATCAGCACATAGAGGGTAGAGTTTGCACTTTTTGAATTGATCGGCTTATGATAGACAATTCCCCACGAGACACGGTTACGTTGCCTAGTTAAAGAGTTCCATTGTCGGTTTTTAGGTGACAACTAGCTCTAATAACTAACTTGAAGTTGTAAACACTCCTTGAAAAGGAGGTTAGACCCATGAAGGTGCATATCTATCACAAGTTTCTCGAGATGGTACATTTACTAATTTAGATTCCTCAATTCATTGGTTTCGCTCGAGTAAGCTCATTTTGAGATTCAAACAACGATCATTAAACTTTTTGATCACATTTTAATCACGCCTCTCCCTCAAAAATAGCATATTCGTGATATTTTTATATCAACGGATTAAACAACATTTTAGAATCTTTTGGGGAGACAAACGGATTTGATTTAAGCATGAATATGGAACATTTTGTTTTATACTCCCCTTTAATAAAGCATAATCAATTAAAGGGTTTTAGAGGGAGTTATCTTGAGCACAAAATATTTTGAAAGATTTTGAAAATCTTTTGAACAATCTTGAAAAGGTGCTCAAGATGATGATGATTTCTCACCATTTTAAATGTACAATCTTTTGAGTACACTACATTTTTCTTGAAAACACGAGTTTTGATTGAAAATAATCAAAAGTCATCATTTTAGTCCGGTTTCGTACTGAAGTATACGAAAGCCATTTTATGAAGAAATTTTGAGAAACGACATGTTTTAGAAAAAACAATAAAGAACTCCTCAAGCATCTCAGACATACCAGTATCATTGTTGAATGACATTTCTAGAAACGCATGAATATCGATTATACAAGAGACATGTCGTGAGAAGAATATTTTGGATTTTTGATTTTATATTGTTTTTGTATTTTTTGAAAGTTTTATATTTTTATATTTTGCTTTTGTTGGTTTTTCAAATTTTGTATTTTGTTTTTCAAAAATATTTACACGAAGCTTGTTGGAAAATCATTTTCAAGAAGATTCGAGAAGACGCTCTAACTCCTCGGGGTTAGGTCGATTCCAATCGTCGAACTAAATCGTCAAACCTTTTGGAAGGGCTTTAGTTAATAGATCGGCGAAGTTGGTAATCTTCTTCACGAAGAATAATTCAACAAGTACTATTTTCGACGCACTCTTTGATGAAGTGATAGCGACACTGATATGCTTAGTCTTTGAGTGATGAACAGATTGCATGATATGGCTATGGCACTTTTCGAGTCACAATACATAGGTATTTTATCGAAAGTAAAGCCATAATCTGTGAGTTGTGTTCTCATCCATAGAACTTGAGCACAACACGCGATAGAGACACATACTGCTTCACGTTGAAAGTGCAAGGCAATCTTGTTTCTTTGAAGACCAGCTTACTAACTTTTCACCCAAAAATTGTGCTCCTCCGATGTACTTTTGTCAGAACTTGATCACCTGCTGGTCCGTGATCCAAAAGGCAATTAGATCAAATCCGGATTACTTCGCATACCAAAGTCCCATGTGAATGGATGTCTTCGTACCGAAGATCCTTTTAACCTCTTTGAGGTGCAGCTCGTAGGCTTTGCCTAAACCGCTAATAAGCAAACAAAGAAAATGAATATCCGGGTCGACTAGCAAAGAAGATACATGAGAGAAATAATCATGCTCCGATATTTCTTCGGATCAATAGGTTTCCCAAACAAATCGGCTCCAATTTTGGGTGAAGTTACCATTGGTGTTCCGACCGAGTCACAATTATCCATACCATGATTTTTCAAAATCTCGGTTGTATATTTAGCTTGATTTATAAAAATTCCACGAGGGGATTGATGTATTTGTAAACCAAGAAAGAATTTTAGTTCCCCATCATGGACATTTCAAATTTACTTTTCATGAGATTTTCAAAATGTTTTGAAAGATTCGGATTAGTGGACCCAAAGATGATGTCGCCCACGAACTGAACAATCAAAATGTTTGCATTTTGTGTAAACAAGGTAGGATCAACTGTTCCATTGGTGAAATTGTTTTGGATAAGGAAAGAGGACAGTCGTCATACCACGCCTGAGCTTGTTTCAATCCATAGATTGCCTTTTTGAGTTTGTAGACGTAGTCCGGATGTTCCATGTCTATGAAGCCTTCTCGGCCGACTCACGCACTTCTTCTTTCAGAGTTCCATTCAAGAACGCGGTCTTAATGTCCATCCGATAAACCGTGATGTTTTTGTGAGCGGATAGGCTAAGAAAATCCTGACGCTTCTAGTCTAGCTACCGCCAATGACTCTTCAAAGTCTATCCCTTCCTCTTGTTCAGTATCCTTTGGCCACAAGACGAGCTTTTTGCGTAATTACGCCATTTCTTCATCCCTTTTTTTCTTCCATAACCATTTGAGATCAATGACGCGAACGTCAATGGGTCTTGGAACCATATCCCAAGAGTCATGTAGACGGTATTGGAGAAGTTCCTCCTGCATCGCTTCTATCCATGCGGTTCCGCCATTGCCTCGCTAATGTTCTTGGCTCTATTGCTAATTGAGCAAAGGTAAATGCAAAGTCGCAATCGGTGGCAAGTTACGCCTCGTCTCAATTGGCCTTGAAGGTTCACCAATAACTTGTTCAATTGGGTGGTCTTTTGTCCACTTCGGAGTAGAAGGATACCGTTGGTTAAACGTATGCGAGTTAGATGGTTCTCGTAAGCTAGAAGATGATTCAGCCGATTCCGTAGCAAACGGATTTTCAAATAAGTCTTCATCTAACGCTGCATCGCTGGTTTTGATTTTGCTCATCAACCGCCGGGTAGAACGGGTGCAATAACTGGAGTAGATGTAGATGATGTAGATGGAGTTGGTGCATTGGTTTCGACCGTTGTAGATGCATCTTCTCTTGGTGGTGGAGGATGATTTTGAGCGGGTGCAGCGGAATGATGGTTTGATGCATTTGTCGGAGTTCCACCATAGTATTCATCGAACATTAACTCAAAGAAATTCTCCCATTCTTGTTCTTTAGGATTGTCAATCGAAGTTGATTGAGCTCTTTGAGGTACGAGTCCCGAATCGATGTCCAAGTTCGCCGGTTTAGTGCGGGTTCTAGAGCGAGTCTCTCGTAGCCATATGTGAAAGTTCGTCAAACTCACATTCATCGCCTCCATGATCCTCCTAGTTCTTCTGTTATACACCCTCAATGCCCTCGAGTTATCTGAATATCCAATGAAGATTCCAATATCACCTTTTTCTTCGTTTCCAAGATCTTCTCTGTCATTCGTAGGATAGCACAAAAGCCAAACACGCGGAAAGTAAGAGATATCGTTTTCTGGTTCACAAGCTCATATGGGGTTTTATTGAATCTAGGATGGATTAGGATCGGTTCGAGTGAAACAAGCAAAGGGCACAAAGATCACCATAGAAATAATCTGCACTAGAATAGATAAGCATTGTGCGAGCAGCTTCCACAAGAGTTCTATTTCTTCTTTCAACTACCCCATCTGCGGAGTTCTAACAACTAGTGTCTGATGTGTGATTCCAACATCTTCAAAATAAGCTCTTAACTCCTGATTAGTGAATTATGTGCCGTTGTTCTGCTCTACAACCCTTACGGAGTTTGAAGAAGTACTTGAATACGCTTTAAAGGTGATGATGATGCCCGGTGCTTCGCTTTTGATCTCGGAACTTAACCCATGTATATTTCGAATAATCATCGACGATGACAAGAATATACTTTTTCCCATTAATGCTTTCAACTCTCATTGGGCCACATAAGTCCATGTGCCATATGCAACCTTGCTTCCTAACTAGGTACGGATTTGGGTTTATATGATGCTCTTTTGCTTTTTCCTTGTTCGCATGATGGACATAAGTGATCCTTGGTGTATTTGAACTTTGGAAGTCCATTGACGATGTTGTCTTTGGCAATTTTGTTGATGGTGTCGAAATTGAGATGAGATAACCGTCTCTGCGCACAACCGTGATCGGTTCTAGATGCTCGTGTCATAAGACATATTGGTGATGAAGAGGCCATTTGGTTGATGTCGATAGCATACAAGTTTGTATCACGATTCCCGTTAAGAGATCACATCCAAGTTTCTAACGGCAAGCATTTTTCCTAAAAGCAACCTCTAAATGCAGATCACGAACCGCCCGACTAAAAACAAAGTGTGTCCCAACCCTTCGACATAGTAAACCCAAGTGATCAAATAATTTCCAAAAGGTAGATCTCCATAACCCATGATAGCTGCTACATGATCATTTCCAAAACGCACGGTTCCCATGAATTTCCGTGACGGTTGATCACAGCTTCAGATTCCCGGTCATGTGCTTGGAGCAACCTGAGTCGACGGTCCAAAGACATATTTCGATAACCCTCAATAATGAAGAAGAAGATTTTGGAAACCGATTTGATTTTGGTTCCTTTGGGTTAGAGGTAAAATCCTGATCACACTCATAGAAGTTGTCTATATGTAAGACGTGCACTCATTCTACCATTCTTGAGTGTGAAAGTTCTACCCGTGGGTTTCCAAATGTCATCCCTAAAGTAAACATTATGCTCCCTATCAGAAGTGTAAAGCCTAAGTCTCGCAACTAGTCTTCCTATTCGATTAGCATAAGTTCTTTTGGGAACATTCTTCTTAACAGGCTTAACAATCTCATTCTTAGAAACACAATCATCATGAACATTAGATAAAGATTTCTTGCAAGTTAAACAAACAGATTCAACAGATTCATTAAACTTAGCAGATTTCATAGGTTCATTACATTCGGATGAAATGTCTTTCTTATTACAAAGCCGTAAATTCCTAGGGTGTTCTTCTACTTTCTTCTCTTTATTCAAGCTACTACTCTAGAGGCCAATGAGACTCTATTGTTCCTTGTATTGCTCTTAGGCTTTAGTATGCTGCTCCTAGAGGTGCTTCCTAGTCCTCAGAGAAGGTAAGGCACACTCATTAGGATTCACAATCTTATCTAGAGAAGTGGTTTCAGATTTCCTAGTCTCTTTAGAGTGCTTTTCTAAACTTATGACGTTTGTTCCATATGTTTTAGATGTGGAGGCAGACGCATTAGTGGTACTCATCTTAAAAAGGCCAGTTGCTAAAACTTTTGGTTTCTCGATAACCGCTTTTCCTTTATCAACATTTTGTTTAGGTAGTGCAGATGGAGTGACTGGTTTTGATGAAACATTTTTCTCATTGACTTTTGGAGGAGGCATAGAAATGCATATTTTGGTTTTAAAACCGTTTGGGAACATTTGCTTTCTCCGCAGCCAATGGTTTTTAATCACAAGTATCCACTGCCTTTCCTTTTGATTTCCAGCCCTCAAAAGATCATTTTTCGCCATGTCATTGTAGGCACGCCATACGCATAATTTGTCATACTTGCATTCCTCGCTTTGATCAAGTTGTTTAAAATATGAGACATTTTTTTTTCAAGTTTCTCAAGTGCTTTTTCATATTTTGAAACAATTTTGGAGGTCTCGATCGAGTCTTTCATGATCTTCAACGTAATATGTTTGCAAAATAATGGACATAATATCAAGAGTCGTAACATCTTCAAGAGAGTCATTTAAAATTTTCAAAACTTTGATTTGTTCAACACAGTCATTAGCTTGCTTTACCAGGGATTTATGGTCCTTGACAAAGTCACTGCTTTTCTTAAAAACGCTTGTTCAACATGAATTACCCTTGCACTGATGGCATTCAGCTGAGGGGCAATTTGAGTTTCAAAAACTTTCTTTGTTCGATGTCAAAACTAGAGAACCAGTTGTTAGGTGTAATAGTGGTTTTAGTTTTAACAAAGGTTGAAGATCCACAATTCTAGTTCTTACATTTTCTAAAATACTTCTCGCATCACTTGTGTTAAAAGGATTGTTTGAAGACATTTGTTCAATGTTCGAAAGAGAATTTGAGACAACAACTGGTTTTGAAACATATTTTGAAACAGGTGTTGACTCTTTGTTTGAAACACTTGGTGTGATGGAGAACTTTGATTTTTCTTTTTGATTAACAAAAGTAATTCCGTTAATTTTGTTCCATTTGTTATAATCAATAGGTTTGATTTCGGACCTTTTGTTTCATTTTTGATCTACTCTCCTCGATAGTTCTAACGCTTTCAAGAGAATCACGAACAATAATGGGTTCATGTAAAGCTTTTCCATTGTTTAACACATTCGAGATTTCGAGCTTTCTTGAGGAACGGAAGGGTCGCTACCAAGTGCCATTCTATTGTTAGTATGAAAACGCGGATTTACTTGATTAGAAAGCATCTTGATTGTTTGAGCAGAATGACCTGTTGTAAGAAGCAAATTTTCCAAAGTTTTATTCTCTTATTCATCAAGCATCAAGAAGAGAATCTTTCGCTTTGAAAATCATCAACCTGCTTCTCTTTCAAGATTAGAAAACATTTCTTTTGTTTAGAAAGTTGGTTATTTAAATCGAATTTCCTTGTTTAAAGATTTAATTTTCAAGTTCTAATTCACATCAAGTGTGTTATACTTGATTTGCAATTCTTTTTCTTTAGAAACCAAATTTCGATAACCAATTTCTAATTCTGATTTTTTGTTTTTCTGAAATTCAAAAGCTTTTATGCTCTCCTTGTAACTCTCAAGCTCACGTCAATTTGGCATTCGAGGCCTTAACATCGCGATTGACCTTTTAACTTTCTCATTTCAATGCCACGTTGTTGATTAATGATTCAAAGTAAGCACGAAGCCTCATCGGCCTGATTTTGTGCCACACAATCTCCACTAGGATCCACATCTGGAGTCTCAGAGTTAGTATTGCTACAACTCGGATTGTCCGAGTATGTATCATAAGTAGGTGCTGATGTCACAGAATGCCGTTCGTCATGAGTAAACACATCAAATATGACATTGTTATAGCATGGATCATGATTGGTACCTCGACATCTAAGCTGCCATGATGTGATAGGAGGCCGAATCGTGTCGTACTTAGTCTCCTAAAGATTTGCCATGAAGATGCAGTTTGCATTGAGTTCCTCGAGGTCTTCCAAATCATCCATAATAGCCATGAAGTCATGTTCCTCAACACTCAATTGAAGTCCAGATTGTTCCTTTTGTGCCAATGTAATAACTTTCTCAAGATACGCAAGATCCTTCCTTTTCGGCTTAGTTGGACAATTCCTTGCCATGTGACCCAATCCTTGACAGTTATAACACTTAACCTGACACTCGATTCACATTTTATTCCCAACTACCGAGCCGCAACATTCATTCTCGATTACCCACTACTCTATTTCCAACATTCTCGACCCATCCGATACTCGATTCGAACCGCCGACACCCATGTAAATCTAGTAGCATATCCTCGCTGATTCCCAATAACTCCAACCATTGACCTTGATTGCCCATGTTCACACCCGGCCGCAATTTGCCTGCTATGCAGTGTTTGATGAAATCCTTTGGTTGTTGTTAGTTGGTGTGGAATAGCGACCTCAAAATGCTTTACCCAAGAATACAAATGCTTGTGACAAAGCTTCTTCTGGTTCCATTTCAAGATCGGATTCCTTGTTCTGGTAATGTTGTTGATCAGGTGGATAGTTTTGTTGTTGAGGGATGTATTGCTGCAAGTTGTTGTTAGTGGAAGATGATGAAGCTTGTTGTTGTGTATTCACCAAGTTTGAGTCTTGCAATGAGTGCCAATGGATCATGATTCTTTGCTAATCTTTCTTGCCCGACTTCATTCACTTCATTTTGGTTTTGTTTCAGAAAATCGCTGAGTTGATCAAAGTTCACTTGATGTAAGTCTTTTGTTTGGTTGACAATAGTGACATATCGCCCCCATTCTTCTGGTAGATTGTTCAAGAACTTGATGTTGCTCACGATAGTTCTGGGTGTCAACTTGTTTCGAAAGCTCATTCATTAAAGTACAAAACCTTCCATAGTAGGATTCAATGGATTCTCCAGGAGTAGATGTAAACTTCTCCCATGCGCTTAGCAACTTGTTCTCTGGTCTTGTTGACCGATTGCCCATGACAAAGTCGCCTAACACGCTCCCACATGTCGAAAGCAGCTTCACAACCGCCTACAAAGCAGAAAGATGTCTCTTGGTAAACCCGCTTGTATAATATGAATTGCCATGTCATCTCGCTTCGACTTGTTTCTCGATCCTCTTCAGTATTCTGTCTTTTTGAAGACTAAAAATGTGGGACGGGAGGTGTTGCATCGATTTCCGTGGTCTTGGACTTGTCGAGGTATGAAGGGTCCATCCTTAATGGATTTGATCATCAATTTTCCATTAGGTTTTGTCTTGATGTAACGAAGCATTCGACTTGTCCATTGAAGATAACCACCTTTTTCCAACATAGGAGGACGGTTTTCGCACCGCCGCATGAATATCTTGTTGAGTTGCCATTGATGAAGGTATGATCTGATAAAGTTGATGTAGGATCGATTCAACGATAAAGGAGTTGAGGTTGATGAAGATTAAGCCCGATTGAGGTGTATCTGAAAGTCGTACTCGTAACCTTGGTTCAAAAAAATTTCTCCCAAAATTTGAAATTCACTATAAAAATCAATTCTAAGGTCGTATGAAAAATTTTGAGTTATGACAATTTTGACGCCAAATTTGACCAAAAAAATTTGAATTTAGGCCCAAAAATTTGAATTTTTGACCAAAATTTTCACAGCTAAACCAAAATTTGAATTTCGCAGAAAATTGAACGCTTAGTCTCCTCAAAAATTTAAATTTTACTCAAGTTTTCCACAAAAACTCTTTTATGCGTAGAAAGAGCTTAAAGAGCTGGCGTAGAAAGAGCTTAGAGAAGGTGAGAAACAGTAAAGTTATTAGTAGGAAATGGTTATGCAGTAGGATGGCTTAGGCGTAGGATATTATGCGAGGGAAGCTTAGGCGTAGGATCTTATGCGTAGAAAGTCTTACGCTGTAACCTTAGGCTTATGCGTAGACAAAACTTAGTCGTGAAACCTTACGCGAAGTGTGATCTTT
The DNA here is from genome assembly GCA_910596185.1 of Chrysanthemum makinoi. NCBI lineage: Eukaryota > Viridiplantae > Streptophyta > Magnoliopsida > Asterales > Asteraceae > Chrysanthemum > Chrysanthemum makinoi. The sequence continues at coordinate 149,248,106 of OU343220.1, forward strand.
TTAGAGTTCTACCTGTAGAGTTTATGCTTATGCGTAAACTTAGGTTAAAAACCAAAAATCCTTTACAATCGCCACAAGATAAGGGATATCCACAAGTCGAAGTGTTCCACACACTTATCCAAGTGAGGGAAGCAATCGAAAACCTTTGAAGCTCAAGATTCTTCACCAAAAGTTATGAGTAGAAAACTAGGTTTTGACTTTTTGACTTCTACTCGTAAGAAATTTCCAATGATTCAAACGATGTCTCTTGCACATATATCCTTAAAAACACTCGAATAACCCAAAAATGTTGACCCTTTTCACCCAAAGTGCTTATAAAAGTTACGAGTAGAAATGACCAATAAACCAAATTCGAGTTAAAAAATGATTTAAACACGTAAAGTTTCGAACTTTTTGCAAAAACTAGAATCTTTAACACTATGTAAACCTTAAACCATAAGAATCTTGAAGATTTAAGTGCAAAATTAAAGCTTTGCTGACACTCTTGAGAACGAACTACGCGTAACACCACAAAAAAAAACTTCAACCAAAACACTCCTAAACCATTGTTAGGCGATTGATACCAATTGTAGGACCTAAGATATATCAACCTTATCACTTTACCAAGCAAACCCAACACCCACGTTTTGCTTAGAACACGTTAAACCAAACACATATACGTATAAGAAGATGAAATAAAGAAAGGAAGATGGTGACTTGAATGATATAAAACCGTGTATGTTGTGAGAGAATGATGAAACAATATGATGTTTATTTCAAAGGAAAACACACACACACACACTTTCAAGCACACCCCTCAAATGACCATTTGAGGGGTATTTATAGTCCAAGGGACTTGATGCCCAAAAGGCTTTTCATGGCTTTTCGTGGGTTGGACATGGATTGGGCTTAGGATACTTAAGCTTCAAACGGCTAGCATAATCATAACGCCTAGCCATTTAGCTTAGTCCAATCCACGAGCCCGTTGACTTATTCTATCACGATATCTAACACACGTTACAAAGTTCCTAAACGTGAATGACCATCACTTCTAATAAAAACTATTAAGGCTAACATTTAAAAATTTCAGAACTAGAGGATTGTAGAAACAAATGACAAAACTTCCCAACAATCCTTCCCAACAATCTTTAACACTTCAGAACTTGAGGATTGTACTCGAACACGTAAGAAAGTAAAGAACCACATAATCTCATCTTTATGATGACCAAACTTTGAAACGCCGTGTCTTTGCAAAGAACAATGATTATAGTGTACATCAAAACACATTAGTTGCATACTTTATTCATCACATCCGTGTGAGTTAACTCCCCTGTGGAGAGGTGAATCATAGAAAATAATGGATTTGATGTCTCTTTACCAATAGCCATCACTACTGGAGTAGCCAAATGTTTAAGTTCAAAACCATGGTATAATCGATAACCATCTGATTTATTGGCAAACCAAAGAACTATAAACGGATTTGACTTGTCTTTACCTGGAGCCGCTTGCCGGACTAGCCAACTCTTGATGGAATGTCATCATCATGGTGAGTTGATTACCATTTATGGATTTTCGCAGCCTTTACCACAAGCCATAATCTTATGGCTAGCCAACTCTTGGTCGGAGAGACATGGTGAGATGAAAACCATGAGTGGTGTAGTAATGAACCAACACCAAAACCTTAGCAAGAGAGAGTAGAAACCCAACACGCATAAAGTTAGAGTTTTTAATCACTAAACACAAGAAATAACACCATTTTTTAAATATAAAATTAAGAAAGAATAAAAATAACCAAAACATGTAAAATATACCCATCAAGCCAGCTAGAACCAAAGACAGCTTGTAGTGTCAGCCAGTAAAACACTAGGCCTCCCCTTAGGCGATGAGGATCCAACAAATGCGAAAATGGTTAGAAATCAAATTACAACAATAAGCCTCCCTTAGGCTTATGCCTCCCCTCAATCAATGCACCTGACAGTATTGTTTCTTGGTACCAGAATGAACCTTTCCTTTGAGTTTTCCAAGAATAACATGTTGAGGGATTAACAACAAATTGCCACACTAATTCACCATGTGCCTTAGTCATATGAGATACATAAGGTGTATATGACTTAAAATAAGAACTTTTGGTTTGTAGGCATAAGCCTAAGCATTACTGCTCAACCAAGAAAACTAGTGAAGAATATCCTCCACCGAGGGAATCGAAAAGGCCTATTGCCTATTAGCGTAAATGATGCATATACCTTTGGCTTACCCCAAGATGAATTGGTTTACCTGCTTCTCACATGTGCTTTGGGGAACAATGGAGGAATACTAGCAACATTAGTCCATGTGGGTCTAAAGGTCGGTTGGCCATTGGAAACACCCATCCTTTTCAATGATAATCACAGTCTATAATAAGATGGAGTTTACTACCACACACAAATCAAGATTTCTTCTTAAAGGCTTATTCTAACACAACTTTGTTTATTACATTTAAACTTATTAGAAACATAACTAGAAGCAAAATTGTGTTTAACGATAATAAGTAACTGGCTTTGTTTTGGGCTCATCATCGTACAGATACTTGGACTTGGGTGTAGTCTTGGGAGTGTGCCTAGGTGAGTCAGACTTTTCACTTGAATCACATGAGGCATAGACAGTGGACTTTAGGTCTGCGACCTTGTCACTTTTAGAGCAAGAGACGAGTCATTAGTTTGGCTACTAAGGTCTGCAAGTCACTTGACTTTTTACCATATAAATGGTGTGATCCATCAAAGTCAACTGGAATGGACAGGTCAATGGGCATGAATTCACCTCTAATAGGTCCACGAACAAAGCATGTAAATCACCTTTAACAAAATTAGCTAATCCTGCTGGGTGTAGATTACGAGTGTCATCCCTAGCTTTCTATTCCAAACATACTTCTTAAAGCCTAAACCTATAGGAGTATTAGGATTTTGACTAGCATAGATGTGACTAGCTAACTTATTTCCATTCAATAACCATTCCTTATGCCTAGCAATTTCCTCATCTAGTTTCTCTTTTAGCACTTTGTTTTCAGACACTACCGTAGCTTTTTCTTTCTCAGTGCGCTTTAAATCAATTCTAGCAAATTCTAGATCATTTTCTAGCACCCTAATCTTTTCATCATAAGCCACTTGATTCTTTTGAAACCAAACTTTTTGTCTTTCTAATGTTTTTAAATCATGTTTATAAGCTTCATTGTCAACATAGCATGCATTATATTTAGGTTTTATTTCATCATAGGCTTCCTTAAGTTCATTATATCTCTCCTTACAACCAAAACACAAGTATGTACCCTGAGAGATGCCCATGAGAGCAATTGGTGGAATACGGCAAATTCTTCAGATAACCTTTAGCATTATCTTCCTTGCTCATCTTATTGAATTCACCCTTTCCACAATACCTTGTTTTGAGAGCATTCCATATAAGATTTGCATCATCCATATAACAAAAATCTGCTACATGATCAGCAGGAATGGATTTAAGCAAGATAGTTCTGGCCTTTGACTCTCTTTGTACAGCAATCTATTCATCTGCAGTCGTTGGAGGAAGAATAATGATGTTTCCATCACGATCACTTTTAATCCTTTTCAAACTGTTGCCATTTTGGACCACCTTCCAGATATTCATATCATTATTCATGATCCAGTGTTTCATCTTCTTAGCCCAGACTTTGTACTCATCATCCATTAAATAAGGAAACATAACTTCATCCCTATTATTATCAAATTCTGCCATGTTGTGGAGAGAAGATTTACACAGAGCTGAATGCAGCCTTATGAACTTCAGCAGAAACAATAAAATAGAGGGGACCAAAATTTTGATGACCTGTATTCCTCGGACCAAAATAATACCAAGTGACAAGTAAAAGAAAACAAATGCCAATTGCACAAGAAAAACAGCCCCACGTGATCACACAATTAGAATGACCAATGAAATCAATATCTCGTTCAAACTTGGACCCACGTGAGATCAAATAGAGCTAGCCAATCAAATGAATATGTAACCTCACGTAAGCCTTCAGCAGTAAGGAATAGACAACCAATTAAATGCTTTAGCCTATTTAAAATAAATTTAGACCCACGTGATATCATATAGATTTCATTAAGCCAAATATTCTATACAAAGTGCATGATCCCACGTGTTGGATGAACCAATCAAGTGCACTTCCACCGAAACTATTATATGTCGCCCCACATACAATCTCATCCCACGTTAAATCTCAGCAGAAATGACTAAAGATTAGTAATATCAATTGAGACCCCACGAGACCTTTGACCAATTAGACAATTAATATGGGTACAATAGTATATATTGAATACAAACAAGTGGGACCAGCTGCAACTATTGACCCACGACAAGAATAAGGAAATCGAAATATTGACCAAATTGATTTCAAGTCCCACGCCTAGATCATGGACTAGTCAAACACATGCCAGTACTTCTTGAATTTATTAATCCCCTCGAGACCCACTTACATAAATTTAAATAATCATGATGTATACCCTTGACCTTCAGCAGTAACAAAACAATATAAACTCAAATGAGTGGAATCACATTAATACCTGACATCATGCGCATCAAAGATAGTCCCATATACCGAAAAATAAATCAATATTTATTCAACCTATAGTTTGACCACTGACCCACTAGAAGAACTAATCAAAGATGACCCAATCAATTCACAAGAATGAAAGCAATGTACCTCATGCGATGCAGTGTCAAATAAAGAATAATGAGGCTCAATAACCGAAATATGTCTTTCATCAGCCTGCTTCACGCCAATAAACCGATCCGAAAAACAACCCCTTTAATCCTGCTGCTTCTTATGAAGTTTCTTTCAAAGTGTGACTGCAGCAGTTTTCTCGTTCTTATAACTTTCTGTCAGAGGCTCAGATCAACGATCCCTTCGGTGGAAACCTTCCTTGATATACCAAGAACTTCCAGTCCAAATTTTATGCCGATCCAACGGTTAACGAAAAAGTTATGACTGTTTCAAAACAGTGCTGTAGTATCCTTACGGAACTTTTTCAGCAGACTTCTACAACTTATAACTGTTGATTGAGTGCTCTAATTGAAAATCCCTCCGGTGAAACTTTAGATTGAAATATAAAGATGCACCAGAAAAAATTGTAGCTCGATCCAACGGTTCAAGAAAAATTTATCGCTGTTTTAAAACAGCCCAGCAGAAAGACTACGAAAATTACTAACAACTTCGAGTTTTGAATCTTTTCTTCGAAAAACCTTGTAAACTCAAGATCGAGAGCCACCCGCTCTGATACCAATTGTTAAATCCAAGATCCGAACTCAACTAGAGTATATAGTAACAATGATTGAATATGCACAGCGGAATAATAAGAACACAATCAAAGTTACCAACAAGGTTTTTCTAATCAAACTAATGATCCTCTATGGATCTTTTCACCCTCTCCAAAGAGGTTTTTCTTGAATGTTTTTATCAAGTCTTTATTTTCAAGTTATATCTAATACAAAAGACCTAAGTTCCTTTTATAGATTAGGAACCCTAATATGTTTCTTGGGAAACGACTAAGCATGCAAGCATGCAACTAAATATTGTTTTAACCCATACATAGAATAATTATGGCTAAACTCTAAACAAGCCCATGCTAACCTTGGGCAGTACAATAATACTAACCTCGGGCAGTACAACAATAAAGATGGGCTACTATATAAATAATACAACTCATGCACACAAATTCAGCAGAGTTATATCTTCAGCGGAAACCAATATAACTTCAGCGGAAACCTTACTTCAGCATACTCACAGCTTCTCTACTTCAGCAGACTCACTGCTTCAAGTTACTTTGCAGAATCATCGCCAGTACTTCAGCAGACTTATATCTTCACTACTTCAGTAGAAAATCTTTAGCATAATTCCTACCATGTACGTTTATATTACTTCAGCAGAAACTCTTCTTCAACAGAATCCATTGTTTCTCGATCAGTAGAATCACGGTTTCACAGAATTCCCAACAGTTTTTCATTACTTAACTGGATTATCTAGACTGAGCACACCTACCCTATATTTCCATTGTGTGAGGATAAGCCTTTCCGTTTTCCCCTTATACATAATTCCATAAAAATTAGTGTGCCGGTGGCTGTAGTAGACTTTAGAACTTGGCCTTGTATATCTTTTCGAGACCATTATCATGAGCATTACATTGAGGTAACTTGGTGTGATCGGTGCAGCTAGGATTTAAGGCAATTTTAAGATTAAACCCAAATAGCCCATCATTTTTGTTATGTTTGTGTATATTGACTTTTTACATCAATCAGTCAATCCTCTTGTTAAACCCTTTTTGTTGCACTCACCATTAGTGCAAGATACCCCTAGTACACCCGTCTGAGCCATTCTTTTCATTTTGTTCACCCAATATAATTGTTTTGTTACACCTATCGCCTAGCCTACCCTGTAGTTTCCTTATATCAATGGTCCGGGCGCTGTTGGTTAACTTTGGTTCCACTGGAGAAAGTCGTGGGGTTTTGAATAAAGGGTTGTGGAAGAAGATCGGGTTTAGGTGATAGTTGATCTCAAGTGGGGGTACTTTTTATGTTCGTATCGTTTATATTCATGTATACCTTGTTTTGCATTAAAAAAAAGAAATGAAAGAAAAATGAGAAATGAGATAGTGAAAAAAAAAGAAAAAAAAAGCATGCAAGCAAGTGTTTATTTATGATTAGTATTCTCGCCTTGTTCAACTAGGCGCTGTTGTTACATATCCGTTTTGTCTTACGGATAAAATTAGAAACCCGTACGTTTCTATCTCGCCTTTCAAATTTTAATAAATATTTGTCCAATGAGGGCATTGTACATCCCAAGTGGGGGGATGGGAGATAGAAATGGTTGATTTTATAGTTTTGTAGTAAAATTATGTGCTAAAATTACTCAAATTTTAAAAAATTTATAGCACATACTTTCTTTTTATGATGAAGGCCGAGTTAATGCATCTTATTTGCTTAATTTAATTATGAGGCACTACGCTATATTTTATATGCATTGACTCGTGTATTGAAGACCCCTTGACTCTTGACCCTCGATTTTTGCTATAGCATTGAATGCGACTAGTGGTGGGGCGACTGTAAACTTAGGAATCTATTTGTTTTGTGTCTTTTTGTTTACACCCATTAAATGTTTTCCCATGTCTTATCCTATCCTTAGTCATGAATCGAGTTTAGGTGAGGAAGCGAGCAATCATTGGTGTCTTGGCCATGGATTTGGTCATGTATCATTGATTTTGTCCCCTTCGCCGTAGCTCATTAGTAATGACAAAATAACCCCATAAGCCTTGATGTTGTGTCAACCCATTGCCTTTTAGAATAACTGCATCTATAGACTCTAGTGGTGGAGATTAGTATCTTTGCCAAACCTATGATAGAATACTCCCCATGACTGAGCAGTTGAGTGATCACCCAAAAATAAACACGTGAATTATGAGAGAGAGTGTGATTTCAATTCCCTTTTCGTGAGGTGCTCGGTTTGGAATTTTCTATCTTAGGTGATTTTTAAACTCATATCTTCCAATTAATCTTGGAGATATCTTTTTAAGAATTATTTAAAGGGTCTGCTTGAGGACAAGTAGAGTTCAAGTGGGGGGATATTTGATAACATCAAATTTGTGGAAAACTATAAGAGGGGGTTGAATAGTTTTACCAATTTAACAACTTCCTTTTAAATATTTAGTTCGACTTATGTCAATCTATTTGGTTGTTTATGTTGGACGTTGATAGATAGATATATAAACATGTAATGAAAGATAAAGAGTAAGAAGCACACAACTACAATGCGAGTATTTATAGTGGTTCGGCTACAAGGACACCTTCCTTGCCCTACTCCACTCCCCGAGTCACCTACTCGAGAGTTCGTAAACACTACACCAATCTCATTATGGCGGAAAAGCCTTCACAACGTCACTTACACCTTTTTCCGGTACAAAGCTAAATACCGAGTTCTTTCACACCAAGGCGAACCACACCTAACACAACGTTGCCTACCCTTTATACGATGCCAGATTAACCACCGAGTTCTTTTACTCCAAGGAGAACTAATCCTATCACAACATCGCCTACCCTTTATTAGGTACTAGGCTAAGCACCTAGTTCCATTACTATGGAGGAACTACTACCCAACACAACACAACACCTAATCTCAAGGAGATCCACTCCTTGTTACAACACCACCAAAGATATCACCATCCTTGGAAGTAAACTAGTATTATATGTATAACGATGCACCTCATCGATTATACGACCTAGGCATTCTTCCCTAATGCCACTTGATTTTATTTTTAGGCATCCTTCACTAATGCCTTGGTCTTGACACTTTTAGCATTCTTCACTAATGCATTTGACACGGACGTTAAGCACCTTTTACTAATGCTTTCGTCTTGACTCTTTCAGCATCCTTCACTAATGCCTTCAACACAACATCTCTACGGAGGAAGAAAGAACTATCAACAAGAGAACCTCAGTTATCTTGATGATGACGAAGCATGGCAACTCATGGACTTGAGCTTGCTCGACTTCAAGAAGTGGTGATCTCGCCTTTAAAAGGAACCTAGAGAATCACACAAAAACAAAAGACAAACTACATAGAAAGATCCCTTAGGATCAGTGGTTAGAGAGGTACAATACTTGGAGAAAGTATGTGTGAAAAGTGGTGAGCAAAAAGGAAGAAATGGCTCACTATTTATAGAAGAGAAAGTTCACTGTTCCCCGGATCCTACGGATCCCTTTCACAAGGGATCCGGCTAGCGTAAAGCTAGGGATCCGTGGGACGCTCCTATTTACCCATGGGTATTTTGGCTATGGGTCATGGGTTATGGGTTGATCCATGGGTTACTTATTAGATACAATGTATCTTATAAGTTCAATGTACCAAGTCAAGTGGTTTGGACAATACCATGGATTATGGGTCAATACCATTTGTTAGCTTTTACCCATTTTAGTATATACTAGTTTAAGTATATATTTACCCAAATATGTAAACACTACTTGTTGTACGTATGTATTACTAAATCATAAAATAACTTATACTTGTTTTAGTGTTTTATGTGAAAGCGTAAGTGTGTTAGAAAACTATTGGCTCAAACAGTTTACGTATTTTATTTGTTTCGTTAAAATGATTTTACGTTTGTTATCGACAAAACATTAGAAGATCGTAAAATATAAATAAACGTTTTTAGGACTTATTTGTATTAACAATCTCCCCCTTTTTGTTGATGACAAAACATAAAATTATTTTAAGGAAAAACTAAAATTCGTAAAAGTTTGAATTGGAGTTTTTACTCTCTTCTCCCTCTTTTTGTCGAAATAAAAAGAGCGTCGAAAAGAAATTAACACAAAGTTTTAAGAAAAACATTCAAAAGGAAAGATATAAAGTGAGTAAGTGACGGGAATGGTTCTCGTCTTAACTCCCCCTTGACGAGTCCATCCCTTTGTGAGGGCGTCAAGTACATAAAAATAAGTTAGCTAATGTATTGCAATTATGTTTGCAAATGGTTCGTCCTTGTGACGAAAATGCTCTCCCTTGAAGATTGCAACTTTGCAATGGGGTGTCACGAAGAGTAATCCAAATAAGGATTAAGTTGCAAATTAATTTGCAATGTATGGTTTGACACAAAGCTCCCCCTAGCTTTATGGTGTCAAAATCTTTATGTGTATTTTGAAAATCTACAAAATAAAGGTTAGAAAACAAGAGTATAATGCATAATTTCCTGAAAATAAAACTCAAGTTAGTAGTAATTTGTGCTTCTGGACCACGGATCCCACGGTTCCCTTTATGGAGGGATCCGTCTAGGCCATTTGTAGGGATCCGGCTGTCTGGTGACAGATTCTTCAGCAATGAAGATATGCCAAATAATGCTAATAATGAGATGAGATATGTATAAAATTAGCAAGCATAACCACAAAATAATATGGCATATAAGTAATCATTCAATAAAACCAAGAGATAATCTAACAAATCTCTAAAACTAAGAGAATGATCTAGCCATACATTTTCTATTAATAAGTTACTAAAGCCTAGAATGCAACAAAGTGCTCGAGTCTAAGGATGAGTAGACTTGTTGATTTGATCCAATCTTTCAATAAGATGATTAAACATGAAATGTAACTCATTTCGTACTTCTTGAACAAGTCCTTGGGTGATTAGACAATTTGGGCAACTATTGCCTTGATTGGGAACCAGAGGAAAATGAATGTTTTGGGGAGGCTCTACGAATGATTGAGGGGTTTCATCTTGAGGTGTGGGATGAGGTTCTACTAAAGGTGAGGGCGGTGGTAGTGGAAATTCCTCCATATGATCATGTCCATGATTGTTCCTTTTTTCCCATGATGGACTATTCGATGTTGTGGGTGGTTCCCTATTTAATGAGAAAGTTGGTGAATGAGAGGTTCTTGGTGGCGAGTGCTCTAATGCATAGAGATTTGGGTGAGGAAGGGACTCGTCAAATCTATGCTCAAGGAATGAGGACTTAGACGGCTTGCTAGAACTAGCAATGTTTGGTTTTGAACTAGATGACCCTTTTTGTAGCCCAAAAGGTTTGATGCTAATCCTTGAGGTTCTCTTAGCAATTGTTGAATGAGTTTGTTGAGGTGGGATTCTCCCATTGTTATCTCTTATGGGAGATGATTCGGTGGATGAGATTTCATGGATCATATGCCCCTTTCTTTTGGATGAGCCATTTGTTGAGGAGTTGTTGCTAAGAGCTTTAGTCATGGTGATGGTAATGAGGCTATATGAGCTTCTACTTGCTGATTTTTGAGAGATAAGTGAGAGTGGTGCCTTAACCTTAAGAGTGTTTGGTTTATAAAGGGTAATTTGAATTAAGCAATTAAATTCTTGGCCACTAAGAGAATTAAGCATGCACTTAGGATTTTGATCAGCTCTAGAGATAATAAATGAAAGCTAAAAGTGGTTAGATAACCAAAAGGTGGTTTAAATTGAAGAGGGAAGTGGTTTCAACTTTCTGCAGCCACGGATCATGGATCCTCTCACCAGGGATCCTTCTGGTTACAAACCAGGGATCCGCCTTGTCACGCATGGTTCTAGGTGAAATTATTATGCTTTTGTGAGGTTTATTTCCTATGTATTTCGAGGTTTTGACTTAATTTTGAAGTTTTTAACTGTTGGATATCTTAAATGCTCAACCATAATGAGTGATGGTGCTTAATGATGGTTTTGGGTAAGAAAATTGATTTTAGGTAGTCTAACTAAGTGTTTGACAAGGATACCATTTAATTTGATATGGAGAAATGGTGGTAATTAGTCCTAGAAGTTAGATGATGACTTAGAAAAATTTACTAAAATCTTTAAAAATAAAGAAAAAATGAAAAACTAGTTTTGAGCCTAATTTTGAGTCAAAAGTGATTAAGATCAATTTTGTAAAATTGATGGATATACCAAACTAAGTGTTATGAGATGTGATAAATAATGTGTGAGCGTTGGAGCGGAATTATGGTGAGTTTTGATGAGTTGATAAATCAAAAATGCTTCGAAATATATCCTAGGTAAGCCATGGGTGAGTGTGAGGCTTTCAACTATTTGAGGAAGACTTAGTTGGCTCTAATATCTTATGTTTGACTAGTGTGAGGTGATCTAGTAAGCTATTTTGATCTAAGCAAGTCTGTATTGCTCATCAATGGTCACAGATCCCGCGGTTCCCTTCTGGGAGGGATCCGGCTAGTTAAAATGCTGGGATCCGCCTACTGCAGATCAGAAAGCTTTCAGCAAATGTGCAACTTTGTACTTTTTAGTAAATGGTTCTCCTAGTTGTTTCTATAAGGAATAAATGCAAGAACACAACAAATATAAGGCATATTAAAGTAGGGAGACCTAAAATGAGTGACGACGACCACTTGAATGTTTTCAAGGAATCGTAAAATCTCATTCTACAAGTTCCTAAGTTAGGATTGTTTAGTGCCAAGATATGGCAAGACCTACATACTATACTATCCTACACAAGTATTGTTTAAGTGTTACAACTCATTGTTTGAAATTGTTCTTCACAAATTTAGGTCCTATGACCTTACCTCATTTCTCCTCTCCTTCCCGTCTTCACCCGTCCTTCACTCTTTATCATACCACCTCTACTTCTTTTTCTTCAAGAAGTTGGCAAAGCACTTGAAGATTCCCTTGGTTTGTTGCCATTCGGGTGATGCACCAGGAACGTCCGGCAATTGGTTGATGTACTCCAAGGGGTCGAGTTCGGTATTTCTGAGTGGGTTGCTACTTCCTTCACCTTCTCTTTGCCTCTCCCTTTCTTCCAAGGAATCCGTGGGTGGGTGAGGCCTCTTGCCATATACCATAAACCTTGTGGTTCTTCCCTCGGTCAATGATACCATGACCTTGTTGCAATAGCTATGGTCATAGGTTTGTGGAGAAGGATCTAATGCAAAGATGAATTTAGCAAGACGGGTTAGGAGCATTGCATACGGGAGCACCATCTTGTCCATGCTTCTTACACTTTCCATTCTCTTGATCATGTAGTAGGCAAGGTTAAAGCGAGTCTCGGTCACTAGGAAATAGATCATGAAACTTAGACATGCGTTGGGGTGATCCTTGTTTCCTACTAGGCACACCACATTCTCCCTTATCACGTCTTCCCATTTCCTATACAATCCGTACATCTCGGAGAGCTCCATTTGGAAAGGATCCCTATAGATCACTTTCAACTTCCTAGTAACCCTTGATGGGGATGCTCTTGTCATAAACACGGTGTCCCTCACCGTGGTTGCTTCCGGGATTATCATGTGATAAATTTCGTGATGATCAACCATAGAGTGTATCTCCTCCAACGACCACTCATTAGAATACATGCAAACACCATCATATGGAACCCCTATTATTCTTCCAAACTCCACAAGCGAAAGAGTGTACTAATGTCCATTAATGGTGAACTCAATTGAGATGGATCCATCATCATTTCTAATTATCCCCATTGTCTTGTAGAACTCGAGTACGAAGACCGGGCAAATTTGTTCGTTTATATCCAATAAACAATCAAACCCAATAGCTCAAAAAACTTCTCTTATGTCGGTATTGGCAAGAAATGATGGTTCTACTACTCGACCTTCGTGAAAAAGTCTCTTTTCAAGTATTTTAAAAGCTTTCCTATCTTCGGGACTAAGTCCATCTTTTCTATGGTACATTGGTATGTAATGAGCGGTGTCTTGGTAATCTTGTTGTTTGTTGCTTGGCATGATTGTTCCTAAACAATACAACCACAATGTGGTGTTAATTATGAATAGTAACCTAGAGGGTTTGATCACAATTTTTCTCTCATCATCTTTGTTGAATTCAAGAAATGTGTTTAATTTGTATTAACAATGTTAATTCTTTGATTTAGATTATCTTAAAAAACAATGTGGTGACAAATTATGAAAAACCCATTTGAACCCAACTCTTAAAGATGAAGAAATTGTAATCTTAGAAATCAAGGAATTAAATTAACAATGTAGTGAAGATTATACTTACACAAGTGATTGTTATGCTTGAGAGAAATGATCAAATTGCTCCTTTGAACAGTAGCTGAGTTCTAGTTCGTGAGTCTTTGAGGTGAATATAATTGTGGAACATCCACAATGATCATTCTTTAACTTATGTTGTCTTATGTTGCACGGATCCCGCGGATCCCTCTCATTTGGGATCCGGCTAGTGTAAACGCAGGGATCCGGCATGACAGCAAAAATCAACTCAAACATTCCTTGATAACTTTGGTTTGGGAGTTCTAAAACGCCTAGTGTTTTGATGTTTAGGCTCTAAAACTTGTGATTTGAGGTTTTGATGATTTAATACTATTCCTATTTGACGTGGTTCCCTTTTTAAGAATTAGTCATAATTCTTGGGGAGTTTTTCAAACATTATAATAAAATCCCATTTTATCATAATATAAGAAGTTTCACATGGATATTTATTGACATAGATGAAGTGTCAATAAGCCCCTTGTGATGAATAATGATTGAGGCTATCGAATAACTGAGATATCATTATTACGAGTTGGTAGTGTAGTCTATACAAATCAGTCGAAGAATACAATTCTTGATGATGACTTTAATATAGATAACTTCTTAAGTAATTACTGATAAATATAGATCATGCAACTAAGATTTTAACAATAATAAAACCAAAAGTAAATTATTAACGATCATACCTTTGCTAAATATTCTTTTTAAGAAAAGAAGTATTTAGATGAAATGCTTTGTGATCTTCTTGGAATCTCCAGATTCATTTGTGAGAAGGACAATACTAGACATTCTTTTTGCAAAAAGAAATATTTAGATAGATTCTTCATGATCTTCTTTGTAACCCCAAATCCAAGTATGGAGAATACTTAACAAGGAAAATGTTAGAGCATTCTATCATTGTCCAACAATAAACATTATAATGATTTTTTTTTAAACATGACTTACAAAAAATCCTTCTTTGTAGTTTTCAAACATACACGGATCGTATCAAGTTTTTAAAGTACAACATACTCTAAGAAACTTGGTAATGAAGCTCTGATGCCAATTGTGAAAAACTAGAAGGGGGGTTGAATAGTTTTACCAATTTAACAACTTCCTTTTAAATATTTAGATCGACTTATGTCAATCTATTTGGTTGTTTATGTTGGACGTTGATAGATAGATATATAAACATGTAATGAAAGATAAAGAGTGAGAAGCACACAACCACAACGCGAGTATTTATAGTGGTTCGGCTACAAAGACACCTTCCTTGCCCTACTCCACTCCCCGAGTCACCTACTCGAGAGTTCGTAAACACTACACCAATCTCCTTATGGCGGAGAAGCCTTCACAACGTCGCTTACACCTTTTTCCGGTACAAAGCTAAATACCGAGTTCTTTCACACCAAGGCGAACCACACCTAACACAACGTCGCCTACCCTTTATACGGTGCCAGGCTAACCACCGAGTTCTTTCACTCCAAGGAGAACTAATCCTATCACAACATCGCCTACCCTTTATTAGGTACTAGGCTAAGCACCTAGTTCCATTACTATGGAGGAACTACTACCCAACACAACACAACACCTAATCTCAAGGAGATCCACTCCTTGTTACAACACCACCAAAGATATCACCATCCTTGGAAGTAAACTAGTATTATATGTATAACGATGCACCTCATCGATTATACGACCTAGGCATTCTTCCCTAATGCCACTTGATTTTATTTTTAGGCATCATTTACTAATGCCTTCGTCTTGACACTTTTAGCATTCTTCACTAATGCATTTGACACGGACGTTAAGCACCTTTTACTAATGCTTTCGTCTTGACTCTTTCAGCATCCTTCACTAATGCCTTCAACACAACATCTCTACGGAGGAAGAAAGAACTATCAACAAGAGAACCTCAGTTATCTTGATGATGACGAAGCATGGCAACTCATGGACTTGTGCTTGCTCGACTTCAAGAAGTGGTGATCTCGCCTTTAAAAGGAACCTAGAGAATCACACAAAAACAAAAGACAAACTACATAGAAAGATCCCTTAGGATCAGTGGTTAGAGAGGTACAATACTTGGAGAAAGTATGTGTGAAAAGTGGTGAGCAAAAAGGAAGAAATGGCTCACTATTTATAGAAGAGAAAGTTCACTGTTCCCCGGATCCCACGGATCCCTTTCACAAGGGATCCGGCTAGCGTAAAGCTAGGGATCCGTGGGACGCTCCTCTTTACCCATGGGTATTTTGGCTATGGGTCATGGGTTATGGGTTGATTCATGGGTTACTTATTAGATACAATGTATCTTATAAGTTCAATGTACCAAGTCAAGTGGTTTGGACAATACCATGGATTATGGGTCAATACCATTCGTTAGTTTTTACCCATTTTAGTATATACTAGTTTAAGTATATATTTACCCAAATATGTAAACACTAGTTGTTGTACATATGTATTACTAAATCATAAAATCACTTATACTTGTTTTAGTGTTTTATGTGAAAACGTAAGTGTGTTAGAAAACTATTGGCTCAAACAGTTTACGTATTTTAGTTGTTTCGTTAAAATGATTTTACGTTTTTTATCGACAAAACATTAGAAGATCGTAAAATATAAATAAACGTTTTTATGGCTTATTTGTATTAATAAAATTAGCCTAATATTTTATATATCAAGTTCCCATGTTTATGGCCTCATTTGTATTAATATGGTACTTAAATCGTTCATATTCGTTCATATTTGCATTTCAGGATCAATGAGGCGTTGGAGCGGAAAGGATGTGAGAAAAGGCCAAGAAATATATTCAAAGACAAGTTACGGCCTAAGTAGTATTTGTGACTACGCCGTAACTCACATTACGAGGGCCTGAGTATTTTTTATGAAGATTACGCCGTAACTACTTAATAATGTTACGGCGTAAATATGATGCTATGAAGGATATGGCGTAACCTCCTCTTAAGGTTACGTCGTAATTATTTTTGTGAAAGTTACGGCGTAACATGGAAAATTAGTTACGCCGTAGAGATAATGTCGGAGTGGATAATCATGAGCGTACAAAGGATTACAGCGCAACTCGGATAATTAGTTACGCCATAATTAATTACTTGGATGCAAAGTTTTAATGCTCAGGGACTGAAGCGGCAAGTTTATATTAATTTTATTCACTTCGAGGACTAAAAAATAAATAAAGAAGTACTAAGAGGGGCTGAAGTCGTCAATATTAAAAGATGATTTTTACACATTTATGTGTAAATAAAGAAAAAATAAAGGCCAAGTCTTCAAGTGATAAGTATTGAAAGTTCAAGGACCATTGTTTCAATTAGCCTAAAATATTCTATTATAAATACATGTCATTTTCACATGACATATTCATCTATTAGGGTGCTTTGGTTTTGTGTTGTACGAAGAGGCAAAAAGAGGCAGGCAACAGTACGTAGGTTTTTTAGGGGCAAACCTTTCGGGGTTTTGCCCCGGTACTCAACTAGGGGATCGATAGTATTATCCTTTGCACGATATGTAATTATTTTTCGACTCATAATATTATTTTGGTTTCATTATTCAATTATAATTTTGATTCTAATTTAATTGTTGGAGCATCTTTATTTATTGTGTTCTAATTAATTGTCTTTTAATTTTTTATTGGACAATTAATTATTTGATGTTATGTCTTTGTTTATTTATTGTTTTATATGTAGTTTTATTTGTCATTCCACTAGGGTATTTTGATAATGTGGAAACTAGGTCCTAGCCTAGTTTTGATTCTTTTTATTATTAATGCTTCCGTATAATTGTTTCTAGTGTATGCATGCATAGTTTGTTAGTAGCTACCCTTATTTCGGTAGTTTTGAATGGCAGTAGTGTCTAGTTGCTTTGGAGAATTGACCAACTGACCCTAAGTAGGTAGACTGAGTGGGAAGGGTAAGAATTAACCAACTGACGACCCTTCTTCGCCTGTGCGATTTGACCAACTGATCACCTACCGTTTGGATGAACTTAAGAAGTTAGGGATGAGTGTCTAAGATGCTAGCGCCCGGGCACTCATTATTATGAATCTTGCATGTAGAGGTACTTAATGACTTGGCTTAGGGGACTAAAAACAACTGGACTTTCAAGGGTAGTAGCTTGATCTCTGGTGGAAGCCTTTTCTGATAGGTTAGGACGAACTGACCAAATGTTGTCCTAGCGACTTAAAACCCCACTTGAAGCAGGAATCTAGTGACTTTTAGAACACATGTAATGCAATAGTAAGCGTCGGCTCTTAATGACTGCTATTAGATTGTCGAATGATCCTGGGTGACCTGTTCATCTTGGTGAGGATTCTAAGAATCATAGGGTAGACGAATTGACCATAGGAGTCTACCGACTTTTGCCACTTGTGGATGAACTCGGTTTAAGAATTGCATCACTATCTTTCCCATTAGCTTGTTTACCAGAGAACCAACCCAATTGATCACATGACACCTTAAATATTATCAATCCTTTCATTAAAACTTATTTATTTGACTAATTTAATTAATTAGACAGTTAGGAATCAACCGTTCTTGGGACGACCTCGGTCTTACCATTCCCTCACTTCATGCGACCGGGTACACTGCCCGTTAGTGCATTAGGTAGGTCATAGGTAGACGAGTTACTATAAATGTAAAACTTGGTCAGTAAAACCTGCATCAAGGATGCTTTCCAAGATCAACAAGAAGTTGGACAAGTAATGAAGGTTTTAAGGAGTGTTTGGTACAAGGACAAAAACAATGATGTATGATGTATTTTATGTATTTTCGCTTTCTAGGATGATAACTAAACTTCAAACAATCATGTGAACTAACTTTTCCGTGCAGGGGGATAACATTTTAATGTTATCAAATTTTCACCGTTTTCACTATTTAGTGAAAATCGCTAGCCCCTACTTGAAATACATGCTCCCATGTTTTTATATATGTGTTATTGCTTGTTCCTAACCAGAAATGATATTCTCCATATGTTTTAAGAAAATTTACAAGATCCGGAAAAGTTTACGAGGGTAAAAAAATGCCTTTGTAAACAAAACAGACCACCACGGATTCAACGGACCCAAATTTTTGGTTTCGTCCGTGTAAAAATTTGGTGCCTCCAAAATATCATTCCCATATCAGACGGAACCAAAATACGGGTTCCGCCTTTGAAATTTTTTGGTTCCGTGGGAGACTGAAGGTATGTTTTTAAATTTTGCTTAATCACGCACTCAAATTCACTAAATTTTGTTACTAGGATAATTTTTACTGATTATTATTCATATTAGGACTAGTTTAACTTACTTGGACCAATAGGATATCATTTTCCCACCAAAATTCAAAAATTCTCAAAATCCACCCAAGGAACCCTTTTCTATAAAGGAAGGAACCCTTATTTTGGTTCCTTGAAATCCGTGGGTGTCTGATCTTCAGGATTTTGCAATGATTGAAGTCCATTTATTGCATATCTTGCAAAATTTACTCAACACTTCCTCTATGGATTAACTTAGGGAGATTTTACATGCATTTAAACACTTTCAAATCATTAGGAACTACTTCATACGTATGGTTTAATATCAAATCAAACACAAATTTCCATAATTCCATAATCCTGTAAATTAAGACATCCAGGATGGTCATTTTTACACCTCAACCATTAGTTACTCCTTCTATTAGAACAAGCTTTATCACATTGACAAAGTCATCAACATCATCACCTTCAACCAAACCTCTCAAGAAAACCGCAAGAATAAGTGTAAGACCTTGTTACATTGTCAACCTAAGCTCTTCATCAGACTCATCACCACTCAACATCTCATCATCTATTAGAGATGAAAACTTCCTCACCTTAAGCACTGCAACTCCACCACCAAAATCAACCATTATTGTGACAACTCCACCACCAACCAAAACACCAATCATCACCTCTCCTCCACCGGCTCCAATACAAGCATCTAAAACACCATCACCACCAAAATCTCCAAAACTTATACCCCTTGAACTCTTTTCAACCCCACCAACATCTCCCAATCCGTTCTTGGATGACTTGGATGACTTACCTCCTAGGCCAACAAATCCACCACCTCTTCCATCTTTTAGCACCATTGAGCGTATTGCTCATGAACCGCCAAGAGCATCCTTTGAACCAAACTCCCCTCTTCAAGATGAACCTAGACCTCTACTCTTCCATCGAATCCACAAAGAAATCCATGGGCCACTATATGGAGATCATGCTCTACCACCTACCTCCTTTTCTCCATACATTGAGGACATTAATGAGTTAATGTGGGAAGACCACCCACAATCTCAAGTAGAGATCCAAGCTCATCTAGATAATTTCCATGCTTTTAAACATCGTGGATTCTCATCTCAATGAGGCAATGCAAATGCAAACCGCCTTGCTTTCTTCCCTCATTTCTCCATCAAATTCCAACCATCATTCAACCAATGTTCCACCACCAAACAATGAACCTAGTTTACCACCAAACCTCGACATGGTTGCTCCCATTGTGAGCGAACCGCTCATCTAAGTAAAAGGTCCCGCATTATGGTCCACGAACTTTAAGATGAAATGAGGTTCATCCTCAATCATATCCTTGAGCATATTAACGCTCTTTGTCATCCTCCACCTCAATAGGATGGTTCTTGTTTTATTTCTAGAATTTTATTTTTATTTTTTAAGTTATTTTTTTTATTTTCTAGGATTTTTATTTTCCAAACTATTTTACTCTTTTTCTAGGATTTATTTTTCTTATGTCACCACATCTCCATTATGTTCTATTTTATAACTTTTAAGTCATAAAAATTTTAACTAATGGATGACGCTTATTATAATGATGTTGGTTACTATTTGTTGGTTGTAACCATTTTTGTGCTTGTATGGTGATTGTGCTAATAGAATGTTTACTAACCTTTCTTTTGTAGCTTTTTATAATCCATGTATCTTTCTCTTGGCACCTAATTAAGGGGGACCATCTGCCTCGGGCTCATTGCATTATTCGCCTCGCATCTATTTTTTTTTTTCGGCAAAAAGGGGGAGAATATTATTGAACTTGAACATTGACTTTCAAAAAGTCAACAACATTTTTTGACTTTCAAAAGTCAACAATAAAGTAGACCAAAATTTGACAAACAAAAGTCTAACTAGTTTTAAGACAAAATAACTTTTAAATTGTCAACTTTAGTTAACTAGCTAGTTCTCCCAAGTTCAAGTTAATTTCATATTTTTAAAATTCTTATACATCTTTACATCTTTGGTAAAAATAAAATTTATGTTTTGTCCTCAACAAAAAGGGGAAGATTGTTAATACAAATATCGTCCAAAAACGTTATTCATATTTTATGATCTTTACCTTGTTTTGTTAACGACAAAAGTAAATTTCATTTTTTCAAAGTATAAAGCTTGTCAAGATTGTTAGATATTAGTACAAGGTTTTCTTAAATAGTTTTCAACATTTAAGCATTTGCATCTTATCACTTTTTGATTAAGCTACATATCAATTCACATTATTAGCCTTCTAAATTAAAATGTGTCTAAACATTTTAGATCAAACATGTTTAGTTACTTAAACAAAACATTACATAAGTATTTACTTATATATCATGTTAATTTTAAAAATTGAAAACTACATATTACATAATGGCTTGCATCACTTTGGAAATCTTTAGAAGATTTCATAGAATATTTTGTTTAGATATTCACTCAACATATCTTGCATAATCTTGGAGAGATTTGGATGATCCTTGAAAGATTTTTTGTGATCTTTTCTGTCAGACTGGAGGAACCAGAATTTATAAAGGGCGGAACCCTTTTTTGGTTTCGTCCAGTCCGTGGTTTGCTGATCACTTGGCCTATAAATAGCAAGTCAACCCAAGTTGTTTTCTCATCCCTCATTAGCATAAAACACATACATTCTGTCATTCTATTACATCTAACTCAGTTTCATTTCATTTTAGTGATCATCTTTTGTATCAAAGAAGATCAAGGCATAATCAAGCTTCAATGAATAGTTGGAAGTCTTGTTTGTTTAGTTGTTGTGTGAATATTTATTGTTCATACATCATTGTTGTACCAAACCATCTTAAACCTCTGAGTGTGAGTGGTTAGTATTTTAGTCCTCAAAATACATAGTGTGTTGGGAGTGATTGTACCCTTGTAAAATAATTCGACATCTAGCTTTGTGTCAGAAATATTGTGTAAGCGACGTGTAAAGGTTTTCTCCGCCGGTTAAAGGAGCTTGTTGATTAGTGAAGATAACTCTCGAGTTGGAGACTCGGGGAGTGGAGTAGGGCAAGGAAAAAGAGTCCTTGTAGACCGAACCACTATAAACAACCTTGTCGTGGTTTGATTGTTTCTTTCCTTACTTAAATATTATTTATTGCTTGCATATTATCGATTCTTTACTTACACATCAATTATCTATATTGATTGATCTCACAATAAGTTTTCGAAACAATTAAATTTTAACGGTAAAACTATTCAACCCCCCCTTCTAATTTTTCACATAATGCATATGAGTTTAAAAGTTATAAGATTGAGAGAAAGAATATTCACATCCTTAATGAGAATTTGATTGCTAGATGTATTGCCTAGGATTTGTTTTATACTGTCACAAACTATGCCATAACTGCTTCTCAATTTCATGATTTGTCAATTGCATTTAAAGTTTCCCAAGATCGTGTCAATGAGCTTGAAGCCGAGAACTTAAAATTGCAGGAAAAAATCCAAAAAGATGATCATGATAACATGATTAGGCATTTTTCTAAAATAGAGGTTGACTATCTTGATTTGCAACTAAAATATCAACATCTAGAAGAAAGAATCAAATCAAATGCCAAGACATCTTTGGATGCTCCTGAATTTGATGCATATTTTGAAATAAGCACATGAGATGAACGGATTCAAGCTCACTGTAACATGATCCGAATGTTGAAAGCTCAGATTTCTCATTTGAAGAGAAATAGGAGTGAAGTGGTTGGCTCTCATATACCACCTCCTTTAGATTCTCAGAATTTCCAACTTCAAAACGTCATCAATGAATTACAACATGAAAATGATTGTTTTCAAGCTGAAAATGCTAAAGTTAAATTGCATTTCAAAGAGTTATATGAATCAATTAAGGCCAATCCTGACAAGAACAATGAAAAGATAACTTCTTTGCTTAAAGAAATCGAGAATCTAAAGACTCAGGTAAAAGGGAAAATGCCAATCACTAGTTGTGATAATGTTGTACTAAAGGTGTCTGTTTCTAAGAAGTATAAAATTAATGTTAAGTATATTCCCCCTCCTCTTAGGAACAATAGGACTGTGTGTCAAGATTATCTCACACTCCTTAAGGATAGCCTAGATATTGTTCGTGAGATCGTTGAAGATGCTAGAATAAAGAAGCCTCTAGATAGTGCTTTTGCCGATGCTTGCATTTACACCGAACAATCTCAAGAAATGTTAGAATATGTCATAGGCACTAATCCTAAAAGTGATAATAAGGTAGATAGACTTGGTGCACCCTCTTACATGCCTAAGATCAAGCATGTTACCTTTGATGTACCTCTGAAAGCCTCAGATTCCAGCACTTCTAGGCCAGAAATGCAAAAAGCAGTGAAACAAACTAATATTCCCGTCGTTACTTCTACAGGAGTAAGCAGTGACACTAAAGCTAGCGGGTCAAAGCCTAAAGGCAATACAAAGCAAGATAGGGCCTCGCAAGCTAAAAGTGATCAAGTGAAGAAAGTAGAAGACCACCATAGGAATAATAATTTTAAGTTGAACAATTTGAATCATGTTGATTCTAGTATTAGCTATAAGCGTACTGTAATTATTTCGAATTCTACTGCTGTCTGCAAAACTTGTAATAACTGTTTAATTTCTGGTAATCATGATGAATGTGTTGTGTCATATTTGAGGCCTTCTGTTAAAACCCCAGTTGATAAAGTTTGGAAAGTAAAGCAGGTTAAGCAATCTTGGAAACCTACAAGGAAAAAGTTCACTAATATGGGTTATCAGTGGAAACCCACAGGTCGTAAAATGAAACTTAGTAAACAATGTCCTTCAACTAGAACTCCCTTACCTAGAACAGTGCCTGCTAATACATGGAGAACCACAGGTAGAACTATTCCTTTAGGAACACAGTGCACTGTGACTGAGTCCAGTGCCTCTACTAGTGCTGCCCCCACTAATAATGTCATGGCATCTAGGGATGCTGTAGGTCTACAGATTGTGTGTGCAAACCAATCGGACCCCATATTCATGTGGGGATCCACTGCTTCCAGTTATCCATTCTCATCTATTTTCAAATGAAGGTCGTACAAATCGTCCTTTGGTATTTGGATTCAGGCTGCTCAAAACATATGACTGGGGATCGCTCACGGCTCAAGAACTTCGTGAATAAGTTTATCGGGAATGTTAGATTTGGAATGATCATTTTAGGGAAATTATGGATTATGGAGATTATGTTTTTGGTGACAGTGTTATCTCCCCGGGTATACTATATGGAAGGACTTGGCCACTATCTGTTCTCTGTTGGTCAGTTTTGTGATTTTGATCTCGAAGTAGCCTTCAAAAAGCACACATGTTTCATTAGATCATTAGATGGTGTTGATCTTATAAAGGGATCTCGTGGCACCAATTTGTACACCATCTCTATCGAAGACATGATGAGGTCTTCTCCTATTTGCTTGTTATCAAAGGCGTCAAAGAACAAATCATGGTTATGGCATCGTCGACTCAATCACTTGAACTTCGGAACCATCAATGATCTTACTAGAAAGGACCTTGTGAGAGGTTTACCCTGGTTAAAATATGAAAAAGATCATCTTTGTTCTGCTTGCCAACTGGGCAAAATCACAAAGTATGCCATAAACCCAAACCTGCCAATACCATCATGGAAGTTCTTCATACCCTTCACATGGATCTATGTGGACCCATGAGAGTGAAAAGTATCAATGGGAAGAAGTATGTGTTAGTTGTAGTTGACGACTACTCTCGGTTCACTTGGGTAAAGTTTTTGAGAACCAAGGATGAAACTTCTGAAGTTATCATTAAGCTTATCAAACAACTGCAGGTTAGAATTAACAAAACCATCAAAATCATCCGGACAGATAATGGAACTGAATTTGTGAACAAACAACTCATTCAGTTTTATGAAAGCATTGGGATTAGTCACCAGAAAAGTGTTCTACGCACTCCTCAGCAGAACGGTGTTGTTGAAAGGCGTAATCATACTCTTGTAGAAGCTGCTCGGACCATGCTAATTTTCTCAAAGGCTTCAATATTTCTCTGGGCGGAAGCCATTGCCACTGCTTGTTACACTCAAAACCGATCCCTAATACATACTGTAGAAAACTAGAAGGGGGGTTGAATAGTTTACCGATTAAAATCTTGTTTTGAAACTTATTGAAAAGATCAATTGATATTGATCTTAGATATGTTAATGAAATATGCAAGCAATATGTAAAGAGTAAATAAGGAAAGAAATGATCAAACCACAACAAGTTGTTTATAGTGGTTCGGTCTACAAGGACTCTTTTTCCTTGCCCTACTCCACTCCTCGAGTCTCACACTCGAGTGTTTAACTTCACTAGTCAACAAGCTCCTTTCACCGGCGGAGAAAACCTTTACACTTCGCTTACACTATTTCCGACACTAAGCTAGATGTCGAGTTCTTTCCAAGGGTACAACTACTCCCACACACAATGTATTTTGAGGACTAAAATACTAACCACTCACACTCACAAGATGGTTTAATACAACAATGAAGTATGAATCAACACTAGATCATACAACACTAAACAAACAAGACTTCCAACTTCGCGTTTGAAGCTTGAATGTGACTTGATCTTCTTTGCTACAAAAGAGATCACTAATATGATATGAAACCGAGTTAGAAAGGTTAGAGAGAAGATATGTATGAGAGTATGTTAGAAAGGGATGAAAACTACTTGGCTTGGCATTGCTATTTATAGCCAAAATGGACAGGAGCGTCCACGGACCGCGGAACCCTTAAAAGGGTTCCGCCTGTGTACCAATTTGGTACCGCCGATCTGACAGCCAAGATATCAAATCTTTGCTAAAGTCAACTCTATCTAAGTGAGATTGTGCAAGATATGAAGAGTACAAATCCACACAAAATATCTAATGAAATCTTCCAATGATTTCCATGATGCATCACATGATGTCATATGTTGTATTTCTATTTTTAGAAATATGCAAGTACATAAGTAGTGTTTGGTTTTAAGAACCTAACACATTCTAAAACTACTATCATACATAATGATTAGAGTCATATCAAGATGTTACTAATCATAAATGTAAATGCTTGAATGATGAATATATTGTTTGAAAAAGCTTGTTTTAATATCTATTAAACTTGACAAGCTTTAAGCTTTTATACAAATTAAATTTACTTTTGTCGTTAACAAAACTTAGGTAAAGATCAAAAATATAAATAACGTTTAATGACGATATTTGTATTAACAATCTCCCCTTTTTGTTGAGGACAAAATATAAATTTTATTTTTATAAAAGATACAAAGTTTGTGCAAGAGTTATAAAAATATTAGTTTTAGAACTTGAAAAGAGAATGATAATGCAGTGTATGATGTTTGATTATTTATGAAAGTCAAAGTATTCACTAGTTGATGCATGATGTTGACTTTTTCAGAAAGTCAAAGTATGCAGTTGACTTTTTAAGAAAAGTCAAGTATTACCAATGAAGTATCCTGTTTGACTTTTTCAGAAAGTCAATGTCAGTTTGACTTTTTCAGAAAAGTCAAAATATAATCAAGTTCTATATTTTCTCCCCCTTTTTGTCTCAACAAAAAGAAGAGGCGATGCGGAATGTAATGAGCCCGAGCCATTATCTCCCCCTTGATCAAAGCTCCCCCTAAATTGGGTGCTTAATGGGAGGATACATGGATTGTGAAAATAAAAGCTACAAAAAAAATGTTAGTAATAATGATCATTCATAAGCATTTCCAAACACTATGTAAAAGCACCAACACTATAAAAGCACTATTCATTAGTTAAAATTTTCATGAATAAAGATCATGAAATGGGAACACAATGATGTGTTTTAGTACAAGAAAAAAAAATCCTAAGAAGAGAAAACTAGAAATGCTAAACTATGACCATCCTAATTTGATGGTGGATGAGAAAGAGCGTTGAGGCGCTCAAGGATATGATTGAGGATGAACCTCATTTCTTCTTGAAAGTCAAGGACCATAACCCGTGTCCTATCAACGGTTTGGGCCGTTTGCTCACAAGTTGAGCAACCATGCCTAGGGGGTAGTATGTTTGGGGAGGTTGTGGTGGTGGAATGGTAGATGTATGGGTGTTGGTGGAAATTTTGGGGTGGTCATGATGGAAGCAAGCAAAGCACTTTGCATTTGCATTGTCTCACTCAAGTGAGAGTCCACCATGCCTTTGAATTGGTGGAGGTTGTGGAGTTCCGTTTGAATCTCCTCTCTAGTGGGATTGGCATCCCACATACACTCCTCAATGTCCTCAAGATGAGGGGACATTGATGTGGGGAGTGAATGATCCCCATACAAAGGACCATGAATATCTTTGTGAATGGGTGGAAGAGAAGAGGTTTAGGCCCTAATGGGGCGTTTGGGTCAAAGGATGACCGAGGTGACTTATGAGCCATCCGCTCAATTGAGCCAAAGGATGGCAATGGTGGTGGATGATTTGGCCTAGGAGGCAAGTCATCCAAGTCCTCCAAGAAAGGATTCGGGGAGGTTGGTGGAGTGGAAAACAACTCCATGGGAATGAGAGTTGGAGACCTTGGTGAAGGTGGTGAAGGTGTTTTGGATGTTTGGATGGGTGCTGGTGGAGGTGAAGTTGGTGTTTTTGTTGGTGGTGGAGTGGTGATCACAATGTGTGATTGAGTAGGTGTGGCTAAGGTAAGGTTTGTATCATCTCGGATGGGAGATGAGATTGTGAGTGGAGAAGACTCGGATGAGGAGCTAAGGTTAACGAAGCAACAAGGCCTCACACTAATTCTAGCAGTCTTCTTGCAAGGTTTTGGAGATGATTTTGTCATTTTTGACTTTGGTTTTTCTTTGCTAGATGATAGTAAGAATGAAGAAGGTGTGAGGATGATCATGGTAAAACCTCTCAATTTATAGAAGTGAAAAATCTTGGAGAAATGTGTTTGATTTGATGTTAAACCATTGAAGAGATGAGGTTCCTAATGATTTGGAAGTGGGTTGAATGCTAGTCATATCACCCAAGTCAAGCCATTCAAGAGAGATGGAGTGAAGAAGAAAAGATTTGCAATAAATGTGTTCTAGTGAGTGGAATTTCCTAATATTCAGATCACCCACGGATTTGAAGGTACCAAAAATTTGGTTCCTTCCTTTATGCAAAAGGGCTCCTTGGGTGGATTTTTCAAATTTTTGAATTTTGGTGGGAAATGGATTTCTTATATACCTAAGTGAATTATACTAGTTCTAATAAGAGTATAAGCAATTTAGGATTGACTTATAAGCATTGGATGGTAGTTTGGAATCACGAAATAGTCGAAATTCAGAAAGTTACCTGAAGGATCCACGGCACCAAAATCATACACGGCCGAAACCCTAAAAAGGGTGTCGTCTGGTCCGCCTGTATAGATACGGTGGTACCATTTTACATAACGGACGGTACCAAATTTATGGTGCCGTCTGATCCGTGGAGTGCATAAATATGGACAGAGTACGTTTTTAGGTGTCGGGGACATTTCCGAAACCTAAAATTTTTCTCAAAAGCTGTTATACTAAACATTTCTAGTTAGGAAAAGTAAATAACGTATGTATAAACATAGTGGAGCATAGATTTTGAGAAAGACTTTTTGATTTTCACATATAAGTGAAAATGGGTAAAATTTGATAGCATACTTGTGCTATCCCCCTGCAAAAGATTGTTAGCATACAACATTGTTTTAAGTTATATTATCATCCTACATAATAAAAACAACAAAATTGTATCAAACATTAACGATAATGCATTGTTCCAAACACCCCTTAAAGTGCCCTCATTTGTCCAAATTCTTGTAAATCTTGTTCATCATCCTACCAAGGCACTTGAACATTCCCTTAGTTTGCTTGAACTCTGCTGATTCATTCTCGATCTCGGGAAGAGACGCGTAATACTCATGAGGTGGAAGATGAGAGCTTGGAAGACCATCCTCGGAGCTATTTGATGATGAAGATGATGGAGTTGGAGGTTTTGCTCTCTTGCCTTTTGTCTTAGCAACTCGTGCATCACTCAAAGGTACAAAGATGTGAGGGATGAGTTCATAGTGAAGGTGCATTCCTCTTGGGGTTGGTGGAATTGGTGCGAAGTTTCTATAGAGACGGGTGAGAAGCATCCCGTATGGAAGAGCAACCGATCCTTGAGTTGGAATATCAATCATTCTCCTAGCTATGTAGTAGGCTAAGTTGAATGGTTTTCGGGTGGACAAGTTGTAGAGCATGTGACAAAGGCAAGCGTTTATGTGATCCCTATTTCTTATGGTGCTAATGACGTTGGCTCTAAGTAGCTCCTCCCATTTCTTAAATTCGGGCTTAAGTTCATTTAGCTCCATTCCATATGGATCTCGGTTTACCTCTTTTCCTTTTCGGGTAACACGGGTTGTATCACTTTTTGGGTTAAAAAGGTGTTCACGGATGACATCCTTATCGGCCAAACGGGTTTGGTAGGGAAGAGAGCGGTCATTGATTGCATCAAGAGCCGTGAGTGACCACTTATCCGTGTAGACACAAGTTCCTCGGTTGGGAATTCCTAACACTTGAGCAAAGTTTCCTAAGGTGATGGTGTAGTCGTTTTGATTGATTCTAAACCTAAGACAAAATTCATCATCGTCTTCATCACTAAAGCCGGTCACACTAGCATAGAATTCTAACACAAACCTAGGACAAATTGGTTCATCGATGTCAAGAAGACAGTCGAATTGAATGGCGGCTAGTTCTTCACGAAGGTTGGTATTTTCAAGAAAGGATGAGTGAATGGTTCTACCCTCATGGAAATACCTTGATTCTAGACCCCTAAATATTTCTATTTGTTCCTTGGTAAGTCCTTTGGTTTTGTGGTGTTTGGGAATGTAATTAAGTGTGTCTTTGTGATCATAGAATCTTGCGGCTACCATGGTTATTCCTAAGGATAAGAATTGATATGTTAAAAATAAGAATAAATTTTAATGTTTTTTTTGGTTCTAGTGTGTGCCTATATGAAAACAATTTGGAGTTTCGGTTATCTCGACTCATTTTATGCACAAAAATGGTTTTAGTGGGGTTTTTGGCAAATACCATGAGATAACCCAAATGCTCCTAATTCAATGTGGCTTCATTTGAATATACCCGGGAATGCATATTAGTTATGCAATACCTTTAGTATTCAAGAGCATGCAAGTGATGAAAATTTAACGTTTCTATTTGTATTAGCAATGAAAAAATTGTTTTCCTATAAGTGAAAAGCTTTTCAAAACTTTTGACATGGGGTGTTTGGTTGTTTGAATAGGGCCTTATATTCATTATCTATCAATTAGTGGGAAGCATGATTTGTTTATGCAATATGATAATGTAGTACCTAATTTCAATGACTAGTTATGCGATTTGCCAATTGAATTCATATTTGGTATAAAAGCATACATAAAACCCCCATGTAATGATTTGTGATAGTTTTGTGCATAAATAAGAATCCTAAACTCAGAATTAAGAGATGAAATGTAGTTAGGATACTTACAATGATGTTATCTTCATTGATTAGTGAGTGGGAAGATGACAATAATGAGCTTGGTTTAAGTTTTACACGTTTTGGTAAAGTGGGTTTTGAGGAAGAGGATGATTTGTATATAGCGTTTTGCTTCAGAGACACCACGGACCGACGGCACCAAAAATTTTGTTCCGTCTTTGTTGTCGTTTGGTGTCGTGGCTACAGTAGCAGGTACAAGACAAAATTGTTTTGTTTTGACTATTCTAATGTTTTGGGCTATGTTTATCCTACATGTTTGGTTCCATTAACCCTAAACCAAGTCTAAGAAGATTAAAAGGTTCTCGTTTAAGAGGCTTAGTTAAGATGTCGGCAATGTTGTCTTCGGAGGATACTTTCTCGATTGAAATGTTTCCTTTTGAACATTGTCGCGAAGAAAGTGATGGCGGATTTCAATATGTTTTGTACGAGCATGTTGAACGGGATTCTTGCTGAGATCGATGGCTCCTTTGTTGTCGCAAAGTATCACAATGTCGTTGAGATGAATTCCGTAATCTACTAGAGCTTGCTTCATCCAAAGAGCTTGTTGACATGCTTTTCCGGCTGAGACGTACTCGGCTTCAGTGGTTGAGATGGCTAAGGCCGTTTGTTTCTTTGCAAACCATGAGGTGAGACAATGTCCAACAAAAGTGCAAATACCACTTGTACTTTTTCTATCAACATAATCACCGGCATGATCCGAGTTGGCATACACTATGGTTTCTATACCCGTTCCTTTGGGATACCATAATCCTAAACACGTTGTTCCCTTAATGTATCTAAAAATCCTTTTAAGGCTTCTAAGTGTGATGCCTTTGGGTTTTCTTGAAAGCGAGCACATAGACAAACACTAAACATAATGTCGGGTCTACTAGCCGTAAGATAGAGTAGACTACCAATCATTCCTCTATATTTAGTGTTATCTACGGATTCACCTTCTTCGTCCTTGGTGAGTTTAGTGTCCGAGGACATGGGTGTTTTAGTTGGTTTGGAATCTTCAAGACCAAATTTCTTAAGCATGTCTTTTATATATTTAGATTGGTTAAAGAAAATGCCATCTTCTAGTTGTTTAATTTGAAGTCCTAGAAAGAAGTTTAACTCACCCATCATACTCATTTCAAACTCGTCATGCATGATTTTAGAGAAATCATCATATAGTTCTTGACAAGTTGATCCGAATATAATGTCATCAACGTATATTTGAACAATGATAATTTGTGATTCCTTTTTCTTGGTAAAAAGAGTATTATCTACTAATCCCATAGTGTATTTGTTATCAATAAGAAAAGTCTTAAGACGGTCGTACCAAGCTTTAGGTGCTTGTTTAAGGCCATATAATGCTTTCTTGAGTTTGAAGACATGATGTGGTTTCTCAAAGTCGGTAAAACCGGGGGGTTGAGCAACATACACTTCTTCGTTAATAAACCCATTAAGGAAAGCACTTTTAACATCCATTTGAAATAATTTAAAGTCATAAGCACATGCATAAGCAAGTAATATTCTAATAGATTCAAGTCTAGCTACCGGTGCATAAGTTTCATCATAGTCAATTCCTTCTTGTTGATTATAACCTTGTGCAACAAGCCTAGCTTTGTTTCTAGATACTACACCATTTTCGTCCATTTTATTTCGAAAGACCCATTTTGTTCCAATTATAGTTTGATCTTTGGGTTTTGGAACTAGTTTCCAAACATCATTTCTAACGAATTGGTTTAATTCTTCTTGCATGGCAATAACCCATGATTCATCTTTTATTGCTTCATTTATGGTTTTCGGTTCAATGGTGGATACAAAACAAAAATAATTACTTTGATTTTGGGCTTGTGACCTTAAGGTTCTTTGATTAAGTTGTCCTATGACTTTTTCTAAAGGATGACTTTTAGATTCTTTGATGTTGACAATTTCCTTATTTAATGATTCATCTTCCTTGTTATTATTAATTTGACTTTCTATTATTTGACTTTCAACTAAGTCATCATCAACCAAAGGTGATGTCTTAGAGGGAGGTGGACTTTCGTCAAATGTTATGTTCAACGATTCCTCGACTACCATTGTTTCTTTATTTAGGACAATGTAGGCTTTACTAGTTTGAGAGTAACCAAGAAATACACCTTCATAAGACTTTGGGTCAAACTTGGTGAGATAATCCTTAGTATTAAGAATAAAGCATTTACAACCAAAGACTCTAAAATATCCTAACGTTGGCTTTTTACCTTTATAAAGTTCATATGGTGTTTTGTTTAAGAAATGACGTATTAAGACTATTTAAAATATATGTAGAAGTGTCAACGGCGTTACACCAAAACTTTTGAGGAATGTTTTGTTCATTAAGCATTGTTCTACTCATTTCTTGAATTGTTCTATTTTTACGTTCTACTACTCCATTTGATTGAGGTATTCATGGAGCGGAAAAGTTATGTGTTATACCATTTGTATCACAAAAGTTTCCAAATTGAGTTTCGTTGTCAAATTCACGACCATGATCCGTTCGGATCAACACAATTTTGACACCTAGAAGATTTTGAATTTTCTTGCTAAGTATTTCAAATTTATCAAAAGCTTCATTTTTGGTTTTCAAAAACAACGTCCAAGTAAACCTTGAGTAATCATCTACTATGACCAAGGTGTATAAGTTGCCTCCATAGCTTCTTATAGCGGATGGTCCAAACAAGTCCATATGTAATAATTCTAGACACTTAGATGTGGACACCGTATTTTTAGATTTGTGACTACTATGTGTTTGTTTACCAATTTTGCAAGCGTCGCAAAAATGTTGGTCATATTTAAGTTTTGGTAAATTCCTAACCAATTCTTTTGAAGATAGGTTTTGTATAAGTCTCATATTAGCGTGACCTAAACGTCTATGCCAAAGAGATGAGCTATCGTCTAA
The DNA here is from genome assembly GCA_910596185.1 of Chrysanthemum makinoi. Classification (NCBI taxonomy): domain Eukaryota; kingdom Viridiplantae; phylum Streptophyta; class Magnoliopsida; order Asterales; family Asteraceae; genus Chrysanthemum; species Chrysanthemum makinoi. The sequence continues at coordinate 149,281,164 of OU343220.1, forward strand.
TGTTGTTAGGCAAAGTTTGTCATTATATGTTTTATCTATTTTCATGACGTATATGTTATTTTTCCTAACTCCTTTAGCTATGGTGATACCATCTTTTAGTATTTTACTACCATTTTCATCAAATAGTACTTTATACTTTTTATCACATAGTTGGCTAATACTAAGTAGATTAAATCCTAACCTATCCACATGAGCAACATTTTCAATAGTTAGGGAGTTATGAGCAATCGTACCTTTGCCAATAATTTTGCTTTTGAGATTGCTGCCAAAGGTGACATTACCTCCGTCATACTCTTGGTATGATGAGAAGAGACTTTGTTGCCCGTCATGTGTCGTGAGCAACCACTATCTTTTATCCATTCATCAGTTTCCAATCCAACTTTCAAGCATACCTAAGAAGCAAATAACTCAAGCATTTGGTCCCCAATATCTCATGGGTCCATTTGGGTTAAACATACCATTTATTTGATTCATGTATGGAAACGATGGGTAAGAGTTCCATGGCATGTAATCTGGAGTTTGATATGGTCTAGGAAAGTTTTGATTCCAACCATTGTGTTGGTAGTTGGGTTGTACGTTGTGGTTGCTCTTAGGAAAGGGGCGTTTGGCAAAAGGAGTTTTATATCGTTGTTGAGTAGTTTTTGATCTAAATTCATTTTGACAAGTCCTACTCCTGATGTAACAGCTGGTTTTAGTTTAACACTATCATTGGTTTTCTTTGTTATTTTAACAAATTCAGTACGGTCCGTATTGCGAACATTCGTTCGCTGAGGTACCCACGGCACCATTTTGCACAACGGACGGAACCCTTATTTTGGTTCCGTCTCGGTCCGGGCTGTACTGCAGCAATTTTGACAGAATGTTCGTCTTTTTTGGCCGTTTTGTTTTGACTCTTTAGAATTAATACTTCATTAAAACCTAGCCCATTCATGTCTCCAGGTGTTTTATGGATTTTAACTATTTCATCGGCAAGAGCGATGTTTTTGTTAAACCTTTTAAACTTAGAATTATTTTCGATTAGAACATCTTGTGTGAGCTTTAGTTTTTCTATTTCAAGTTTAAGCTCTTGACATGACTTACAATCATCGTCATTTGCTTTTCCTTTTTCAAGTCGTTTTGCTTTTTCTTTTAACTCATAAACTTCATTTTCCAAAAATTCCTTTTTGGTTTTTAAAAATTTATTTTTAGTTATGATTTTTAGACTTAGCTCACACAATTGATTGTATTGTTTTTGCAAAGTGTCATCATCAATAGAAGAATAAGAAGAGTCGGAAAGTACCTCATTTGACTCATGTGCCATTAGAGCGATCTCTTCCTTGCTTGATTCTTCGTCGTCTTCACTATCACTCCAAGCACCACTTACAAAAGCTCGTTGAGTTTTGCTTTTAGGTGGCTTGGGACATTCTCCTATGAGGTGACTTGCATCACCACATCTAAAACATTTTCTTTCACCTTTACCCTTCTTGTCATCCCGATCTTTTTGGAATGGCTTCTTTTCTTCTCAAGGTTGTCTTACGAACTTTCCTCTTCTTCTAAAGAACTTCTTAAAATCTCTAACGGCCATGGCATATTCCTCATCTTCAATACCGGAGCAAGATTCGTCATCATCACTTGATTTCGCTTTTGCTTTTAGAGCAACGGATTTGATCTTCTCCCTTTTTCCTTTGATGATCTCCGAATCTTTCTCCATCACCATTTCGTGTACTTTGAGGTTACCGATCAACTCGTCTAGTGACATTATTGAGAGATCTTTTGATTCCTCAATGGCGGTCACTTTAGCTCTCCATTTGGGATGGAGTGCTCTAAGAAATTTCCTGACAAAGTTCTTACTACGAAAAGATTCATCAAGTGCTTTAAGTGATGTAATAATAGTATTAAAGCGAGCAAAGCCACAATCAATGGTTTCATCTTCAGGGATAACAAATTGTTCATATTGTTGAACAAGAAGATCAATTTTGTTATCCTTGACTTGTGAATTACCTTGATGTGTAACAATTAAAGATTCCCAAATATCTTTGGCGGTTTCACACATAAAAATTCTTTCATATTCTTTTCTAGGTAAAGCATTATAAAGCATCATTTTAGCTTCATTATTTTTAGCAACTAATTTCTTTTGTTCATCAACGGAAATATCCTTTGTTGTAGAACTAAAATTCCCTTTAACAATAATAAACCAAAGATCTATATCTTTTGATTTTACATATGTTTCAAAACGGTTTTTCCAATAGATAAATCCATTGGTTTCAAAGAGTGGTGGTCTTTGCATAGATTGCCCTTCTTTAAAGTTTTCAGAATCCATGGATCGTTTCAAGTTTATAAAATACATATTATTTTAGAAATTCTTGAGCAACGAGGCTCTGGTACCAATTGTAGAAAACTAGAAGGGGGGTTGAATAGTTTACCGATTAAAATCTTGTTTTGAAACTTATTGAAAAGATCAATTGATATTGATCTTAGATATGTTAATGAAATATGCAAGCAATATGTAAAGAGTAAATAAGGAAAGAAATGATCAAACCACAACAAGTTGTTTATAGTGGTTCGGTCTACAAGGACTCTTTTTCCTTGCCCTACTCCACTCCTCGAGTCTCACACTCGAGAGTTTAACTTCACCAGTCAACAAGCTCCTTTCACCGGCGGAGAAAACCTTTACACTTCGCTTACACTATTTCCGACACTAAGCTAGATGTCGAGTTCTTTCCAAGGGTACAACTACTCCCACACATAATGTATTTTGAGGACTAAAATACTAACCACTCACACTCACAAGATGGTTTAATATAACAATGAAGTATGAATCAACACTAGATCATACAACACTAAACAAACAAGACTTCCAACTTCGCGTTTGAAGCTTGAATGTGACTTGATCTTCTTTGCTACAAAAGAGATCACTAATATGATATGAAACTGAGTTAGAAAGGTTAGAGAGAAGATATGTATGAGAGTATGTTAGAAAGGGATGAAAAACTACTTGGCTTGGCATTGCTATTTATAGCCAAAATGGACAGGAGCGTCCACGGACCGCGGAACCCTTAAAAGGGTTCCGCCCGTGTACCAATTTGGTACCGCCGGTCTGACAGCCAAGATATCAAATCTTTGCTAAAGTCAACTCTATCTAAGTGAGATTGTGCAAGATATGAAGAGTACAAATCCACACAAAATATCTAATGAAATCTTCCAATGATTTCCATGATGCATCACATGATGTCATATGTTGTATTTCTATTTTTAGAAATATGCAAGTACTTAAGTAGTGTTTGGTTTTAAGAACCTAACACATTCTAAAAACTACTATCATACATAATGATTAGAGTCATATCAAGATGTTACTAATCATAAATGTAAATGCTTGAATGATGAATATATTGTTTGAAAAAGCTTGTTTTAATATCTATTAAACTTGACAAGCTTTAAGCTTTTATACAAATTAAATTTACTTTTGTCGTTAACAAAACTTAGGTAAAGATCAAAAATATAAATAACGTTTAATGACGATATTTGTATTAACACATACTCTTCATGGAAAAACTCCATATGAATTAGTGCACAACACAAAACTGGATCTTTCATTTCTACGTGTGTTTGGGGCTTTATGCTATCCAACCAATGACGGTCAAGATCTGGGAAAGTTAAAAGCTAAAGCTGATATTGGATTTTTCGTTGGCTATGCACCAGATTGGAAAGGTTACCGAATCTACAACAAAAGAACCTGAGATATCATGGAAACTATTCACGTTACATTTGATGAGCTGACTGAGCAAATGGCTCCTGGACCCACACCTCAACTTTTGTCAACTGGACCAATTAGTTCGGGTCTTGTACAAAATCCCACGTCTGCAGCTCCTTGTGTACCTCCCTCAGAAGAAGATTTGAAGACTCTATTTGATCTGATGTTTGATGAATACTTTCAGCCGAAAACTGATGATACTCCTACACCACCAGCTGTTGCTGCTCCTGCTCCAACCAATCCGAATGGTCCATCGGTCTTTATTTCCATAACTCAAGAAGCTCCATCTGCTGACCATTCACCATCATCATCGAATCCGCAATCTTCTTCAGTACATGAAGGCACTGCAGTAGATAATTCTTTTGAAGTTAACCCATTTGCTACTTCTGAAGATGCTCCATTCGAGAACATTTTTGCCCCTGAACCCACTCCAGAGGCATCTTCGTCAGGGGATCCTAACTCTGCCACATTAGTACCTTATCATCAACCACATGAATATCTCAGAAAATGGACACATGATCATCCGCTGGATAAAATCATTAGGAATCCTTCTCGTCCAGTATCAACAAGAAAACAACTTGCCACTGATGCCTTATGGTGCTTCTTCAATTATGTACTATCAAAGGTCAAACCGAATGAGGACAGCTGGTTTAATGCTATGCAAGATGAAATTCATGAGTTCAAACGACTTGATGTATGGGAATTAGTACCACCTCCAGATTGTGCAATGATTATCGCTCTCAAGTGGATCTTCAAGGTGAAACTTGATGAGCATGGTGACGTTCTGAAGAATAAGGTTGTTGCTAAAGGATATCGACAAGAGGAGGGTATTGACTTTGATGAATCATTTTCTCAGATTGCACGAATAGAGGCTATCAGAATCTTCCTTGCTAATGTTGCTAGCAAGAATATGATAGTCTACCAAACGGATGTAAAGACTACTTTTCTTAATGGCGATCTCAAAGAAGTGGTCTATGTCAGTCAACCGAAAGGAGCTAACTATGTCTACCGTCTGAAAAAGGCCCTCTACGGCTTGAAGCAGGCTCCAAGGGCATGGTACGATACTTTGTCAAAGTTTCTTTTGGAAAACGAAATCTACAAATGTGCTGTTGATCCTACACTGTTCACTCAGAAATCAGGCAAACATTTAATTCATGTTCAAATATATGTTGATGACATTATCTTTGCCTCGACCGACCCAAATGAATGTGACCATTTTTCTAAAGAGATGAGTTCTAAATTTCAAATGTCAATGATGGGACAAATGCCATTTTTCTTAGGATTACAAATTTCTCCAAGTTCCGGAGGCATTTTCGTAAATCAATCTAAATATGCTAATGAAATATTAAAGAAATTTGGATTTGATTTTAGTGACCCTGTTGACACTCCTATGGTGGAGAGGACAAAACTGGATGAGGACCTCTCGGGGATCCCTGTTGATCAAACTAAGTATCGTAGTATGATTGGATCCTTGATGTATCTCACTGGCAGTAGACCAGATATTTTGTTCGTTGTATGCATGTGTGCTCGATATCAGGCAAAGCCTACCAAGAAGCACCTTAAAGCGGTTAAACGGGTCTTTCGGTATCTCCAAGGAACCATTAACATGGGTCTTTGGTATCCGAAGGACACCGCCATGGCACTAACAGCCTAGGCAGATGCTGACCATGCAGGGTGTCAAGATACACGTCGAAGTACATCAGGAGGTGCTCAATTTTTTGGTGATAAATTAGTGAGTTGGTCGTCACAGAAGCAAATGAGTACTTCTATATCTTCTACAGAGGCTGAGTACATTGCCATGTCAGCATGTTGTGCTCAAATCTTATGAATGAGATCCCAACTATCTGACTATGGCTTTGTATTCAACAAAATTCCTCTGTACTGTTACAACAAAAGTGCCATCGCTCTCTGCTGCAACAATGTACAACCCTCACGATCAAATCACATCAACATTCGACATCACTTCATCAGGGAACAAGTTGAGAACGGTGTGGTTGAACTATATTTTGTAAGGACTGAGTACCAGTTGGCAGACATCTTCACAAAAGCTCTTTCAAGATATTGGTTTCAGTTTATCCTCCCGTGACTCGGCATGAAGAGTCTGCAGCCGAAAACACTCAAACGTCTTCAGGAAGAGAATGAGGAGTAATGGAGTTGCTTCACCAATTCTTTGTATATAATTATCAAAAAGCAAAATACAAAAATATAAAACCAACAAAAACCTATAAAAATTGAAAAATCATAAAATTCCAAAAATATTGTTTTTTCTCAAGGCATGTCTTCTGATATCGATAACATCTACAGTCCTAGAAATGTCATTCGATAATGACACGGGATTTTAGATGAAGTTAGAGCAGAAGTTCAAATGGTTTTCAAAAAATGCCTAAACAATGGTTTGCTATTATTTCAGATATGCAACCCGCTTTTACAAGAAATGAAAGTGCTACGCAAAATCGATTTCTATAAATATCGAACACTTATCCTAAAACAAAATGAGGAATGTCGCCAAAAAGACGGTTGTTCCTATACAAATGTTTTTCATTTTATGATTCTTCAGAAAAATATTTGTATTTTACATGGTGGTAACATATTGTTTGAAAATAAATCGGACTCAAAATTTTGAAAATAAATCGGACTCCATTTTGTCACAAAAAAAGTCACTCAATCAATGACTTGGGTCATCAATTGAGGGGGAGAGTGATTTCAAATTTCATATTTTCAAAGGATATATCATCAAACGAGTCCATTTGTACATTATAAAGTGGTGAATAAAGTTTTGGTGTTATGTGTTAGTGTATGATCTTTCGTTATACTCAAAGATCTTTCAAAATGAAAATATTCTTTTACATAAAGATCTCTCAAAATTATCATACCTGAAACTAACACTCTCTCTCATAAATTGAGGGGGAGCGGTAAAATGTTCCTTATCAATAAATATTAAAACTGAGCCACATCTTTCCCCAAATTTTTCTAAATCATTTAAATCAATTGAGATCACAAATCTCAAAAGATTTGAAATTTTTGATCGGGGGAGAGAATGTGATTTAAATATGAAATTTGATAAATGGTGATTGTTTAAGACTCAAACAAGAACTCCTTCCTCCATGTGCTAAACGATTTCAAGTACCAATGCACGTGTTGAGGGGGAGCATTTCGAAAAGATAAAAAACAATTGAGGTACAAATGCTTTGATATTTTATTACAAGTACCTTGATTGGTTTTTCAATTGGTTTTCAATGGCAATTGTGGAGGAACACCAAAGACCGACCTTTGCATTTAAGTTATTGAAGTTATAATGATGGTAAGGTTAGGTATTAGTTCCCACGATCCCGCCAGAGCCGGAGAGATATACACAGGTACAATCCACTAGATAGTGTAGAAGTCTTTAGGTATGATGAAAAAAAGGAGAAAAGAGAGAATAAGGGAAGAGTGCCGACTGAGATGGAGCTAGGACTGGAATAAACCCAACATGGTTCTAGTGATGAAGTCTCGGTAAGCACTGAAGGGGTTGAAGAATAAAAAAGAAATGTAAAGTGAACTGGTGAAAATAAATAGCCCTCCAATAATGCAACCTTAGGGCAGAAACCGGGTTCAATACATATGCTATTGGTGGTTACTAAGGTAACACCGGTATTGAAGACAAGACATCATGGACCCAATGACGCACTGCACCAAACTTCCCAACTACTCAAGTTCTCTTAAAAGGACTTGTTTTATTCTCACGGAGAACCGATATAATCTATCGACTTTCTCTTATAGATGGTTGATATTGAAAAAGGAGACTCTCTCCCTAGTCTACGCATAGGAAAACCAATGTGCACTATTGAGTCTAGAGCCAAGAGATCATCAATAAATCTCATTAGGACACATGTTCATGAAGACTTACTGTTTCATACATTGTGAAAAGTAAGACAATATACATTAAGAGTCCTACGCATTATCCTTGTGGTATTGCCAGAACATCCGAGTGATATGTAAAGTATTCACAATGAAGATGGAAACCCTTCTAGAGCCAACATCAAACAAGCTCTTGGTGGGTGACATGTGAGATCCATCATGGATCAAGCTTGTGACAACTGGAAAGAACGATGGGGAGATTGACTTTTGAATCAACCTTGTTCCAGGAAATGGATTGACGTATACTTTTGGAAACCTTTCGATGTGCTCAACAAGTGCTTTTCTAGCACATCGAATGCGCTTAAATTTTTCAATCAAAAGTATTTATGATTGAAACTTTATTTTTCTCATTAAACTTTCGTAGTATTGCAAAAACTCTCTCTTCAGCAATACGCGATTGTTTTTTTTTCAAATCAATTTATCATCAGTCAGTGAATCTCAATTCGCTGGTTCACTTTGAGACACTCCGGTTTGAGAACGGCCAGCTCAAGCTGCGAAACCCTGTCAAGGAGATTCTTCGGAAGTCTACCTGATCACAGGCAGTATTTATACTGATCAACGGGGAACCGTGATTCTTGCAACCATATTCAACGAAAGTGAACAAAGACACTTTCGTGTGTTTTATTGCTAACTGTTGTTTGTAAGAACATCTGACGGTTGCAGCTGATGGAAATTGAGACGTCAATTCATAACCACATGCTCACACCAGACACTCCAAATCAAAGAAATCATCATAATCAAAAGACATACAACAATGCTTTCGCAACTCTGATGCACAATATCATGATCCAACAAAGTATGAGCATGTCGGTCCAAAGGTGACAATATCACATGAAGGCAATACAACGAAGGATGACTCAGAGATTTACTTTGGCTGATGATCTCGAAGAAAGCTTAAAGATCACCAAGTCAAGGAACATTCAAAGATCATCACTGGAAGTACAAAGAATGCGGACTTTGAAGAATCAAAGACTACGAGCTAGAAGACAAAGACATGTATCAGAATGCTAGAATTCAAAATGTATTTTATGGGGTGACCACCCTTAGGGAGAGATTGTTAGGATTTAGTAAATCCATAAGTAAAAGACTCGGTCACCCCGGGTATTTGTTAGCATTAGAAAGTTCGTAGTCTTATACGTTTAGTCATTAGTAACTAGTTAGTTAAGTAACACCGTGGAGGACGGACGGGTCTTTACCCACTGTATACCTGATCCACAACCCGTAGGAGGCGTATTTTGTAAAAACTATAAATACCCTCTACCCTCCAAGGTAGAGGGTTGGAGCTTCATTTTATATGACATTACTTTCTTTCTCTAAAGTTCCCAACTTCTATTTTTCTCTCTTAAACTCTCCGATATTCAATCCATATATCATAGTTCTTGTGTGTTTATGATAACCAATCTCTTACATTCCTTTTTATAATTTCAACATCTTTTTCCATTATTACCTCATATACCTTGAGATTGCCAATGAGTTTGTCTAGTGATAGTGATGACAAGTTCTTTGATTCTTCTATTGCGGTTACCTTTGGTCTCCACTTCTGATGAAGAGCTCTAAGAAATTTTCTCACATAGTTTTTGCTAGAAAAACTTTGATCAAGTGATTTTAAACTAGTAATAATAGTATTAAACCTTGCAAAACCACTGTCAAAAGATTCATCTTCAATACTAGTGAATTGTTTTTATTGTTGGACAAGAAGATCAATTTTATTATCCTTAACTTGGCTATTACCTTGATGGGTGACTATTAAGGAGTTCCAAATTTCTTTGGTTGTTTCACACATAAAAATTATTTCGTATTCATTTTTAGTCAAAGCATTATAGAGAATAATTTTTGCCTCATTATTTTTGGCAAGCTTTTTCTTTAGATCGTCGGTATAACGATCATAAAATACAACTTCAATTTTTTGTGTTGTTTCATTTAAAAGTACCAGTTTAAAATCACCCTCAACGATAACATGCCAAAGATCAAGGTGTTTTGATTTCACATAAGTTTCAAATCTATTTTTCCAATAAATGAGACCGTCGCTTTTGAAAAGTAGTCGTCTTTGCATAGATTGTCCTTCTTTGTAGTTTTTGAAATCTATAGATCGATTCAAGCTTTAAAATACAATATATTTTAAAAATATTGGTTAACGTAACTTTGATGCCAACTGTGAAAAACTAGAAGGAAAGTTGAATAGTTTTTACCGTATAAAAAAATTGATTCGAAAGCTTAACATGAAATCAAACAATATATATAATACCAAAACAATAAGTAAATATAAGCAATGCAATAAATGAATGAATGTAAGACGATAAGTAAGTAAGTAAGAAAGATCAAACCACGACACGAGTATTTATAGTGGTTCGGTAACGAAAAGACCTTCCTCGCCCTACTCCACTTCCCGAGTTCCCCGATCAAGAGTATCCTTTCACTATGTCAACAAGCCCCCTTCAAGGCAGATAAAACCGTACAACGTTGCTTACAATATTTTCCGATACTAAGCAAAATATTGAGTTCTCGTCGAGGTAGAACCACCTTTCTCACCAACGTATTTTGAGGACTAAAATACTAACCGATCTCTCTAATTGGGTGTATAGTGTTTGGTTATGAAATTTGAAATACAACTCAACAAAAATCTTGCAAATACTAAAATCTAGAACAATGAAAACTATAATTGTCATCTTGTTCTTCTCTTGCAATAAATATGGTAGAAGTAAATAGATCACTTTGATGATGTAAAATGGATCACTAAAATGATTATTAGAACTTCAAATAATGATCAAAGAATGTTTGAAACTGTGTGTAAAAATGATTGAAAGATGTGAGGTTCAAGGTTGCAAAAAACTTTCTATTTATAGTCAAAATTACTGACAGCATACCACGGCTCCACGACTCCTTCTGACAAGGGACCGTGGATTCGTTAGTCTCTGTCAGCTAGTTTACATCACTTGTTGAGCAAGGAAAGCTAAATTTGGTTTGTAATTAAGCCCATTAAGAAAAGAGCTTATTGTACTAACTTAAAGTGACTAGGCTCTTTGACAAAAATAATTTTGTATATTAGCCGATAAATGAAAGATTGTGTTTGATCTTCAGATTACATTTGATGCTTTCCTTAAGTATTATGACTTATTACTGCAAATTTTTTATTCCAATATTATTATTGGATATTTTCCCAAAGTGGAATATTGGCTAAATTATAAATAAAATATTTTCTAGTAATTAAAATTGATGTTGTAAACTAAATTGAAAGTAAACTTAAAAATGTAAGCTTAGAAAATGTTAAATGTTATGCATTTGTTAAAACATTTTCTGTCATTGTTGAAACTTAAAAGATCACTAATAATAAATAACGTTTTTGGGCAATCATTTGTATAACAGGTTTGTGCAAGATTATTGTTGTGATTAAGATAAGTGTTAATGGTGTCTTGGAAGAGTTTATAGAAGAATTCAAGTTCTAATATCATTTAAGGTAAATTCTAAATAAGTTTTATATTAATGCCTTTCAAGTGTTTTAGGCTTAATTGAAGTTATGTAAAACCTAAATATGAATTATGATGATTTTTATGTTGGAAGTTTTATTATCATGATGAAAATATGTCAAGAATCGTATGGTTAAGTTATTGTTATTAGTGTAGAAAGATTCATGTCAATAGTTATTGATTATGGTTTAGTATAATAGTTTATAAAGGGTGTTTGTCACAAGCTTAAATGAGTGAAAATGCTTGTATAACTTATGAAAAATGATCTTAACATGTTTAATAAGCTGAAATATGAGTTTTCTAAAGATTATAATAGTTTATGTTGGGTTTTGGGTCGTTTAGACATGTTTTAAAGTAGGACAGCATGCTGCACAAAATTTTATGACCGTAGAGAATAAACCGTTTATCGAATTAAGTTGAGGTAAAAACCAAAATTGTAACCCTATGAATCTACTTTCCAATGCAACTGATTTCAAGTTCTAAATCCAAGTTTAAATGGGTCAAATTTGTAGATTATAGCAGACTATCAGAAATTATGCACAAAAAGCCTTTATGTAAAAGTGTGTTTAATGATGAAAAAGCACCTTATGTGATCATGTTTAAGGTTCTTAGAACTAATTAATGTTAGATAAATGAACTAGTAAGTTCTAATAACATTAGAATGGTCATCATATGCTTATGTGCTCTTAGAAAGCTTACGGAAGGCTGAACAACACTTGGAGGTATGTAACGGATTTTTAGCTTCATGTTGCAAGATTTGAAATGATGTTAGAAGGTGTGTATAGTTCGGATATAACATGAAACAATTATGTTTAAGATGCTCACAAGAATCATTGTTTGTCAAGTCAAGGGTGCTCAAAAAATTCATCAAAAGTCATGTAGCGTGTCTAAGAAGTGTACGATATAAAACTCCCGTAGAAACACCCTTTGTGGATGACCCGTGCTTATTACAGTGTTTACATCCGATGCAGATGATTTGTGTTTAAAATTAGCATGTCACATATATATGACCAAGCATCATTTGTGGATGACTAGAGTATAGATAAACACGATGACAACTTATAATCCCATGAAGAGTACTCCTCAGTTAAGGAAGTTCTCAATCATAGTAGGACGAATAAGCATTCATCTAGTTAAGAAGCACGTGCTCTAATGTTATGTAGCAACAATTATCTTTTAAGTCCAGCGGAGGCAATCGTGAGAATTGTTAAGAATCAGTATTGTAAACTAAGGGTTTAATATTTGTGAATGACAAATATGTAAGAGTGTGCTTGATTGAGGGTATTGAGGGGTAAATAATAGCAAAGATAATGATTAATGATGTTTGGTTGACTCTAATGCAATGACCCATTACCCACTATTGGGTAATGGTCAATTACTCAATAAATTAAGAGGAATGATTTTCTTACCTTTTTTCTTTCTTTAGTATTCCTTTTGACTTTCCTTTTCCCATTAGCTAATTTGAACCAAGCGCACCTTAAGCTCTATCTCATTTAATGTGGATAAATTATTTTCTTGCGTGGAAGAGTGACTTCTCATACAAAAGTCTCACGAGCACCTTAAGCTTTATCTCATTTAATGTGGATAAATTATTTTCTTCCTAAGTTCTCTCTCATTTAATGTAGATAAATTATTTTCTTCCGTGGAAGAGTGACTTCTCATATGAAAGTCTCATGAGCATGTGATATATGCATACATGCTAATCACGTATACATATTTGGTTTGTGGTCCTAAAAGTATGGACATAAATGAAAGTGTTTGATCACCTTTCCCTTACGCTCCGTTCTCAAGAAAAAAAATAAATGAAAATGAAAGAAAGATTAAGTAAAGTAAGAGAGAGGAAGTAAAATGACTTTCACCCCAAAAGTGGAGTGAAAGTTTTATAACTAAAATATCACCACTTTACTTCCTAAAAAAAACTGGATAACACAAACTTCCTCACTTTCACTTTACTTCCTCTTTTACTCAACTTGAGAACACAGTGTAAGCTTTAAGATTAAGAAACTTATAACATTTACAAAGCAAACATCAACACAATTGTATACTATCACTTTTTGGCCAACAAGGAAACACAAAATTAAACTCATCAACATTAACTATGTAAGTCATATCTTGTTTGAATTATTCCCCAAAACAACAAACTTAGGGCTCGTTTGGTTTGTTGCTAAGAATGACAATGGGTATCGGATTTGTAATGAGGTGGAATGATAATGCGTATGAAAAACTGTATCATTATGATTGTTTATGTTTGGTTGATAAAATATGGTATGAAAAAGTGTATAGATATTTGAATTTTGTAGTGGAAAAAAGAGGGGCCCATGAGAATGGATTTCATAGACACCAAATTAGTGTGTAATGAATCCATGACTATGATATACCAATTTCATTACCGGGCCCACAAAACAAAACAAAACAAAACAAACATAGACTATGACTTTCATTCCCATTCAACCAAACCAAACGGACCCTTAATTATATATATATACTAAAAAGCATTTGGGAAGGGGACCAAAGCAAGTGTATTAAGTGGTGATTATTATCATAATCTTGCATGCTATTGGTTGTTTTAATGTAATTAACAACTATTGGTACACTATGCAGTTTTTGATTGGTTATGGAGCTAAGTGCTACACGAACGAATGAACAGCACACACTCCTTTTAGTTTACCAACTTCTGGATAACAACTCTTTACAATGTTGTTTCCCATGTACACATTAATTACAAATGTACTATGATGTAACATAGGTTGCCAAATGTTGTAGAAATTGTATTGTGTTCCACTATACGCATGCCACATATACACTAACTCACATATCTTCATTGATTATACATTGTATCATGCTATATTATCATCCTAAACTAGAAAGTTCTAAACATTAATAAAAACCCAAACATTTAGTTATAAAATAACACATTTCTATCTAACAAAAAAAAAGACATAAAAAAAACATTTTAAAACATATACATTATAAAACCGAGAACACGTAATATATAAAACAACACACTCCCGCAGCAACGCACGGGTTAACCTGCTCGTTAATTAAAAAACACAATTCTTAATATTTTGTCTACCAAATACATTTTAAAACGAAATTCGAATCTAACTGGCGCCATATACGCCCCCTGAATCAGCCAAAGTACACTTTGGATTCCAAAAACCCACGTACGCCTCTGTCAGCAATCCAATCAAAAGACGCCACGTGTCAAAATCCCATTAACCACGATCTACGGTTTCATCATTTTCTATTAAATTTTAAGAATAATTCCATATTTACCCAATCTAAACATGAAAATGTCATATATACCCAAAATGCAACTTTTGATTGCATGATGTACAATGCATTTAAAGCATGTTATGAATAAATATGGCATTATCATATTTAAGTTGGGTAAATATGGAATTGCCCCTAAATTTTATTCCTCTTAAATACCACTACATAAAAAGTGTTTCACTCTTTCTAAAAAACATAAATTTGGCGGGCGTTTCAAAATTGATGAAAATTAAATTAAAAAAAACCCTAATTATTATTTCAGCAGCAGCCTCCATATCTCCACTTCTCTCTATATTCGACTTTCAGGTTAGTATCTTTTATTAATTTAATTTGTTATTGAAGCTTTAATTGTTACTATTTATATTTCACTTTATTTGTTGTATGTGTGCATTTTGGTGTTATATTTTAGGGGTTTATTATGTTTATTTAGCTAAACGGACTATGTTTTCCCTGTTAAGGTTACCTTCGGCTAGGGGGTGTAGGGGTAAGCCAATATCAGTGTGACTGTCTACATCTCATCTCCCCGTACCGGGATTGGGTATTGTTGTTGTGTTTGGATTTGCATATATTGTTAAAAATTAAATTATATAGGAATAAATAACAGTCCGTTAGAAAATTTTCAATCGAATGCATTTATAAAATGTTTAAGGTCAGATTTGAAAGTAAGAAAAAGAATTATAATTTTACCTTATATAAGTACTGTGAAATTAGTACTACCTTCATACCTGCTTATCATCAAAATAATCAAATAAGCATGTAAGTAGAAGCACTTTGGATGATACGAAGCTAAAAAATAATCAGATAGGCAGGAAGAATAAGCAATCCCTTGCGGTCCCTTATCTCATAATAAGCACATACCAAACTGGATATTGAAATATGCATATTTGACCCCAAGATAAGAAGATAATTAGAACTGTATAAGCAGTTTCGATGAAAAAAATGCCTATCTGCTTAAAACTAAGCAATTCCAAACACTCTTAATGGGTTTGAGGTCTGTTAATGGTCATTATTTTCTTTAATGTTAGAATGAGGAAAGTGTCACCCAAAACAAAAACACCGAAGAATCCAAAGCAGAAGAGGCGAATTCGTGATGCAAACGTGTATTTGAAGCCGGGTGCTCTTGCTCAGCTTCGCAATAGTAAGGCGTCAGCATCAGGGTCGGGATCGAAGTCTAAGTCATGTATGGACCTTGGGAAGAAAAGGGTTGCTGTTTTGGATGCTGAGAACGATGTTGGTGGTGGTTTGTTTGAGAATAAGTCTGGGAATGAGACTGCTATAATTTTATCGCCTCAACGGTTTAGATATGGACCTGTTGATAAAGAGAATAACATACAGAGAACACCAAGTACACCGTGCCCTGAAGAAGGGAATGGGGATTACGAGTCACAGCTTGAGTCTCTTCCAATGGAACTGCTGGTAAACTTTTTTTTTTTTTGTATCTTTTATAGATGAATTGAAGAAAGTGTAAAGAGTTTTAATTGGTTTACTTTACTAAAAGTGGTAACTTTTCGGCTGCTTGAGGTTAAGTGATTCAGTTTATCGTATGATCACTAATAGCAGTTAATATAGTGATTATTGCTGGAAAAAGATTACATGTTACGTATTTGAATGTTTGGCGATGGCTTGAACACACATGAATGAAGCTATAAGCTTATAAACGTTTAACTTTAAGCAATTCATTAATCACAGATTTTCCCATTTTCATGTGAATTTTTCGTTTTACAATGTATGAAACATATGAGATTCTTGATTTTACTCTATGCCGACTAGCTTGAAACGAAGGGTTTGTTGTGTATTGTCAGTCATCAAGCACAGTCAAGTGTATATCACAATCTTTAAACTAATCACCCGGTTGCCCCTTATGTAGATTAGTGTTTCTGTTATGTCGAGGTGTTTTTCAAGCTTAAGTTGGTACATATCAGGCTCTAACTAGAAAGAGATGACTTATCTCCTGAACTCAAACTAGTTCCTGTCAGTCAACGGCGAAAAAGTCATTATAAAAGAAGTTGGTCTGCTCAAAGAATGAACAAGTCTTTTCTGATTATAATTCAATCTACTAACAAGTTTGTAAAAAGCATTAATTTGTAAACAAATTTTTGTGTTCTAGCCATCATCTCTATATGTAGTTAGGTGAAGATGTTTTGAGGTTTATTATAAACATTTGTACTGGGGGTCTGACTTATTTATCTCTGTTTGTGATTTAAGGTCAAGATACTTTGCCACATGCACCATGACCAACTAAAAGCTGTTTTCCATGTTTCTGAGAGGATCAGAACAGCTGTGAGTTTCACTCTGTACTTTATTTTTATCTGCTTACATACCACACATGTTATGTAGAAATTTGGTAAAATGACTGCTTGCGCATTGAATCAGGTCATCATAGCTCGAAGGTTTCATTTTAACTACAAAACACCTGATAGGTCTCGACAAGAAATGCTGAACACAATGACTCCACTCCCTACACAACACTGGCCTTTTGTTAGGTTGGTAGCTCAACTTTTATTTATTGCTTTCTTGCAAGTATTGTTGCAAGTAGAGGTGACAAGTCGCGTTGGACAACAGGTAAAAAAGGGTAATATCTTGGGACTGGTTGGGTCCAGTCAGGTGCACTTTCTTGCTTTTTTTTACTACAACTAGCTAGTGTGTTGTATATGACAACACCTATCGTTTTTGCAATAATATAGTTTCTAGAATGAAATGAGTTAGGAGATCTTATTCATTAAAAATACAGTTGGAGCTACTTTTGACCCTTTTTTAGCTGCTATATATTTTCCAATATGACCTACTATAGATAAACATAATGAGAATGACCCATTTCTAAGTAAATGGGCCAAAATTGCCACCATTCTTATAAGTTTTTTAACAGCCACTACTTGCTGCCAGTTACTAATAAGTAATAACATGAGTTTGCATTTACCACAGCAAGGAAGATGATAAAAGAAAGGCAATGACATTACCAAGGACCCCAAAAGCACCTAGGCATGGACCCCGCCCTCCATCCCGCCTCAATTTGATTGAGATGCGTCAAGTGGCAGCTGCTTTGTTCCAAGAGTCAGCATTTTCTCCGAAATACATTCTGCCAAAACCCAAATTCAAATCGTTTCCTTCCAGGAGTCAGCTGTTTGATGAAGAACTTGAGCTTTGTCAGGCTGTTGCTCAGAATAAACTTCTTTAATATTTATATAAACCTTATTTATATGCATGTACAGTAGCCGTTTCTTTCCCGCCTTTTTCATTTCCTAGGGGGTTAGCGTATGATGGTACATTTGTTAAAATCTGCTGAGGCTGACAGCAGCTAGATGGAGGCGTAAGATTTGCATTAGTTGGGTAGTCTAGTTGTGAAGGGAATAATGTGTCTGTTCTGTTTGTAAATGTTGCGGCGGACAACTTTTTAGGTGGTTAAGATGTTTTCTCTTTTTGAGAAATACTGAAATACTATAGTACTTTAGACTGTATTATTGGATTCTCTCTTATTCACTTATGCAAAGAGACCCGTTTTGTTATGGACAATGTTTATGTGCAAAAATCATTATAGACAAATTGGCATTATGAATTTATTATAGTTTTATACAAATATTAAAGTTATGTTTGCCATGGATTTTAAACAATTGTATATGTATTGGGTGTATATATTTTAACTATATTAATGATGATGTACCATCCGAACACGTCGACGGATACCCCTTCGAATTGTGTCGAAGCCTTTCTGCACGAAGGCCCAAGTCAGTTCTCCCAAATGTTCATTGGCGTCAAACCATTCGTATGCACGAAGGTTACCTGCGGGGAACTCGCCACTCGAAGCCCTAAGCCCTTTGGGGTATGGCTGATGAGGGAACAAAGGACAGAGGACCATTCTGACTTGGTCAAACCCACGATCTCCCTCTCATCCTTGGCTTTCCCTCCAAGTTTGAGAACGTGGGTCACTAAGCCCTAGCGGTTACCTAAAAGCATGGGACGCCCCCATGTTCTCCGATATTAGCGCAGAGGTGCCCTCAAGCCTATTCTATCTACTATAAATAGGTGGGACGGGCAGAAGTTCAAGGTAAGCTCACTTAACACTTTACTCTTTACTCACACTCACTTACATAATCATAACTCATACTTACTCTCACGCCGGAGGTGGTTCGCAGGGTCCAACCCCTGCGTAATTACTTAACGTAGTGTCTTCGTATTTCGTATTTCTTATTCTCAGGTGAAAGACAATATTGGATGGAACACACACCCCTCTTACCTTCGATCACCATTGAAGCCTGGTAATGCAATTTATTGTACAATCAGTGGCGCCATCTGTGGGACCCGCTACTATAAGTCCCGTAACCACCTAATCCTAACCTCCTAACTGATTACGCTACTTTTCCGGCATGGAACCAGGACGAGAATATACACCTCCACCAGGTTTTTCTACCCTGGTACCCATCACCACAAATAACACCGATAATCTCGCCCCCATAACCGCCTCCACCTTCACTACACGATCTCGCCTAGAAACAACTCCCATACATCACGCCTCAACTTCAGCTAATCCCGTTCCAGAAATTAGCCCTGCCTTCGTTGAGGCAAACTTCGAAGCATTAGAGTCCTTGCTAAGGGCTCACAAGAGGCAAGTTCGTAACACCGAGATGCGGAGGGAATTGGAATATTCCAGCGAGGAATATGATGAAGAGATCGAGGTAGAAGAAAGGCCTCGACCAACAAACAGGGGGCGATCGGCCCTACGAATTGGTTCTCCGTCCGTAAGAAGGCCTAATGGAAGAACTGTAGGTTTCGAAGAAGGTCCCGACGGAGATCCTGGTAGAAGGGAAAGAATGCTAGGAGAAAGGAGGAGTGAGAACTCCAACGGAGGAAGCAACCCTGTAGGAAACGGAGGGATGAGCCTACCACCTCTCTTGGCAGCTCACCTAGGGAGGGATGAGATGGGGGCTCCGGTGCCTCCATCGTACGTTTCGAGCGTCGGAGGACCTCCTCCGTACGCTGGGATAAACCAACTACCACCTCAAGGAATGAATCCCTACCTGCCTAATCAACCCTATAATACCTATCCTCCGAATGGGTCTCTTCACAACCAGAGTTACCAGCACATGCCTTACGGGCACTTTCCTATGCACCCTACACAACCAGTAGGGGGAAACCCTTCGCACCAAACTCCCTCAACGGTATAACGATCATAAAATACAACTTCAATTTTTTGTGTTGTTTCATTTAAAAGTACCAGTTTAAAATCACCCTCAACGATAACATGCCAAAGATCAAGGTGTTTTGATTTCACATAAGTTTCAAATCTATTTTTCCAATAAATGTTTTGAAAAGTAGTCGTCTTTGCATAGATTGTCCTTCTTGTAGTTTTGAAATCTATAGATCGATTCAAGCTTTAAAATACAATATATTTTAAAAATATTGGTTAACGTAACTTTGATGCCAACTGTGAAAACTAGAAGGAAATGAATAGTTTTACCGTATAAAAAAATTGATTCGAAAGCTTAACATGAAATCAAACAATATATATAATACCAAAACAATAAGTAAATATAAGCAATGCAATAAATGAATGAATGTAAGACGATAAGTAAGTAAGTAAGAAAGATCAAACCACGACACGAGTATTTATAGTGGTTCCGAAAAGACCTTCCTCGCCCTACTCCACTTCCCGAGTTCCCCGATCAAGAGTATCCTTTCACTATGTCAACAAGCCCCCTTCAAGGCAGATAAAAAACAATATTTTCCGATACTAAGCAAAATATTGAGTTCTCATAAAACCAACCTTTCTCACTAACGTATTTTAAGGACTAAAATACTAACCGATCTCTCTAATTGGGTGTATAGTGTTTGGTTATCAACTTTGGAATACAACTCAACAAAAATCTTGCAAATACTAAAATCTAGAACAATGAAAACTATAATTGTCATCTTGTTCTTCTCTTGCAATAAATATGGTAGAAGTAAATAGATCACTTTGATGATGTAAAATGGATCACTAAAATGATTATTAGAACTTCAAATAATGATCAAAGAATGTTTGAAACTGTGTGTAAAAATGATTGAAAGAGGTGAGGTTCAAGGTTGCAAAAAACTTTCTATTTATAGTCAAAATTACTGACAGCATACCACGGCTCCACGACTCCTTCTGACAAGGGACCGTGGATTGAGTTTACATCACTTGTTGAGCAAGGAAAGCTAAATTTGGTTTGTAATTAAGCCCATTAAGAAAAGAGCTTATTGTACTAACTTAAAGTGACTAGGCTCTTTGACAAAAATAATTTTGTATATTAGCCGATAAATGAAAGATTGTGTTTGATCTTCAGATTACATTTGATGCTTTCTTTAACGGTGAAAGACAATATTGGTCCCGACGGAGATCCTGGTAGAAGGGAAAGAATGCTAGGAGAAAGGAGGAGTGAGAACTCCAACGGAGGAAGCAACCCTGTAGGAAACGGAGGGATGAGCCTACCACCTCTCTTGGCAGCTCACCTAGGGAGGGATGAGATTCATCGAAGGACCTCCTCCGTGGCTGGGATAAACCAACTACCACCTCAAGGAATGAATCCCTACCTGCCTAATCAACCCTATAATACCTATCCTAATGACAACCGAGTTACCAGACATGCCTTACGGGCACTTTCCTATGCACCCTACACAACCGTAGGGGAAACCCTTCGCACCAAACTCCTCAGCTTATACCACGTTCTCAGTACAACCCTACACCTCCTTATGCACCTCCATACAACCTTTTCTATGCTGAAGCTTCTGGGGCCTGCACACCTTTCGTAAATCGAAGACTACCCTCTGCGATGTTGAAGATGCCTTCTCACATAGGCACTTATGATGGGAAAGGCGATCCAGATAACTTCTTGCACTTGTTTGAAGGCATCGATGCTGGGCTATGCCGTACGTGCCACATGTTCACCTATACTCTCCGAGATTCTGCACGAATATGGTGGAATGGGCAAAAGGTAGGAAGCATCGCGAGTCTGGATGATCTCAAGGCTAAGGGGTTGTTTGATAAAACTGTATTATTTAGCACTGAATGAATAAAAATGCTGAACAATTCAAAGGCGCTGAATGAAATGACTCTGAATTAAAGAACTGTTTGATAAATGTTTTTGTAGCGTCTCTGAATAAAAAAAATTACCATTTTAACCTCAAATATGATTTAATATTAAATGGAATATGTTATTGATAAATAATGTTTGTTTAAACTTGTAGCGAAATTTGTACGTAAATAAAACCAATATACATTGTAAATAATAATATCATCACAAAAAATCATACAAATATAATTTAATAATTATGAAATTTCATAGTATACATATACATAAGTAAATAACTTGACCGAATCCTTTGTTATTTAAAATTATAAAAGTACGGTGTTGATGTAGATATCACATTTCCATTACTCACAGTACATTTCATTTTTAAATTTAATAAAAGTACGAGAGTAGCCTAGCATTAGGGAGGTACCTATGGAGCCCACTGAATCACTTAGTGCACTACCTCACACAAAATCGCTCAGCATGAAATAAACCACTCAGCGTTCACATTTTAGATTTCCAAACATACTGACCGATTAATTTTTACCTAATAAGTGCTGAATTATTTGACTCAGGAGTAAACAAACACACCCTAAGTTCCGATCACACTTCAGCCAGCAGAAGAAGTTCACTAAGGCCCACTTAGCCGTGCATACCATCAAGCAGAGAGAAAGCGAAAGTACAAGGGCCTTCGTCACTCGGTACACTGATGAAACCTTGCAGATTCTAGGGTTGCACGAAGAGCAAAGGATTTCCGGTTTTGTGCATGGCTTACGAACACGAAGTCTGGTGGAGTTTCTATCCACTGATCTTCCGACCACTTACAAGGCACTCATGGAAAAGAATTATACTTGGATCGAATACAAGGAAGTAGCAGCCAATGGAGCTCCGGTCGAACAAAGAGAAGCCTCTGACAAGTTCTCCAGAGGGTCCTCCTGGGAAGGATCCAAAAATAGAAAGAAGAGCAGGGACCGCTTCGCTCCCTACAACAAAGGCTCAAACCATGGGCTCTTGGCAAACTTGGTCAAGTCTCCTAGGGAAATCCTCGCTACTGAGAAAACTGCCAAGTCCTTCGACCCACCCCCTCGCATGTCAGCACGGGGTAAAGGCAGAGACATGTCGAAGTACTGTCACTTCCTTGAGGACCATGGGCACGACGCTAACAGCTGCAGAGAGTTGAAGAAGCAAATTGAAGAGGCAGTACGCTCCGGGCAATTGGCACATCTGGTAAAAGGCATCAAGAAAGGAAGGGATAAGGTCTCCGACACTCATTGGGCGAATGGAAAGGAAGCAAGAAAGAAACCATTCCCGCAGAGGCCCCAATACTGATGGTGCACAGACAAGATCCAACCTTGAAGCGAAAAGAAGTAGATGGAGAGCTAGGAAGTATAGGGGAAATAACGTTTCCGTCCATTCTAGGGCGGACACCTTCAACTGATCCCGTGGTCATCAAGGTGTGGGTCTCCAACAGAGAGGTGAACCGAGCATACATGGATTGTTGAAGCTCCTGTGAAATCGTCTATGAGCACTACTTCTTAAAGCTCAAACCATCAATACACTCGCAGAGGGTAGAATAAAAAGTACCCTTGGTAGGGTTCTTCGGCGAACACTCTTGGCCCCTCAGAGAGGTGCCCTTGGAAATCACAATTGGAGAAGGGCCCTTGTCCAGGACGAAAACTCTCACCTTCATCATAGTCAGGTCAGATTCCCCATACAATTTACTGATAGGAAGGATTGTTATGCAAAAAATGGGTATTGTAGTCTCCATCATACACGCAACCATCAAGTTCCAAACTCCCTTCGGAGTAGGGACTGTTCATTCTAATTATGGAGCAGACAATGGGGTATATGGTATCAAGAAAGTTAAAAAAGGACCAGAGGAGCCTTCGATGGCCATTCTAAGCTGTGTAGACGTAGAAGAGCGAGTGGTAGTAAACCCAAGCTACCCCGAACAAACAGTCGTGATAGGAAAGCAGCTTCCAACAAACTTCAAGGCAAAGCTTATGGAGCTGTTACAAACTAGCCTTGATGTTTTTGCATGGACATATTCTGTCATGACAGGAATACCAAGAATGTTAGTGATTGACGGAAAGCCCTTCGGCACGAAACACAGGCTCAACGAATACAAGCATATTGGGCCCATCAAACAAAAAAGGAGAAGCCTAGCCCCTGAAAGGAACGCCTGTAAGGAAGTAGATGAGCTGACACAGGCAGGAATCCTGAGGGAAGTTTAATACCAAACTTGGTTGGCCAACCCAGTGATGGTAAAGAAAAGTGACGGAGGATGGCGCATGTGTGTTGACTTTACTGATATAAAAAAATCATGCCCGAAGGACTGCTACCCCTTGCCAGAGATTGATTGGAAGGTAGAGTCCTTGGCAGGCTTCTGACTGAAGTGTTTCCTAGATGCCTACAAATGGTTTCATCAAATCCAAATGGCTAAGGAGGACGAAGAGAAGACAACCTTCTACACAAGCAAAGGCGTCTACTGTTACAGAAAAATACCCTTCGGATTGAAGAACGCAGGGGCAACCTACCAAAGACTCGTAGACAAAGCCTTCAGCAACCAGATAGGAATAAATCTTGGAGCCTATGTGGACGACATGGTTATCAAGAGCAAAACGGAGGAGGACCTGCTTCTCGACGTCAAAGAGACCTTCGACCAACTCCGAGCAATCAACATGAAGGTAAACCCAAAGAAATGCTCTTTTGGTGTCGAAGAAAGGCAATTCTTGGGGAATTTGATTACAAAGCAAGGGATCAAAGATAGCCCTTCAAAGGTCAAGGCAATCACCGATCTTCAGGCTCCGAAATGTTTGAAGGAAGTACAAAGCTTAAACGGAAAATTGGATGCACTAAGCCGATTCTTGTCGAAGGGAGCAGACAAGTCTCTACCATTTTTTAAGACGCTTAAAGGCTGCGTTGACAAGAAGACTTTCCAATGGAGTCAGGATGCGGAGTCTGCCTTCCAAAAAATGAAGGAGTTTATGGAGATACTTCCAACCCTTACAGCCCCAATCAAAGGCGAAGTGTTGTTTATGTATATCGCATCCTCAATGGAGAGCATCAGCGCTGTCCTACTGGTAGAAAGAGACAAAAGACAAATCCCAATTT
Source organism: Chrysanthemum makinoi (assembly GCA_910596185.1). Classification (NCBI taxonomy): domain Eukaryota; kingdom Viridiplantae; phylum Streptophyta; class Magnoliopsida; order Asterales; family Asteraceae; genus Chrysanthemum; species Chrysanthemum makinoi. The sequence continues at coordinate 149,305,667 of OU343220.1, forward strand.
ACTTTGTTATCAGGGTCTTGCAAGGAGCAGAAATTAACTACCCTACATTGGAGAAGCTCATACTAGCCATGATATACGCAGAAAGGAGGCTCCGACGTTATTTCCAGGCCCACCCGATCACAGTCTTAACCGACAAGCCACTCAAGCAAATCTTGTCGTCACCTGAAAAGTCTGGACGGGTGGCAAAATGGGCCATCGAGCTTGGAGAGCACGAGATAGAGTTCAAAGGTCGGAACTCTGTCAAAGGGCATATTCTTGCAGACTTCTTAGCAGAAACACCTTCCGAACCAAACAAAGATAAGGAGGAGCCCTATGCTAAGCCCATCGAAATACAAGATGACTGGAAGCTTTACACAGACGGGGCATCAAGCTCCGACGGCTCCAGAGCAGGGTTAATGTTGGTTAGTCCTGAAGGGAAGGAGCATACCTATGCCCTTCGGTTTGAATTCGAAGCCACCAAAAATGAAGCAGAATACGAAGCCTTACTGGTAGGCCTCCAGCTAGCAAAAGATATGGAAGTCAAGGCTCTCACTATCTATGTAGATTCTCAGCTGGTGGCAAACCAAGTAAAAGGCTCCTACGAACATCAAACAATACTTAGACAAAGCAAGGGAAATGCTGGATGGTTTCGACTCCTACGCCATTCAGCACGTTCGCAGGAATCAGAACAAGAAGGCGGACGCATTGAGCAAGCTAGACTCCATGGCCTTCGCCCATCTCATAAAGGAGGTACTAGTAGAAGTCTTGCCTGAAAGGTCTATCATCCGAAAGGAAGTCACGGACGTTGTCCATGAAGAAGGAGACACGTGGATGACTCCTATTAGGGAATACTTGATAAGTGGCATTCTCTCTGAGGATCCAAAGCAAGCAAGGAAGATACGGGTCAAATCTCCACAATATCGGCTGATAGGAGAGAACTTGTATAGAAGATCGTTCCTGTCACCTTGGCTCAGATGTGTTGGGCCTAAGCAGGCGTCGAGCATCATCGCAGAGGTTCACGAAGGGTCCTGCAGCCTTCACGCAGGACCCCGTTCGGTTGTCTCAAATGAAGTTAGGCTACTACTGGCCGTCGATGCATAGGGATGCTATAGAAATCATACAAAAATGTAAAGCTTGTCAGATACACTCCAAGGTTCCCATGCTCCCGAAACAAGACATGACGAGCGTTACATCCGCATGGCCCTTCTCCCAATGGGGAATTGATATCGTAGGATCCATGTATGTGGCTCCTAGTGGAGTCAAATTCTTATTGGTGGCTATTGATTACTTCACAAAGTGGGTCAAAGCTAAGCCTTTAGCTTCTCTTACGGGGAGACACATAGAGAAATTTGTATGGGAGGCTGGGAGCACATCATATGCAGATTCGGAGTGCCCCACATCATCGTATCCGATAACGGCAAGCAATTTGCCGAAGGAGTCTTTTATGATTTCTGCAAGGGTTTAATGATAAAGAAGTCTTTCACTTCTGTCTATCACCCACAAGGCAATGGGAAAGTGGAAGTAACCAATAGAGACATAATCAAGGGAATCGAAAAAAGGCTGGGACGAAGCCATCATGGGTGGGTAGATGTTGGGAATTATGTGAAGTATGAATTATGCTGAAATTACTGCTGAAGGATTCTGCTGAAGTAGTGTGGAATCTGCTGAAGATCTAATTCTACTGAAATAGTGAAACCGTGTAGATGGTTTCTGCGGAGATAGTTATTCCGTGTATTCTATAGTTAGTTAGGATATGCATGAGCTTTATTAGGAAGTTATAATGTATATCTTATTTAGTTTTATGTTTATACGTTTCTTGGGAAACGGTTTAGGGTTCCTTGTCTATAAAAGGAACACAATAGTATGATTTATGTATTGAGTTGAAAAACAAAGTTTTAGTATTATTAAAAGATCCATAGAGGATCAAAGAAGTTCTTAGTTATTTGTGTTCTTGTGTTTAAATTCCGCTTAAATACAAGTTATAGAGATTGTCTTTTAGTAAGCTTGTGATTACATAAGTTTAACTAACGATCTAAGAGTGCTCATAAGCTCTATCAAGGTCTTCGTTCTAACAAGTGGTATCAGAGCCTCGAGAGAGTCTCTACGATACTAAGAACAATCTTTTTCTACACACCCTTACAACCAAAACATCATTCAACATGCCTGGATCACATGATGACATTGAAATCACCAACAACAATAACAACACATCAATGCAACAACTCAGTCTTTCTAAGAGCAATGCGAAGTTCCCATATTTGAAGAAGGAGGAATATGATTTATGGGCCATGAAGATGCAAAACTTGATCTCCAACATTGATTGGAATCTCTGGGAAATTGTGAAAAAGGGGAACAGTTTGAAGAGAACTGTCACTGATCCTGATGGTAATGTTACCATTGTTCCTCCCAAATCTGCTGATGAGATACTAGCGGTTCAAAGAGAGCACAAAGTGAGAACCATTCTTCTTCAGGCTATACCTGAGGATCACTTGGGTGATTTTCACTACATGCAGGACGCTAATGAAATATGGTTAGCAATTAAGGCTAGGTTTGGTGGGAATGAAGAGTCTAGGAGAATGAGGAAGTCTATGCTAAAACAACAGTTCCAAGAGTTCCAGATTTCTGAAGAGGAAGGTATCCACAAAGGGTACGACAGGTTTCATAAGATATTGAGTCAATTGAATCAGCTGAAGGCAAAGCCAAATAATGATGACTGCAACTCAAAGTTCCTAAGATCTTTACCCACATCTTGGTTACAAGTCAGCATAGCCCTCAAGGCTAAAGGTGGGTTGGATATGCTCACTTTTGATGAATTGTACAACAGACTGAAATCTCTTGAGCCTGATGTGAGAAGTCCTTATCGTTCATCCACTCCTAGTCAAACAGCATGTGAGGGACATCTTGAAGAAGTTTGGTATTGAGAGTGTCCGGACTGCCACTACACCTTATGAAGCTCCAAAGACAAAGACCAACAATGAAGCAGATCCAGCTGTGAATGTTCACTTATACAGATCAATGATTGGTTCTTTGATGTATTTGACAGCTTTACCTTTGCTGTGAGTGTGTGTTCTAGACATCAAGTCACTCCACTTACTTCCCATCTAAATGCAGTCAAGAAGATCATTAAGTACCTCAAAGGTCAACCTCATTTAGGTCTTTGGTACCTAAAAGAGTCTCCTTTTAAGTTGGAAGCATATAGTGATAGTGACTATGCTGGTGCAAATCTGGATAGGAGATCCACAACTGGAGGTTGCCAATTCCTTGGAAAGAGATTGATTTCTTGGCAGTGAAAGAAACAAACCATTGTGGCTACCTCATCTACTGAAGCAGAGTATGTTGCTGCTGCCAATTGCTGTGGACAGGTTCTTTGGATCCAAAATCAATTGTTGGATTATGAGTATAATTTCATGAACACAAAAATTTTTATTGATAATCAAAGTACCATATGCATTGTTAAAAATCCAATTTTTCACAGTAGAACTAAGCATATTGAAATCAGGCACCACTTTATAAGAGATGCATATGACAAACATTTGATAAAAGTGGTTAAGATTCACACTGATGATAATGTGGCAGATTTACTGACTAAGGCTTTTGATGGACCAAGGTTTCAACATCTTGTGGTCCATATTGGGATGCTTAACCCTTAACTGCAAAGTTTAAGGGGAGGCATAGGCCTCAGGGGAGGCATATGCCTCAGGGGAGGATTCATGTTGTAAACTTTGTAAATTATTGTTTATATTTTTGTTTGATAACACTAACCAGCTGATGTACTTTGAGTTTGTTTGTCTTGGTGTGGTTAGTGTGTTTCTCTGTGTCTGTTTTGCAGATTGCATATGTAAGTTGAAGTTCACCATGGTTGGTCAATTGGAATATGGTCATGTAATCATAAAAGATTGTTTCTACTGAAATTAAAGTGCTGAAGTGAGCTAATTATTTCTACTAAAGAGAAGTACTGAAGTTAAATTGCTCATTCATTCAAGAAACAGTTTACAGCTTACAGCTTACATCTTACAGCTTACAATCAACTTCAAATGATAATACAAGATCAGTTCTATACAAGATCTACTTAACCTATTCTACCTCCTATCATCTACTAGCTCATATCATCTATTCCAAACGCTGGATATGCATGACCAGTACGACGAAGAAGCTAAGGATCAAAATGGGAAGGATGGATTGATGAAAACGAAGATGATGAAGATGAATACAGCAGATGGATGTGTTATATAACAATCTTCCATTGTTCCATCTACTCGTTCCACCATAAAGCAACCAATCCATCTTCCTTTTACCCTTTCCCTTATACGATATGAGATGAAGCACCAAAACATGGCGCAGGAAGAGCTAACACCACCTCTCTTCTGGCACATGGCCTTGGTTGAGGTTGAGATGTTGAAGGTTGGGGGTGTGATGTTCTCTCCTTGTTGGAGTCATCAGAGTCATCAGAAGACTCACTTGGATCCACTATACTATCATCTTCAGAAGAAGGGAGAAATGGGGATTTCAAAGGTCGAGGGTCATATGGATATGGGAAAAATTGGAGTGCATCATCACTGGATGATGATGATGATGGAGAGGGAGGTTACAAAACCCTAATAATAGCTTACTAAGAAAGCTATAACAATTACATAATAACCCCTCGTTGTTTCTTCTTTCTTCATTCTTGCTCGTGAGTTTTGTAATCTTCTAATCGGCAATTAGTCCTGAGCAAATGGCTACAGGTAAAGACATTTCAAATCCGTTCATGGTTGCTGATTTGCTAATAAATCAAATGGTTATCAGTGTACCATAGTTTTCGAATTTAAACATTTGGCTACTCCAGTAGTGATGGCTATTGGTAAAGAGACATCAAATCCATTATTTTCCATGATTCACCTCTCATAGGAGTTAACACACCTGGATGTGATGAGAATAGTATGAAACTAATATGTTTTGATGTACCTGTTGTCATTTGTTGCTGCAAAGATCTGGAATTTCAAAGTTTTGTCATCATCGAGGTGTTCTTGTTTTGATTATTTGCTGCTGATGTTCCAGTACAATCCTCTAGTTCTGAAGCGTTAATGATCTATCAAGAAACTGGAACTTAACCATGTCAAATGCCAGTTTAGGGGAGGATTGTTGGAAATTATGTGAAGTATGAATTATGCTGAAATTACTGCTGAAGGATTCTTCTGAAGTAGTGTGGAATCTGCTGAAGATCTAATTCTACTGAAATAGTGAAACCGTGTAGATGGTTTCTGCGGAGATAGTTATTCCGTGTATTCTATAGTTAGTTAGGATATGCATGAGCTTTATTAGGAAGTTATAATGTATATCTTATTTAGTTTTATGTTTATACGTTTCTTGGGAAACGGTTTAGGGTTCCTTGTCTATAAAAGGAACACAATAGTATGATTTATGTATTGAGTTGAAAAAAAAAGTTTTAGTATTATTAAAAGATCCATAGAGGATCAAAGAAGTTCTTAGTTATTTGTGTTCTTGTGTTTAAATTCCGCTTAAATACAAGTTATAGAGATTGTCTTTTAGTAAGCTTGTGATTACATAAGTTTAACTAACGATCTAAGAGTGCTCATAAGATCTATCAAGGTCTTTGTTCTAACAGTAGATGAACTTCCTCAAGTGTTATGGGCTCATAGGACTCAACCCAAGTCAAGCCATGGCGAAACCCCCTTCTGCCTCACATATGGAACATAAGCTGTAATCCCTTCGGAGCTAAGTGCGCACACCTAGCGTGTGGCCACATTTGAAGCCTCTAGAAATGACGAAGGGATCAGGGAGAACCTTGATCTATTGGAAGAAAGGAGAGAAATAGTCTCAATCAGGGAAGCTATGCACAAACACAAGATAGAAGGCTACTACAACAAAAGGGTCAAACCTTCCACCTTCAAACCTGGAGAATACGTGCTACGCCTAAATATTGCAAGCAAGGCAGAATAACAGGGGAAGCTAGGACCTACTTAGGAAGGACCCACGTTATAGCTGAAGCCTACAACAATGGTGCATACAAGTTGGCCACTTTTCTCGGAGAACCCATCGACAGGACATGGAATAGTACGAACCTCCGAAAGTTCTATGTTTAAAAGTATTTTTTACTTTTAATTCTTGTATTAAAAGCTTCTCATGGGAAAGCAAGCATTATTGGTAGTCGTCTTAGTGTTCATTTCAAAATGATGTAATCCTCTCTACCAATTCAATGATATAATACATTTCCCACAAATCTCTTGCTTCGTTTCTTAGACACAAAGATTTGTTCAGCCAAGTCGTTTAAGAGTTTCAATGTCGAAAGGGAAGGCATAAGGTGTAACAAACACCTCATATCACTACTAAAGCCTACCAACACATTCACATTAACTCTCCTAATAGTTTATGGTAAAAAAAAGCCATGAGACTTAAAGGATTAAAGATAGAGTGGGTCGCGACCCTTTGTCAGTGATCAAAATTGGTCACAATATTCTTGGTGTTGTAATTTACACACAATGAGGTTATTACACCTTAGGTTGTAAAATTTAAGCGTCGGAAAAATGGCGTACGAGAAGTGCACAAGATAAGTATTTATAAGTGCGTAGGGATATTTCCCTACTTCATTCCATTCAAAACTAGGGCCTACGCCCTAGTACCTGCATCAAAAGGCCGAAGCCTAGTTAATATTGTTTTCGGCCGAAGCCACATACCACAATCACAAATTGTTCAACAAACAGACAGAACATCATAAGAAATTCTTTTAACAAGGGTACATGCCACCCTTAAAACCAAATTACTGCCGACATGGCAGCCTTCAATCCTTCTTCTTGGGAGATGGGGTTGGAGATGGCAGAGCTCAAATAGGCTTGGCATAAGCTGTCTTCTTTGTAGGAGTAGCAGGCTTGATCTTTCGAGGCTTTTTGGAGAGCAGATCTTCGAGAGGTGCCATGGGATCTTTAGTGGCTTCGAGCAAGAAGGGGTACTCTGCAGTAGCAAATGCATTTCCTGCCTCTTCGTACTCAGCCTTTGATGAGGGACGATAACATTCAACCTTGGAGAGGTCTACAGGCTCACCAGTCTTAGCCACCTCCTCCAATGCAAGACATCGTCCATGAAAAATAGCCGATTTAATCAGCTTCCACATGACGGCTCCAACCTTATCACTGTGATATAACTCCATGGCAATATATGGCACTACCTTCGATACTACATCTGCACGATCCTTCTGCAGCATTTTGTATCGCATCTGTAGGCCATTAACCTCCTCTCTCATCTTGATCTATAATTCTCCAAGCCTAGATCTTTCACTTTCCAAACCTGCACACTTAGCCTCTAGAACAACAACTTGACCTGTGAGGCCCACAACCTTGGCCTCCTCCAGCTTAAGCTTGCCACATTCAGCTGTTGTGACAGCTAACTCCTTCTCTAGCTCAGCAATCCTGTCTCGGAGGTCTTGGGTGAGGGGATTTTTGTCAAAGTCTTTCTCAATCTCCTCACATTTGGCTTCCAGCTCAGCATATTGTTTGTCCCTATGCTTCTCCCTATCCAACATCACATTCATCTCCTGCCTAGCCTTCATCACATCCTAGAGCAACTCCCTTGTGCGACCATTCAGATGATTGTCCAAAACAGCTTGCCTCACGACACTCTTGTCGTGCAAGTCGCATACCCCTTCTATGGATATGTTGTCTAGCAATCCTTTCTAGCTCGGAAGGGTGACATGATCAACAATGCGATGGCAGGCAAGGGCATTTGGGAGCTCCTTGGTGTCAGGCAGGCCTGCGACAAAGGAAATACATTAGGGAAAGCTAGACATAACAATAAGTATTTTTTATACTTTCAGAAATAGGTGCATACCATGCATTTCTTCAGTATCATCTGGCAGCTCAAAGGCAGACTTCATAGTCTTCCTACCCTCAACACTTTTCTGTCGGACGGCTCTGGACGCAGAGGTAGGGAGAGGAGTTTTCCTTTTGGTGGAGGACTTGAGAGCCTTACCACTAGTTCCTTTCCTATTCTTCAACCTATCCGCAATACCTGTAGAACCAGTGATTCGTACTTCCTCATCTGCTGGATCATCTGAATCAGCTACATTCTCAACCAGTTGAGAAGGACCCTCCAATAGCACTTTTGGGGGAGGGGGGGCAGAGGCAACAGGCTCAGCTTTGACAGCATCAACATCATTGTTATTGACTGAAACAGAGGGCGACCCAACACCGTAAGACCCTTCATCCTGCTCCATAGGCATGAAACTCAAATCTTCATCATTATCATGGTGCATAAAGTTCCTGAAAGCCATCTCTGCAAAACAAGAAACAAGAAAAGATAAATATCAGCGCTAAATTGGTCCTACTTAAAGAAAGTGGAAGTACACATACTTTTTCCATGATACATGATCATGGGCTTCGCGGGAGACCCCTCCCAGCTTTGAGCAATCCCAACCATAAACAGAATAGGCTCAGGAAAAGATCGAACATCAGTGGGGTACTTGGCCAGACGCTGGTACAGAGGAGTCCTTCGAACTTTATATGGAAGAGGGTCATTGAAGCGCTTAGCATCAAATCTGAATGCCTCGTTTAGCAATGCTGGATATTGAGGTGGGATGATAGTGTTTTGAACATAAAAGAAACTACCTTTCCAATCTCTTATATTCGTGAAAGGCTTCAGAATAATATTGGGAACATCCCCTTCAGGCCTTTTCGCTAGGGTCAGCTAGTTCCCACCAGGATACAGGTTTAGAAACCCCCTCAACACCTCAAGTGTTGGCTCAAAATCGTAAGCCTTACACATCACAATATATGTGGTGAGTTTTGCAAGGCCAAAGGGGTTAAAACGGGAAATGTGTACCTCATAGTTCTGTAATATTTCTAGAATCAAAGGATGAATAGGTATCCTAAGGTTCGACTGGCTAAACAAATGAGTATAAAGCCCCACAAAAATTTTTGGAGCATCAAAAATACCTTGAGTTGGTTTTGGGAGCATGATTTTATACTCTTGGGGAATGGGGTACTGAGCAAGAAATTCGTGCAAATCTTGGGATGTCAAAGTACATTTTTGTTGTTTGATGATGAATTTTGAATCCATAACTAAGCAAAGCTAAGGAAAAGAAGAAGAGATGCCTTTACCTTTTTGCTCGAAGCCGGTGACTAAAGGCAGTTTATTGCGTGTAAAAGTGGGCGGAGAAGGTAAAATGATCTAGGGTTTCATCTACCACCCTTTAAATACTCTTTTCAAATTCGCATATGCACCGTACACGTGTCCCCATCAGTAACTTATCCGGATTTCAAATGATTTTTAAATTTGAAAAGTCATTTTAGTCAACCGAGGTAAATGGGATTTGGGATTCACTGTAGCGAGTTGTTAGACTTGATTAGGTAGCATTTAATGCGCATTAAGAGGCGTAATCACCTAAGTTGTGTATATCGTTGCAACGCAAGCTGATTTTGCTTGCAGATTGAAGTCGAAAGCAATGCCTCCTTGTTCATAGGCATCACTTTCGACTGGGGGGCTTGATGATGTACCCTCCGAACAGGTCGACGGACACCCCTTCGAACTGTGTCGAAGCCTTTCTGTACGAAGGCCCAAGTCAGTTCTCCCAAATGTTCATTGGCGTCAAATCATTCGTATGCACGAAGGTTACCTACGGGGAACTCGCCACTCGAAGCCCTAAGCCCTTCGGGGTATGGCTGATGAGGGAACAAAGGACAGAGGACCATTCTGACTTGGCCAAACCCACGATCTTCCTCTCATCCTTGGCTTTCCCGTAAAGTTTAAGAACGTAGGTCACTAAGCCCTAGCGGTTACCTAAAAGTATGGGACGCCCCCATGTTTTCCGATATTAGCGCAGAGGTGACCTCAAGCCTATTCTATCTACTATAAATAGGTGGGACGGGCAGAAGTTCAGGGTAAGCTCACTTAACACTTTACTCTTTACTCACACTCACTTACATAACCATAACTCATACTTACTCTCACACCGGAGGTGGTTCGCAGGGTCCAACCCCTGCGTAATCACTTAACGTAGTGTCTTCGTATTTCTTATTCTTAGGTGAAAGACAATCTTGGCTGGAACACACACCCCTCTTACCTTCGATCACCATTGAAGCCTGGTAGTGCAATTTATTGTACAATCAACTAATACTAAGCATGGTCAACATATTTTCCTAACCTTATGAACTTTTTGCTGGATTTCTTTAGAATTCTCCACACACAAAGTTACAAATGAAGTACTTGTGACATGATTTCTTTAGTACATGGCTCATTCAACCAAACACAATTAATATGTAAGTTGTAACCTTCCAAAAAGGTTTCTTTTCAATTCGGCCAACATAACCAACAAACACCAGATAGCCGTGTGAGAGGTATATTTAGCTCACTTAACAAACCGATAGATGGTTGGCCAATCAACACATCCATGATCCATCATAAGTAATATTTTCTGCTAAACTAGTTTCCTCCAAGGTGTAGACGAGGATTGAAACATTAGACAACTCAAAATGCCTTATGCTCCTATCTCCTGAGCCAACTAGGCTATCTGTTAGTGGCACCGACATGTAACCTTAGCTACATTCCGATAACAGATAAGTTCTTTAAGTGCTGGAAAACAAGAAGCAAAAACGAAATTATTGTACAAAAGTTCAAACACACAATGTAAAAGTTGGTGACTTTTGACGTTTTAGTAGGCCGCTTGTAAATGAACCGGAGGAACATGAATGGAGTCTTATTCTTGTTCGTTCGTTTAATTTTACCGGACAAATAAACGGATACGAACGCTTAAGCGGACGAATTTTCATGTTCATATTCGTTTATTAAGAAAATGAGTTGTGCATGTTCGATTATGTTAGTTCATTAAGACAATAAACAAACATAAATGATCGAACATAAATTAACGTAGAAAAACAATCATAAACTCTATTAAATTACGCATAATCTTTTGTTTTATAAGTGTTGTTTTATTTAAACAAACGAGTTTTAAAAATATACAATTAAAATAAATGATATACGAACATAAAAAAATTAATGAACATAAACAAATGTTAATAAACGCACAATCGGACATTCACGAACATAAATGAACGGATGCTACTTTGGTTCATGTTCTTTCATTTAACTAAACAAACTTAAAATATTGTTCATGTTTGTTCATTTAATAAACTAGATGAGTACCCACGCGTTGCGCGGCGGGTACAATGTAACTAATTTTTTTGGCAAATAAAATATTTCGATTACATGCATTTTGTGATAATGACTTTATGTAGAGATGTGTACGGCACGGTTTGGGTCGGTTTTGGCTAAATCTGAAACCGAACTGAACTATTCGATTTTTATAAAATCAAAAACCAAAGCCATTCGGTTTTTGGCGGTTCGGTTTATTATCGATCTTGAAAATTTGGGTTAACGCTTAAACTTTGAAAGTGTGTTTTTTATGTCTTTTGAGTAAGTTTTTTGGTGTGTTAGATTTATAGATGATGGTTGAAGACAATTAATTTTTTAGATGTTACAAGTTTATGAATTTATGACAATTAATTTGTTATATGTTACTTATATATATATATATATATATATATATATATATATATATATATATATATATATATATATATATATATATATATAGGGTAGAGTTAAAATAAAAAGACAAATATCCGTAAAAAGAATAAAAAATTTGTTTTTTAAATTCTCCAAAAATTCCAAAAAATTCCACAAGATCGGGTATGTTGGTGCATAAAACTTTTGTGAAAACATTTTTATAATTTTGAGTTTTGATACGTTTTTTTTAATGCACAAAAACGAATTTTGATGCGCAAAAAAATTTTGATGCACAAAATTTTCAAATTGTTTTAGTTAGATGCTAATGTTATTTTGATGAAAAAGTCAAAAGAAGTTGGGTGCAAAAACCAATTTTTGATGCACAAAAAAACGATTTAATGCGCAAACGTATTTTTTCATAATTTTTTTTCGAAAAAAATACCCACTTTTAGAAAAAAGTTTTTTCACAACTTTTTCATGCACCATCATACCCGATCTTGTGGAATTTTTGGGGAATTTTTAGAGAACTTTTTTTGAAAAAAAATTATTTTTATCTTTTTACGGAAATTTGTCTTTTTATTTGATCTTTATCCTATATATATATATATCTATATATATATATATATATATATATATATATATATATATATATATATATATATATATATATATATATATATATATATATATATATATGTGTGTGTGTGTGTGTGTGTGTGTAAAAAGCTATTGAAATTTTTTTTTTATAGTAATGTTTTTGGTCTTAAAATTTTTAAGACTTCATTATTTAGAAGGTCCTAAACTCTTTATATAGTTGATGATGTACCCTCCGAACAGGTCGAGGGACACCCCTTCGAACTGTGTCGAAGCCCTTCTGTACGAAGGCCCAAGTTAGTTCTCCCAAATGTTCATTGGCGTCAAACCATTCGTACACACGAAGGTTACCTACGGGGAATTCGCCATTCGAAGCGCTAAGCCCTTCGGGGTACGGCTGACGAAGGAACAAAGGATAGAGAACCGTCCTGACTTGGTCAAATCCACGATCTCCTTCTCCTTCCTGGCTTTCCCGCCAAGTTTGAGAACGTGGGTCACTAAGCCCTAGCGGTTACCCAAAAACATGGGACGCCCCCATGTTCTCTGATATTTGCGCAGAGGTGCCCTCAAGCCTATTTTCTCTACTATAAATAGGTGGGACGGGCAAAAGTTTATGGTAAGCTTACCATAACTCATACTTACACTCACGCCGGAGGTGGTTCGCAGGGTCCAACCCCTGCGTAATCACTTAACATAGTGTCTTCGTATTTCTTATCCCCAAGTGAAAGACAATCTTGGCTGGAACACACACCCCTCTTATCTTTGATCACCATTGAAGCCTGATAGTGCAATTTATTGTACAATCAGTGGCGCCATCTGTGGGACCCACTACTAATAGTCCCGTAATCACCAAGTCTTAACACCCTAACTGATTACGCTACTTTTTCGGCTTGGAACCAGGACGAGAAGATACACCTCCGCTAGGTTTCTCTACCCTGGTACCCCTCACCACAACTAACACCGATAATCTCGCCCCCATAACTGCCTCCACCTTCACTACACGATCTCGCCTAGAAACAACTCCCATACATCACGCCTCAACTTCCGCTAACCCTGTTCCAGAAATTAGCCATGCCTTCGTTGAGGCAAACTTCGAAGCATTAGAGTCCTTGCTAAGGGCTCACAAGAGGCAAGTTCGCAACACCGAGATGCGGAGGGAATTGGAATATTCCAGCGAGGAATATGATGAGGAGATCGAGGTAGATGAAAGGCCTCGACCAATTAACAGGGGCGCTCGGCCCTACGAAATGGTTCTCCTTCCGTGAGGAGACCTAATGGAAGAGCTGTAGGTTTCGAAGAAGGTCCCGGAGGAGATCCGAGAAGAAGGGAGAGAATGCAGGGAGAAAGAAGGAGTGAGAACTCCAATGGAGGAAGCAACCCGGTAGGAAACGGAGGGATAAACCTACCACCTCTCCTGGCGGCCCACTTGGGAAGAGAAGGGATGGGGGCTCCGATACCTCCATCATACGTCTCAAGTGTCGGAGGACCTCCTCCATACTCTGGGATAAACCAACTACCGCCTCAAGGCATGAATCCCTACTTTCCTACTCAACCCTATAATGCTTATCCTCCGAATAGGTCTCTTCACAACCAGAGTTACCAGCACGTGCCTTACGGGCACCTCCCTATGCACCCTACACAACAAGTGGAGGGAAACTATTCGTACCAACCTCACGCAGCTTATGCTGCGTTTTCACAACCACCTCTTAATCCGTACAACCCTACACCTATTTATGCCCCTCCATACAACCCTTACTATATGGAAGCTTCTGGGGCTTGCACACCCTTCGTGAAGTGGATCGAAGATTACCCTCTACCTGATGGTTTGAAGATGCCTACTCACATAGGCACTTATGATGGGAAAGGCGATCCAGACAACTTGCACTTGTTCTAAGGCGCCATCAGGATGCAGAAGTGGGCTATGCCTGTGGCGTGCCACATGTTCACCTACACTCTCCGAGATTAGGAAGAATTGTAAGTCTGGATGATCTCAAAGCTAAGTTCCGATCGCACTTCAGCCAGCTGAAAAAGTACACCAAGACTCACCTGGCTGTTCATACTATCAAGGAGAGAGAAAGCGAAAGCACAAGGGCCTTCGTCACGCGGTACACCGATGAAACCTTGCAAATTCTGTGGTTGCACGAAGAGCAACGGATATTTGGCTTCGTACATGGCTTACGAACTCGGAGTCTGGTGGAATTTCTGTCCACCGACCTCTCTACCACTTACAAGGCGCTCATGGAAAAGACATACACTTGGATCGATTCCAAGGAAGTAGCAGCCAATGGAGCCCCGGTCGAGCAAAGAGAGGCCTCCAACAAATTCTCCAGAGGGTCCTCCTGGGAAGGATCCAAGAACAGGAAGAAGAACAGAGACCGCTTCACTCCCTACAACAAATGCTCAAATAATGGAATTTCGGAAAACCTGGTCAAATCTCTTAGGGAAATCCTCACTACCGAGAAAGCTGCCAAGTCCTTCGACCCACCCCCTCGCATGACAGTGCAAGTAAAAGTCAGAGTCATGTCAAAGTATTTCTACTTTCACGAAGACCATGGGCACGACACTAACAACTGCAGGGAGCTGAAGAAACAAATTGAAGAGGCAGTACGCTCCGGGCAACTGGCGCATCTGGTGAAAGACGTCAAGAAAGGGAAGGACAAGTTCTGTGACACTCAGTTGGGCGAGTGGAAGGGAAACAAGAAGGAAACTACCCCTGCAGAAGCCCCGATACTGATGGTGCACATGCAGGATCTAACCTTAAAGCGGAAAGAAGCAGATTGAGAGCTGGGAAGTATGGGGGAGATAACGTTCCCGTCCATTCTGGGGCGGACACCTTCAACTGATCCCGTAGTCATCAAGGTATGGGTCTCCAACAGAGAGGTGAACCGAGCATACATGGATTGTGGAAGCTCCTGCGAAATCATCTACGAGCACTGCTTCCTAAAGCTCAAACGATCGATACGCTCGCAGAGGGTGGACTCAAAAGTACCCTTGGTAGGGTTCTCCGGCGAACACTCTTGGCCCCTCGGAGAGGTACCATTGGAAATCACTATCGGAGAAGGACCCTTGTCCATAACAGATACCTTCACCTTCATCATAGTCAGGTCAGATTCTCTTTACAATTTGCTGATAGGAAGAACCGCTATGCAAAAAATGGGCATTGTAGTCTCCACCATACACGCTGCCATCAAGTTCCAAACTCCCTTCGGAGTAGGAACTGTTCATTCCAATTATGGAGCAGACAGGGGGTATATGGTGTCAAGAAAGTCAAAGAAGGACAGGAGGAGCCTCCGATGGCCATTCTAAGATGTGTAGATGCAGAAGAACGGGTGGTAGTAAACCCTAGCTACCCCGAGCAGACAGTCGTGATAGGAAAGCAGCTTCCAGCAAAATTCAAGGCGAAGCTTACGGAGCTATTACAAACTAACCTTGATGTTTTTTCCTGGACATATTCTGACATGACAGGAGTCCCAATAACGTTAATGATTGATGGAAAGCCCTTCGGCACAGAACATAATCTCAATGAATACAAATACATTGAGCCCATCAAACAAAAAAGGAGAAGCCTAGCCCCTGAAAGGAACGCCGCTGCCTGTAAAGAAGTAGACGAACTAACACAAGTATGGATCCTGAGGAAGTCAAATACCAAACTTGGGTGGCCAACCTAGCAATGGTAAAGAAAAGTGACGAAGGATGGCGCATGTGTGTTGACTTTACTGATATCAACAAAGCATGCCCGAAGGACTGCTACCCCTTGCCAGAAATCGATTGGAAGGTAGAGTCCTTGGCAGGCTTCCGACTGAAGTGTTTCCTAGATGCCTACAAAGGGTATCATCAAATCTAAATGGCCAAGGAGGACGAAGAAAAGACAGCCTTCTACACGAGCAAAGGCGTCTATTGTTACAGGAAGATGCCCTTCGGATTGAAGAACGCAGGAGCCACTTACCAAAGGCTCGTAGATAAAGCCTTCAACAAGCAGATAGGCAGAAATCTCGAGGCTTATGTTGATGATATGGTTATCAAGAGCAAAACGGAGGAGGATCTGCTCCTCGACGTCCAAGAAACCTTCGACCAGCTCAGGGTAATCAACATGAAGCTAAACCCAAAGAAATGCTCTTTTGGTGTCGAAGAAGGGCAATTCTTGGGGCATTTGATTACAAAGCAAGGGATCAAGGCTAACCCTTAAAAGGTCAAGGAAATCACGGATTTTCAGGCTCTGAAATGTTTGAAAGACGTACAAAGCTTAAACGGGAAATTGGCTGCACTCAGCCGATTCTTTTCGAAGGGAGCAGACAGGTCCCTACCTTTCTTTAAGACGCTTAAAGGCTGCGATGACAAGAAAACATTCCAATGGAGCCAGGGTGCGGAATCCGCCTTCCAAAAGATGGAGTTCAAAGGGATACTTCCAACACTTACAGCCCCAATCAAAGGCGAAGTGTTGTTCATGTATATCGCATCCTCAATGGAGAGCATTAGCACTGTCCTACTAGTAGAAAGGGACAAAAGGAAAATCCCAATTTACTTTGTTAGCAGGGTCTTGCAAGGAGCAAAGATTAACTACCCCACATTGGAGAAGCTTGTACTAGCTCTAATCTACGCAGCAAGAAGGCTCCGACGATATTTTCAGGCCCACCCGATCACAGTCTTAACCAACAAGCCACTCAAGCAAATCTTGTCGAAGCCTGAAAAGTCTGGAAGGGTGGCAAAATGGGCCATTGAGCTTGGGGAGCAAGAGATAGAGTTCAAAGGTCGAAACTCTGTCAAAGGGAAGATTCTTGCAGACTTCTTGGTGGAAACACCTTCCGAACCAGGAAAAGAAAAGGAGGAACCTAAGGCTAAGCTCATCGAAATACTAGACGATTGAAAGCTTTACACAGACGGAGCCTCAAGCTCCGACGGCTCCAGAGCAGGTTTAATGTTGGTCAGTCCTGAGGGGAAGGAACATACCTATGCCCTTCGGTTTGAATTCGAGGCCACCAACAATGAAGCAGAATACGAAGCCTTACTGGCAGGCCTCTGGCTAGCAAAAGATATGGAAGTCAAGGCTCTCATCATCTATGTAGATTCTCAACTAGTGGCAAACCAAGTAAAAGGCTCCTACGAAGCAAGGCAGCCCGTCATCAAACAATACTTGGACAAAACAAGAGAAACTCTAGATGGCTTCGACTCCTATGCCATTTAGCACGTTCGCAGGAATCAGAACAAGAAGGCGGATGCATTAAGCAAGCTAGCCTCTATGGCCTTGGCCCACCTCACAAAAGAAGTGCTAGTAGAAGTCTTGCCCGAAAGGTCCATCATCCGAAAGGAAGTCACTGACGTTGTTCATGAAGAAGGAGACATATGAATGACTCCCATTAGGGAGTACCTGATAAGTGGCCTTCTCCCTGAGGATCCAAAGCAAGCAAGGAAGATACGCGTTAAGTCTCCACAATATCGGCTAATAGGAGAAAACTTGTACGAAGGTCTTTCCTCTCACCTTGGCTCAGATGTGTTGGACCAAAGCAGGCTGCGAGCATCATCGCAGAGGTCCATGAAGGATCCCGCAGCCTCCATGCAGGGCCCCGTTCGGTTGTCTCAAAAATAATGAAGTTAGGCTACTACTGGCCATCGATGCATAGGGATGCTGTGGAGATCATTCAAAAATGTGAAGCTTGTCAGATACACTCCATGGTTCCCAAGCTCCCGAGGCAAGACATGACAAGTGTTACATCCGCATGGCCTTTCTCCCAGTGGGGAATCGATATCGTAGGGCCTATGCCTGTGGCTCCTGGTGGAGTCAAATTCTTATTGGTGGCTCTTGATTACTTCACAAAGTGGGTTGAAGCTAAGCCTTTAGCTTCCATTACGGGGAGACAGATTGAGAAGTTTGTATGGGAGCACATCATATGCAGATTCGGAGTGCCCCACATCATTATATCCGATAACGGCAAGCAATTTGTCGAAGGAGTCTTCTATGATTTTTGCAAAGGACTCATGATAAAGCAGTCTTTGACTTCTGTCTATCATCCACAAGGTAACGGGCAAGTGGAAGTAACCAACAGAGACATAGTCAAGGGAGTCGAAAAGAGGCTGGGACGAAGCCATCATGGGTGGGTGGATGAGCTTCCTCAAGTGTTATGGGCTCATAGGACCCAACCCAAATCAAGCAATGGCGAAACCCCCTTCAGCCTCACATACGGAACAAAAACTTTCATTCCCTCGGAGTTAAGTGTACACACAGAGCGTGTGGCCACATTTGAAGCCTCCAGAAACGATGAAGGGATCAGGGAAAACCTTGATCTGCTAGAAGAAAGGAGAGAAATAGCCTCCATTCGAGAAGCCATGCACAAGCATAAGATCGAAGGCTACTACAACAAAAGGGTTAGGCCAGCCACCTTCAAACTTGGGGAGTATGTGCTACGCCTTAACAGTGCAAGCAAAGCAGAATACCAGGGGAAGCTAGGACCTACTTGGGAAGGACCCTATGTCATAGCTGAGGCCTACGGCAACAGAGCATACAAGCTGGCCACTCTTCTTGGAGAACCCATCGACAGGACATGGAATGGTACGAACCTACAAAAGTTCTATGTTTAAGAAGTACTTTTTACTTTTCATTCTTGTATTAAAAGCTTTTCATGGGAAAGTAAGCATTATTGGTAGTTGTCTTAGTGTTCATTTCAAAATGATGTAATCCTCTCTACCAATTCAATGATATAATACATTTCCCACAAATCTCTTGCTTTGTTTCTTAGACACAAAGATTTGTTCAGCCAAGTCGTTTATGAGTTTCAATATCGAAAGGGAAGGCATAAGGTGTAACAAACGCCTCATATCACTACTAAAGCCTACCAACACATTCACATTAACTCTCCTAATAGTTTATGGTAAAAAAAAGCCATGAGACTTAAAGGATTAAAGATAGAGTGGGTCGCGACCCTCTGTTAGTGATCAAAATTGGTCACAATATTCTTGGTGTTGTAATTTACACACAATCAGGTTATTACACCTTAGGTTGTAACATTTAAGCGTCGGAAAAATGGCGTACGAGAAGTGCACACGATAAATATTTCTAAGTGCGTAGGAATATTTTCCTATGCCATTTCATTCAAAAGAAGGGCCTACGCCCTGATACCTGCAATAAAGGCCGAAGCTCAGTTCAAATTGTTTTTCAGCCGAAGCCGCATACCACAACCATGAAATTGTTTAAGTAACAGACAAGACATAATAATAAATTGTTTTAAACAAGGGTACATGCCACCCTTTAAGACCAAATTAATGTCAACACGAAAACCTTCATTCCTTCTTCTTCGGAGACGGGGTTGGAGATGGCAGAGCTGACACAGCTTTAGCAGAAGCTGTTTTCTTCGTTGGAGTAGCAGGCTTGATCTTTCGAGGCTTTTTTGAGAGAAGATTTTAGAGAGGTGCCATGGAATCTTTTGTAGCTTCGAGCAAGAAGGGGCACTCTGCAGTTGCAAACACATTTCCTGCCTCTTCATACTCAGCCTTTGATGAGGGACGGTAAAAATCAACTTTGGAGAGGTCCACGGGCTCACCAGTCTTAGCCACCTCCTCTAGAGCAAGACATCGTCCATGGAAAATAGCTGCTTTAATCACCTTCCACATAGCAGCTCCAACCTCATCACTGTGATACAAATCCATGGCGATATATGGCACCACCTTCGACACAACCTCTGCACGATCTTTTTGCAGCATCTTGTATCGCATCTGTAGGCCATCCATTTCCTCTCTCATCTTGATCTCTAACTATCCAAGCCTAGACCTTTCACTTTCCAAACCTGCACACTTAGCCTCAAGCACAATAACTTGACCAGTGAGGCTCACCACCTTAGCCTCTTACAATTTAAGCTTGCCACATTCTGCTGTGGTGGCAGCCAGCTCCTTCTCCAGCTCTGCGATCCTGTCTCGGAGGTCTTGGGTGAGGGGATTTTTGTCAAAGTCTTTCTCAATCTCCTCACATTTTGCCTCCAGCTCAACATACTGTTGATCCCTATGCTTTTCCCTCTCCAACATCACGTCCATTTCCTGTCTTACCTTCATCATAGTACGAAGCAACTCCCTTGTACGAGCATTAAGATGGTTGTCCAGAACAGCCTGCCTCGCGACACTCTTATCATGCAGATCACAGACCCCTTCTATGGACATGTTGTCCAGCAATCCTTTCCAATTGGGGGGGGGGTGACATGATCAATAATGCGATAGCAGGCTAGGCCATTCGGAATCTCCTTGGTGTCAGGAAGGCCTGCGACATATGAGATACATTAGGGAAAAGTTAGGCATGACAATAAGTATTCCTTATGGTTTCAGAAGCAAGTACTTACCATGGATTTCTTCCGTGTCATCCGGCAATTCGAATGCAGACTTCATAGTCTTTCTACTTTCGACAACCTTCTACCGAACAACCCTGGATCCAGAAGCAGGAAGAGGAGTTTTCCTTTTGGTGGCAGACTTGAGAGCTTTTCCAGATGTTCCTTTCCTACTCTTCAAACTATCAGCAATACCTGTAGAGCCTGTAATCTGTACTTCATCATCTCCTGGATCATCTGAATCAACCACTTTCTCAACCAATTGGGAAGGTCCCTCCAATAGAGCTTGGGGGGGGGGGGCTGAGGCAACATGCTCAACATTGGCAGCGTCCACATCATTGTTGTTGACAGAAGTAGCTGGCGACCTAACGCCATAAGACCCTTCGGCTTGCTCCACGGGCATGAAACTCAGGTCTTCATCCAAATCCTGGTGCATAAAGTTCCTAAACGCCATCTCTGCAAAACAAGGAACAAGAAAAAATAAATATCAGCGCTACATTGGTCCTACTTAAAGAAAGTGGAAGTGCACATACTATTTCCATAATACATGATCATGGGCTTCTTGGGAGACCCCTCCCAGCTTTGAGCAATTCGAGCCATATACAGAATAGGCTCAGGAAAATCTTGGACATCAGCAGGGTACCTAGCCAGACGTTGGTACAAAGGATTCCTTCGAACTTCATAAGGAAGGGGGTCATTGAAACGTTTAGCATCAAACCTGAATGCCTCATTTAGCAATGCTAGATAGTGGGGTGGGACAATGGTGTTTTGAACATAAAAGAAGCTACCCTTCCAATCTCTTATGTTCGTATAAGGACTCAGAATAAGGTTAGGAACATCCCATTCAGGCCTCTTTTCCAGGGTTAGCCAGTTCCCGCCAGGATAAAGGTTTAAAAACCCCTTCAGCACCTTAAAAGTTGGCTTAAAGCCGTAAGCTTTACACATAACGATGTATGTGGTAAGGTTAGCAAGTCCAAATGGGTTAAAACGAGAGATATGTACCTCATAGTACTGCATTAACTCTAGAATCAAAGGATGGATAGGAATCCTAAGGTTCGAATGATTAAAGAGTGGGTATACAGACCTACGAAGTTTTCGGGAACATAAAAAATTCTTTGGTTCGATTTTGGAAGCATAATTTTGTACTCTTTAGGGATGGGGTATTGAGCAAGATGATCGTGAAAATCTTTGGAAGTCAGGGTACATTTTTGTTGTTTGATAATAAACTTTGAATCCATATCTAACTAAAGCTAGGAAAAGACGAAGAGAGCACTTTACCTTTTGTGTTCGAAGCCGGAGAATGATAGCAATTTACTGCGTGTGAAAGTGTGCGGAGAGGGTAAAGTGATCTAGGGTTTCATCTACCTCATCTTAAATACTCTTTTCAAATCAACTTCTAAACCGCACATGTGTCCTTATCATTTACCTTATCCGGATTTTAAATCACTATTAAATTCGAAAAGCCGTTTTGGTCAAACCGAGTTAATAGGGAATGGGATTTACTATAGCGAGTAGTTAGATGTGTTTAGGTAGCATTTAATGCGCTTTTTGAGGCATAATCACCTAAGTTGAGTAACGTTGCAACACGCAGCTGATTTTGCTCGCAGGATGAAGTCGAAGGCAATGCCTTCTCGTTCATAGACATCACTTCCGACTGGGGGGCTTGATGATGTACCCTCCGAACAGGTCGAGGGACACCCCTTCGAACTATGTCGAAGCCCTTATGTACAAAGTCCCAAGTTAGTTCTCCCAAATATTCATTGGCGTCAAACCATTCGTACACACGAAGGTTACCTACGGGGAATTCGCCATTCGAAGCCCTAAGCCCTTCGGGGTACGGCTGACGAAGGAACAAAGGATAGAGAACCGTCCTGACTTGGTCAAATCCACGATCTCCCTTTCTTTCCTGGCTTTCCCGCCAAGTTTGAGAACGTGGGTCACTAAGCCCTAGCGGTTACCCAAAAACATGGTACGCCCTCATGTTCTCCGATATATGCGTAGAGGTGCCCTCAAGCCTATTTTCTCTACTATAATTAGGTGGGACGGGCAAAAGTTTATGGTAAGCTCACTTAACACTTTACTCTTTACCTGTTAAAAAAAAACACTTTACTCTTTACTCACACTCATTTATATCACCATAACTCATACTTACTCTTACGCCGGAGGTGATTCGCAGGGTCCAACCCCTGCGTAATCACTTAACGTAGTGCCTTCGTATTTCTTATCCCCATGTGAAAGACAATCTTGGCTGGAACACACACCCCTCTTACCTTCGATCACCATTGAAGCCTGGTAGTGCAATTTATTGTACAATCAATAGTAGTATAGATAAACGAACATAAACAACTTTTTACCGAACGGTTCATGAAATGTTCATTGAATGTTCAGTTTGTTTATGACTTTGCGTTTAAAAAAAATTACACTTTGACTGAAATTGTTTGTGGCTAACATGTCAGGGCATTTTTATAGAGGAATGCTATGTTTACAAAACATTTACAAAATAGTTTCACACAATGATGTGGCAATACCATTTGTCTAATCCAAACACTTATAAAAAGGAAAAATGTATTTGATTGGACCAATGATCTTGCCACATCATTGCGAGAAACTTTTTTTTTCTAAATTTTTTATGGATATAACATTTCTTAATATTTCATACTTATTGCTCTCAACTATTTGGCTGGAGGTAATGGTCATAAAACTCATCACCTCCAGATTAGCGTTATATCACCATTCAGTACATCACCAACTCTTAGGCCGGAGGTAATGGTCACCACCAAACTTTTTTTTAACAAAGTTAATTAAAAACTAAATTAAACTTTCATTCATAATTAGAAACATTACATTAAAAATTAAAATCATCACACCTAATTTTTTTTATATTAAGATCAACAGGAATGATGTTCGACCGAATCAACACGAAGGTTTTGATGTGCAGATGGCGATTTGTTTGTCTGATAACTTCTAACGTTTGTTCACGAGTTTGTACTCGATCGTCTTCACGATGTTCTTCCTCCAAATGCTAGTCGGGAGATATCGCCTTTCATTTGTGTTTTCGAATCATATTATGTAATATGATGCATGTATGCATCATATTGATTATTTTATCGATAGACATCACTCGTGCGTGATTGGCTATTATAACTCATTTTTTCTTGAGAACACTAAATGCTCGTTCCACATCTTTCCTTCCCGCATCATGCATTTTCTTATACCATATTCGCTTGTGGTCATCTTCATTTGGATGTGAAATCGTCTTAAAAGGTGTCACCCATTCGAGATATATCTTGTCAACAAGATAATATCTTTATTTGTAACTTACACCGTTATGTAACACCCCCAAAGATCAACATAGCAGCGGAAGGCTAATTAGGGTGTTACTTTGGGCTGATCACAGTCAATAATCATAGAAAACGACTCAAAAAGAGACGTTTTAAGAAAAGTTGTTATTATTCAAGAAAAACTCCTGGTTTGTTACAAAATACTTCCAAATTGTTTTAGATGGTACACAAAAGATTGATCATGAGTTTGTGATAACGTTAAGTTTACACCACAAATAAAAGGTCTTGCATTGCCCGCTCCGTGTCATAGATATGATCTTCAATGATTACATGAGATAACATGCTTAAAAGGTCAACAAAAATGTTGAGTGAATTTATAGGTTTTAGTTAATCAGTTTGAACACAAGAACATGAACATGATAATTGTAGACTAACAACTTATCATTAAAAAAATCACAGATTATTATGCGCTAAGCTCATGTAACCAATACTCAACTGCATACACCGAATTACTGGTGTACGTAACAGTTTGACCCCAATGAAGTAATAGCCAATTACCTAATGCAATTCAAATATGGTGCACCCCGGTTATTTCCGATAACCAAGACGGGGTCGTTACTTCCTATATTACTATTCACGATATCTACGTTCACTCGCAAGTGGCTAATGGTTAATGATGCAGGGGTCTTTCGGCTAAATACTTAGGAAATGCCAATAATCAAGTAGCTAACAATTATAAAAACCTTTTGTTCTAGTTTAGAGCATGTATCTTCCTCGCGGGGTTTAAAAAAATAAGCAAAAGCAAAGCTATGAACACACCTTAGCGAAAATGAACAAGAACAAAGAGATCAAGTACGATATAGCGGAGGCTTCAACCATAACCTAAGAACGAGATGGAAAGTCTCAGAATAATGATAAACCTTTGGTTCACGACCAAATGATAGAGTATTGAATATACTATTCAATAGAGCATTGAATATACAATTCAATAGAGCGATATTAACTTTGGTTTCACTTGTGTGGATAGTGCTTAATGTTTTAAGTTCAAAAGACGTGCTATATCGACTTAGTTTGATATTCTTCAAAAGTTCACATATTATATAAGTGAAATGTTCCCCGTTGTCGATTTATGAAAATAACGATGTTGCCAAGTGTTTTTAGTTTATTTACTTTCAAGGTGTGTCGATATCGATTAACGATTTTATATAATTATATACTTATAGTTATATATATATATATATAAGTTTGGTTAAATATCGGTGTAATAATCTCGTTATAATCTTTAGGTTATCAAAATACTCATTTTTATGAAGTAGTTATAAGTTGTTTTCTAAATATTTTCCTAAATTTACACTTTTTACCCTTAAGTTACAAAATGTACAAGTTTGGCCCCTCAACTTTGGAAAAATGACAATTTTTACCCAAAAGTATTTCCTACTCAAAATATTCCATAGTTGATCGTTTTGGTCCCTCATTAAAACATTTTTTTCGAAATCATTCCAAAAGTTGCATTTTACACTTTCCGTCCCCGAGGTTTCAAGGTTTACATTTTCACCTAAAACTTTTATTTACTCTTTTAAACTAGTTTTCCTTATTTACAGTTTTTACCCCGGACTTTTACCATGCATGCGATATACGTACAAAACAGCCTTCAACTTTCCATAATTTACATTTTTAACCCGAAAACTTTATATTTTGCAAATTTAGTCCCAAAATGCATTTCGATTATGGATAGCTTATCAATCTTTCATTAGCTTATAGTACCTTATAGTTAGCTTATTAACTTATTTCCATCATAAATGGGCCGGGTAAAACGCTTTTGGGCCACAGATTCATCATGATTGGGCCTTAATGCCCAAAACTAGTGCGTTTGGTTTAGGGATTACGAGACATTGGAAAGGGGTTTTAAGGGTTGTTTAGATTCGTTTCAAGCTTAGTTAACTTGACAATGAGTGTTTCTAATGGTTCTCATTAGCAAAACGTGGGTAAAGTGATGTACGAAAACTTATACGTGACATGAAGTTCAAGGAAAAAAAGGTAACGAAGCTTGAGTTCTTAAAGAGAATGTAAAACGAAAGTTTATATCATAGTACGAGCAATTTGATATGAGTTTACTTGTCGTGAACATGTATAACTTGGTTTCTGAAGGTGTTAGTGTCTCGTATTCTTACAAAACATTTTATAAATCCGATCCTTAAGGTGTAATGAACGTTTTTAACGTGTGATATGAAAGTTAAAATGAGAGAACGAATGAAAGTAAGTGGAAGGTACTTACAACACTCAACAAAGTGGTGATGAACTCGAAGAAAATGTAGACGTGATCAAACTATATACCTTCGTTCCTTATACCCAAGCAACGATCAAAACCCTTTTGCATTTTTCTTTTCCTTGCCCGACTTCCACAGTGGAACGATTTTATGTTTAGTTGAGAGTGTGAGAGATGTGTCTTTGAGTGAGGTAGTTTGTGAGTTAAACTTAGTGTTTAGAAGCTATTTATATGGGAGAACAAGCATGGCTCTTCAAATATTATATTTGTGTTCTTCCATGGTTCCAAGAGAGTAGAAAAGAATGTGTGATATGTCTCAAGCATGCCACGAATGGCAGCTGAGTTTTGGGCCACGTTTTGGTTATGTCAAATCGCAAGGGGCATGGGGGACACTAATACCTTTGGTTAACAAGGTCAAAAGAGAGTCAAAGGTGCTTAGGTTTAATAAAATATCTAGTTAGGGTGGCTTGGTCTTGTTTTTGTCTCCATAAACACACACACACGCAAATCATAATGAGACCAAATGTGGTGTTTTGTTTTGTTTGCTCGTTACCCTCACAGAACCAAGAGAAGATATTGTGCCAAATTACTTAGTGCAAAATTTTGTGTACAAACATTATAAGGGTGCGCTGGGCTGAGTTGGGAATTGGGTAGGCTTGGCCCAAGGTGAGAAATGGTTGGGTAGGTTTGGTAGTGCACACGAGAGCCCAAGGGTGAAAAGGTTGGATCGGTTGGGCTTGCAGCCCAGTTGGGAATAAAATATATAAAAAAAATTAATTAAAACTTTATTATATATTTTATATATTATACACATATAATAAAGATTTATAATTATCGAGGTCGAGGGAATTTTGATCGGGTCACAACGGAGAAATTTTGAGCCTTTAATTCGCGTGTTGCGATGCAAATGCCAAATGATATGCAAAAACGATATCAAGAAAATTTCATGGTTCTAAGATCCGTGCTTTATTCATGATTAAGTAGTTAATGACATATGAAAATTTTCGGGAGCTTACAGTACCTACCCCTTAAGAGAACCGCATCTCATGGTTTAACTCGCAGAGGTTGTCGTGGGTGATTCGGTGAAGATGTGAGGATATTTGGTACCCATTACATTCTCGCGCTCCCAGGTGTACTCAGAACCTCTTTTCTTATGATTCCATCAAAATTTGACTATAGGAATGCGACTTTGCTTTAGCCTCTTGACTTCCCTGTCCATGATCTCAACGAGTTCTTCTATGAAGCTAAGTTTGTCATTGAGCTGTATGTCCTTTAAAGGAACAACAAGGGTTTCATCGGATAGACATTTCTTAAGGTTAGACACGTGAAAAGTATCATGTACCTGACTGAGCTCTTTTGGAAGCTCGAGCTTGTACGCTACTGGACCAAATCTTTTTAGAATTTTGAAAGGTCCTACGTATCAGGGTTTGAGTTTTCCTCTTTTGCCAAATCTGACCATTCCTTTCCAAGGAGATACCTTTAGCATAACTCGGTCTCCTACTTGGAATTCCATGGGTTTTCTTCTGACATCAGCATAGCTCTTTTGTCTATCCCTTGCTGTTTGTAGACGTTGCTTGATTTGCATTATCTTATCAGTGGTTTCTTGAACAATTTCAGGGCCAGTAAGTTGTACCTCTCCAACTTCTGCCCAACAGACGGGTGATCGACATTTTCATCCATAAAGCGCTTCGAATGGAGCTGCTTTGATACTGGCGTGGTAACTGTTATTGTAAGAAAATTCTGCCAGAGGTAAGTGCTTATCCCATCCCTTTCCAAAATCGATCATGCATGCTCTCAGCATTTCTTCCAGGGTTTAGATTTTTCTTTCACTTTGTCCATCTGTTTGAGGGTGGTAAGCGGTACTCATATCCAATTGGGTACCCATAGCGCGTTGGAGTGTTTGCCAGAATCTCGAGGTGAATCAGCTATCACGATCAAATATGATAGAAATCGGTACCCCGTGGCGAGAAACAATCTCTTTCAGATACAACCGCGCAAGTGTACTCATCTCGTCGGTTTCTTTGATAGGCAAGAAATGAGCTGATTTGGTGAGACGGTCAACAATGACCCATATGGTGTCAAAACCATTTGAAGTTTTTGGTAGTTTAGTAAGAAGTCCATTGTGATCCTTTCCCATTTCCAAACGGGAATTTCTGGCTGAGTTAATAATCTGGATGGTTTCTGATGTTCTGCCTTGACTTTTGAGCATGTTAGACACTTTCCTGCATACTCTCTGATATCGGCCTTCATGTTTGGCCACCAATATAGAAGTTTAAGATCTTGATACATCTTGTTAGGATCGGGATGGATGGAGTACTTAGATTTATGAGATTCATGCATGATGAGCTCATGGATACCTCCGAAAAGTGGAATCCAACTTCGATCCTTGAAACACAACGTTCCATCTGATCTCTTCACAAATCCGTTTTCGTTCTCCTGCATGTCATAAATATTCTCATTTGGCCTGTTTGCTTCTTTAAGCGCTTCGATTTGAGTTTCAAGGATTTTCGATAGAAGGGGTGAATTGATTACCATTCCCAAAGATCTCACTCTAAGCGGTTTAGGGAGATCTTTTCTACTCAAGGCGTCTGCCACAACATTCGCCTTTCCGGGATGATAGCGGATCTCACAGTCATAGTCACTGAGCAATTCTAGCCATCAGCGTTGACGCATGTTCAGTTCCTTTTGATCCAAGATGTGTTGAAGGCTTTTGTGATCAGTGTACACTATGCATTTGGTTTCATACAAATAGTGTCTCCATAACTTAAGAGAAAATACCACGGCTTCTAGTTCTAGATCGTGAGTGGTATAATTCTTCTCATGAGTCTTGAGTTGATGGGATGCGTAAGCAATTACTTTGTTCCTTTGCATTGAACAGCGCCTAGACCCAAGTGTGAAGCGTCACAATATACCACACAGTCTTCTACTCCTTCGGGTAGAGCCAAGATTGGTGCTTCACAAAGCTTTTGCTTTAGGAGTTGGAAAGCTAACTCTTGATCGGTTCCCCATTCAAACTTCTTTGTTTTCTGGGTTAGTTCCGTCAATGGTTTGGCTATCTTCGAGAAACCTTCAATAAATCTCTGGTAATAACCGGCGAGACCTAAAAATTGGCGGATCTCGGTGGGGTTGGTTGGAGCAGTCCAGTTCTTAACAGATTCGATTTTTGATGGGTCCACATGAATGCCTTGACTGTCAATTACATGACCAAGAAATTGTACTGTCTCGATCCATAAATTGCATTTGGAGAATTTAGCGTATAGTTCTTCATCTTTGAGTAATCTCAAGATAGTTCTCAGATGTTCCGCATGTTCTTCCTTATCACGAGAGTAGATGAGAATATTGTCGATGAACACGATGACAAATTTATCCAAGTAGGGTTTACATACCCTATTCATTAGGACCATGAATACAGCAGGCGCATTGGTTAGACCAAAAGACATCACTTGGAATTCATAATGACCATAGCGAGTTCAGAATGCGGTCTTTGGAATATCTTCTTCTTTCACCCTTAGTTGATGGTATCCTGATCTTAGGTCAATTTTTGAGTATACACTCGATCCTTGTAACTGATCGAAAAATCATCAATCTTAGGCAAAGGATATCGGTTCTTGATTGTGAGCTTGTTCAATTCTATATAATCGATGCACATTCGAAAAGATCCATCTTTCTTCTTGACGAACAAAACCGGTGCTCCCCAAGGCGAGGAACTCGGTCGAATAAATCCTTTGTCCGATAGTTCTTGCAGTTGTTTGGATAACTACTGCATTTCAGATGGTGCCAAACGGTAGGGTGATCGAGCTACGGGTGTAGCTCCAGGCACTAGATTAATTTGAAATTCGACCTGACAGGCAGGTGGAAGACCAAGTAAATCTTCTGGGATTCGGGGAATTCTTTAACTACAGGCACATCCTCCAGTCGCCTCTCTTCAGACTTCTTTTCCATTACATGAGCTAAGAAGGCATAACATCCTTTTCCATGTACTTCATAGACTTGACATAGGATATGATGCTCAAGAACTTCTTACATTGATCCCCGTGGATAACCAAGGTTTCACCTTTGATTGGAATATGAACAGTATTCTCATCACATATAATCCTTGCACGGTGTTTAGATAACCAATCCATGCCAATAACTGCGTTGAAACTACCAAGCTTGATCGACAAAAGATCTATGAGGAATGGTTGGTCTTGTAAAAGCATAGGGCAATTGCGGATTACGGTGTTGGTTCCTATTATATTTCTATTGGCTAGTTCTATCTCATAAATGGTGTCTAAGGTAATTGGGGCGATTTCAAGTAAAGCTGCAAAAGTAGCAGATACAAAACTCTTATTGGCTCCAAAATCAAACAAGATTTTTGCAGAATGATTGTTAAGTGAAAATGTACCCGTTACGACGTCAGGGTTCAATGGAACATATCCATCTTCTAACATATATGCCCTTGCACGCGCATTGTTGTTTTGAGTGATGTTCCTCTTTGGGCACTGGTTCTTGAAATTACCCTTTTCTCCACATCCATAACATGTTAGATTTGCCAACGACATGTTGTTTCCATTTGCAGGGTTTCAGCAGTTCCTACCCTGATGACCCACCTTGTTGCACTTCTCGCACTATACAGTTCATGGTCCAGAATGGTGCAACATGCATCTATTGCACAGGGGATGAGGTCCGACATATCCCCTACCAGCAGTGGGTGTAGTAGCACAAGCCCTTGCGGCTTCTTGTCTTCTGTTCTGTTGGTTGTGATGGTGGTTCCTATTCTGATGGTACTGGTTGTTGTTGTTGTGGTAATGGTTGTTGTTGTTTCGGTTGTTGTTGTTGAATTGAGATGAGTTGTTGGGCTGATGAGGATTGGGGTTCATGTTCCTTCTGTCATCAAACTTCCTTTTGTTGTCATTCGAGTTCTGTGCGGTTCCAAGCTTCAGAATTGGTTCCATGAGACTGTGGGAAACAGTGACAACTTCTTCTACAATTTATGGGTTAGAAGCGATGACATCTCCTTCAATACTTCGGGGTAAACCCCCGATGAGACTTTCCAAAAGCTTGTAATTTATGGGAAACATGTTAGGACACATGGCTCTCAGCTTGTGGAATCTTTTAAAGTACGTCTTAAGATCATTACCCTTAGCAGACAAGTGGTAAAATTCATCCTCTAGTTTCTTGATTTCAGTTCTCAGACAGTACTGTTTCATCAACAGTTGCTTCAGATCGGACCAGGAAATCTTACAAGCTTCTTCCATTCCAATCGGTTGAGCATGAGCTTTCTTCCAAGACAATGCATCTTCTAGCATAGTCCCAGTTGCGAACTTGACTTTGCAATCATCCGTGCAGTCACTTAGGAGGAATACGATTTCTGATCTCTCAAACCAATAAAAAAGACCAATAGCACCTTCAGTTCCCTTAAAGAAGGTAGCATTGCAGTTCATGAATCCTTTGTAGCTACATTTGGCGTTAACAGACCTACTTGTCATTCATTGGTAACTCAGCCTTCGCAATTTCAGCTTCTCGTGCAGCAACTTTGGCTTCACGTACCGCTTGGGCAACACGTTCAACTTCAGCAATGCGTGCGGCTTCAGCTTTAGCAGCATGTTAGGCGATGGCAGCGCTAACACTGTCAGCGACTATCTTTCGAACAACGGTTGGAGTTATGGTAGCAGATGAGGTAGCTTTCTTCTTGACCATTTTTCTAAAATTACCAAGAGATAAACACTAGAATTTAGAATCATCGATAATAATACAAGTGATTACATATTATAAATATCATAATAGTCGAGATCACTACTTTAAATCAATGGAATAGTATTGTTATAAGCAGGAATAAGTCAATCATGATTTGTCACAACAAAATCATAACATATATAAGAACATAATGATCGGCTCAGTTTATACAACCGATGAATGATGAAGTTACAACACACAAGAATATAAGAATACAACCACGATATCATAGATAAACATCAGTACATAGCATAAGTCATAACCAAATGATACAACATTAATATCCTTGTTCCATAGTTTTTACAAACCAAAAGATACAAGCCCTCATACTAATGCCACAGATGGCAGGATTTATGATACTAAGCTATAATAAAGATGACCCTGATCTACGAGTCGCCTGGTGTGTCCTCCTGACGACGGCGTAGCTCGCTGACCAAAGCTGATAACTCCTCGAACTGTTGCTCTCGAGCTCTGTCTCTAGCCTGGAGAACGTCGAGTCTCTGCTCCAAGATGGATGTATGGGCATGAACAGATACAAGCTCATGATGCATAACCCTCTCTCTACCTACAGCAGTCTCTCTCAGAACACTGGCCTCCTGCCTAGCAGTCTTGAGTCTCTGGGTCAGGTCTGCGATAGCCTCTCTAGCTTCCACGATCTAGGTACTCGTCATATCAAACACAATGTCCAGGGAGTAGCGGCCGACTACGAGGTTTTCAACCTCCTCCTCTATACTCTCAATCCTAACCAGGGGAATCTCATCCGCATGTGCCATGATCTGACTCAGCTGGTCCTCATGTCTAACAAGTCTAGCTATCAATAGAGGAATGGAGCGATGCACTGGTTCTCCTATCACTGGGAGGATTCCTGTTGGAGTAGTCATTGAGCTTTCCCCGAGCTCAACAATGCTTGGAGTACCTTCCTCGGATATCCATCGGCGCATGACCGGCAACAAAAATGACCAACGCCTGGCATCGACCTTCTTTCGAGGTCATGGCTGAATATCAATAGTGCAGTCTGCATGTATGGATCTGATGACTCTGGGAGAAAATATCTTTTCTCACGCTGAGTGGTAATAGAGGCTCACTGTGAACATCCAAAGGTGATGAGGCTAATGGTGGTGATGATACTAGAACTGTGGTGGTCTGGTGAAAAAATGTAGTGGGTGGTGGTAGTGGTGAGGTGAGTGGAGCTGATGGTGGATGAGCTGATGATGATGAGATATCTGCTGGTGATACAAGAGGCATAGTGAGAGCTCGTACACGCTTCCTAGCGGTATTCTTGAAGATCAAACCTTTGGGATGTAGTCTGAAGGGTACACCAAAAGACTCAGGCTCAGAAGGCTTTAGAACTCTGACTCTTCTTCGCCTACGACGGATTGGTAATGGTGATGATGAAGGGGTAACTGATGATGCAGAAGCAGTACTCTTTGATGATCCAGATGCCTCATCATCCGCTGCAACATCCGATGCAGGTAACCACTGTTTCGACTGCAGGTACTGATCGTACGTCATAGGAGCATAGGCTAAATGCTCTCCAGAGTAAGTAGGTACTACCAGGATGACTGGGGTCGGTGCAACGTCTCCCTCCTTGAAGGGTTTGGTCTCATCAGAAGCAATGACTGATAAGGCTGGGATAGGGCTCACATGCATAGGTACAATAGTAGAGGACATCACATCTTCCATTTCGAAATCTGATGATAGGACGACTGGGTGTGAGGCGGACGACATGGTACTGTGACAACTCATAAACAATATGCCAAGCAAATCTCCATGCCTAACTTAAGTGAATGCAATTTACTTATGATCTTATTTCTAGTGATGCATTAATCCTAATGCATAGAGCGGTCACGAAGGGCATAGGGTAGTGGTGTAAAATAGTATCATTTCAAAAGTGCAGTTATAATCCAAATATTTTTAGAAAAACTCTTTGGTTCTCTATAACCTTGGCTCTGATGCCAATCTGTAACACCCCCAAAGATCAACATAGCAGCGGATGGCTAATTGGGGTGTTACTTTGGGCTGATCACAGTCAATAATCATAGAAAACGACTCAAAAAGAGACGTTTTAAGAAAAGTTTTTATCATTCAAGAAAAACTCATAGTTTGTTACAAAATACTTCCAAATTGTTTTAGATGGTACACAAAATATTGATCATGAGTTTGTGAGAAATGATAACGTTAAGTTTACACCACAAATAAAAGGTCTTGCATTGCCCGCTCCGTACCATAGATATGATCTTCAACCATTACCTGAGATAACATGCTTAAAAGGTCAACAAAAATGTTGAGTGAATTCATAGGTTTTAGTTAATCAGTTTGAACACAAGAACATGAACATGATAATTGTAGACTAACAACTTATCATAAAGAAAATCACAGATTATTATGCGCTAAGCTCATGCAACCAATACTTAACTGCATACACCGAATTACTGGTGTACGTAACAGTTTGCCCCCAAGGAGGTAATAGCCAATCACCTACAATTCAAATATGGTGCACCCCGGTTATTTCCGATAACCAAGACGGGGTCGTTACTCCCCATAGTACTATTCACGATATCTGCGTTCACTCGCAAGTGATTAATGGTTCATGATGCAGGGGTCTTTCGGCTAAATACTTAGGCAATATCAATAATCAAGTAGCGAACAGTTATAAAAACCTTGTGTTCTAGTTTAGAGCATGTATCTCCGTTGCGGGGTTTGTAAAGATAAGTAAAAGTGAGGCTATGAACTCACCATAGCGAAAATAAACAAGCACAAAAAGATCAAGTACGATATAGCTGAGGCTCCAACCTAGAACTTAAGAACGAGATGGAAAGTCTTAGAATAATGATAAACCTTTGGTTCACGACCAAATGATAGGGTATTGAATATACCACTCAATAGAGCATTGAATATACAATTCAATAGAGCGATATTAACGTTGGTTTTACTTGTGTGGATAGTGCTTAATATTTTAAGTTCAAAAGACGTGCTATATAGACTTAGTTTGATATTCTTCAAAAGTTCACACTTATATATAAGTGAAATGTTCCCCGTTGTAGATTTATGAAAATAACGATGTTGCCAAGTGTTTTTAGTTTATTTACTTTTAATGTGTGTCGATATCGATTAACGATTTCATATAATTATATACTTATAATTATATATATAAGTTTGGTTAAATATCGGTGTAATAATTCTCGTTATAATCTTTAGGTCATCAAAATACTCGTTTTTATGAAGTCGTTATAAGTTTACAAGTTCTCTAAACATTTTCTCAAATTTACACTTTTTACCCTCAAGTTACAAAATGTATGAGTTTGGCCCCTAAACTTTGGAAAATGACACTTTGTACCCAAAAGTATTTCGTACTCAAAATTTCTAGAATTGACAGTTTTAGTCCCTCATTAAAATTGTTTCTGCAAAATCATTCCAAAAGTTGCATTTTACACTTTTGGTCCCCGAGGTTTCAAAGTTTACATTTTCACCCAAAACTTATATTTACTCTTTTAAACTAGTTTTCCTTATTTATAGTTTATACCCCAGAATTTTAGCATGCATGCGATATACGTACAAAACAACCTTCAACTTTCCATAATTTACACTTTTAACCTGAAAACTTTATATTTTGCAAATTTAGTCCCAAAATACATTTCGATTATGGATAGCTTATCAATCTTTCGCATTAGCTTATAGTAGCTTATAGTTAGCTTATTAACTTATTTCCATCATAAATGGGCCGGGTAAAATGCTTTTGGGCCACAGATTCATCATGATTGGGCCTTAAGGCCCAATACTAGTGCGTTTGGTTTAGGGATTATAAGACATGGGAGGGGGGGGGGGTTTAAGGGTTGTTTAGATTCGTTTTAAGCTTAGTTAACTTGATAGTGAGTGTTTCTAATGGTTCTCATTAGCAAAACATGGGTAAAGTGATGTACGAAAACTTATACGAGACATGAAGTTCAAGGAAAAAAAGGTAACGAAGCTTGAGTTCTTAAAGAAAATGTAAAATGAAAGTTTATACCAAAAAAAGGTAACGAAGCTTGAGTTCTTAAAGAAAATGTAAAATGAAAGTTTATACCATAGTAAAAGCAATTTGATATGATTTTAGTTGTCGTGAACATGTATAACTTGGTTTCTTAAGGTGTTAGTGTCTCGTATTCTTACAAAATTTTTTATATATTCAATCCTTAAGGTGCAATGAACGTTTTTAACGTGTGATATAAAAGTTAAAATGAGAGAACGAATGAAAGTAAGTGGAAGGGACTTACAACACTCAAGAGAGTGGTGATGAACTCGAAAGAAAATGTAGACGTGATCAAATTATATCCCTTCGTTCCTTATACCCAAGCAACGATCCAAACTCTCTTGCGTTTTTCTTTTCCTTGCCCGACTTCCACAGTGGAACGATTTTATGTTTAGTTGAGAGTGTGAGAGATGTGTCTTTGAGTGAGTTAGTTTGTAAGTTAAACTTAGTGTTTAGAAGCTATTTATATGGGTGAACAAGCATGGCTCTTCAAATATTATATTTGTGTTCTTCCTTGGTTCCAAGAGAGTAGAAAAAATTGTGTGATATCTCTCAAGCATGCCACGAATGGCAGCTGAGTTTTGGGGCACGTTTTGGTTATGTCAAATCGCAAGGGGCATGGGGGACACTAATACCGTTGGTAAACAAGGTCAAAAGGGAGTCAAAGGTGCTTAGGTTTAATAAAATATATAGTTAGGGTGGCTTGGTCTTGTTTTTGTCTCCATAAACACACACACACATGCATAGCATAATGAGACCAAAGGTTGTGTTTTGTTTTGTTTGCTTGTTACCCTCACAGAACCAAGAGAAGATATTGTGCCAAATTACTTAGTGCAAAATTTTGTGTACAAACATTATAAGGGTGCGTTGAGAATCGGGTGGGCTTGGCCCAAGGTGAGAAATGGTTGGGTAGGTTTGGTAGTGCACACGAGAGCCCAAGGGTGAAAAGGTTGGATCGGTTGGGCTTGAGGCCCAGTTGGGAATAAAATATATGTAAAAAAATTAATTAAAATTTTATTATATATTTTGTATATTATATGTATATATATAATAAAGATTTATAATTATCGAGGTCGATGGAATTTTGATCGGGTCACAACGGAGAAATTTTGAGCCTTTTATTCATGTGTTACGATGCAAATGCTAAATGATATGCAAAAACGATATCAAGAAAATTTCATGGTTCTAAGATCCGTGCTTTATTCATGATTAAATAGTTAATGACATATGAAATTTTCCGGGAGCTTACACGTTTGCCATAAACGGAACCTCTGATGCTTTCCTGTATTTGAGATTGTTGAATAAAGGAGATTGATGTATAACGTTGATGTTATTGTTCACCCCAGAAACATCAAAGAAAGCATGCCATATCCATAAGTCTTGTAAGGCAACAACTTTTAGAAAAATGAATAGGTTCGGACCATGATCACGTCTACCACATTGACCGTGATATGAACTTGGACAACCAAATCACTCCCAATCCGTACAATTAAGGCCTCCAAGCCTTCCCGGAAATACGTACTTTTCTTCGTGAAATCGATAATTTTTTTTTCACATTAGTGTAAGTAGATTTTCGAAAATGCTCTTCTCCATATATTTTCATAAGAGACCTACAAAAATGCGTAAAAGCATCACGGGAAGTTTTTGCACCCATTTGCAAGTATTCATCAAAGGCGTCAGGAACGGTTCTGTGTGCCAATTGTTTAATTGCGGATGTACACTTTATCAATGCTGAAATGCCTTCTTTTCCGGTAAAATCAGTATTACTATGAAATAATCCACAATGATTAGTTAAATCTTTAACTATGCTTGTTAATAGTTGTCGACTCATTCAGAACCTCTTCCGGAATGTGTATGTGTCATACTGTAGGATCATACATATTATGTTGTTTGATGATTCGGGTGGTCTAGGATGTTGAAAGATCAAGTAAGCTATGTTTAGAGATAGAAAGAGTAGAAAGGGTGTTCTTAGAGAGAGAAAGTAAACAAAAAAGAAAAGGTTAGATTAGAAGCACCACCCCTTCCAAGGATGGAAGGGGTATTTATAGTTACAACCTAAACGTCCTCCTGTCGGACTGTGGATCAGGTATACAATGGGTAAAGACCTGTCCATCCTCCACGATGTTACTCTAAACTAATAACTAAGCTAATAAACAAGTAAATAACGATATGTCTACGAGCTAACATATGCTAGACAATAGTTGGGGTGACCGACACTTCACTATGGAATATCCAATTCCTAACAATCTCCCCCTAAGGGAGGTCACCCCATGATTTACATTTTGAATCCTAGCATTCTATTTTGTCTTCTGTTCTGAGCTCGTAGACTTCAATTCTTCAATATCCGCAATCTTTGTGCTTTAGCAGTGATACTTCAAAGTCTGACTGCTTTGTACTTTTAGTGGAGGTCTTTGAACTGATCCACATCTTGATGATCTTCGAGCTTTCTTTGAGATCATCAGCCACATTAAATCTCTAGATCACCGTTTATTGTGTTGCCTTCATGTGATGTTGTGACTTTTGGACTGACATGCTCACACTTTCTGGATCATGACTGATATTTAAATTATAATATAAAAATATCAGATACGAAATCATGAGAGAATTACAAATCAACCGTTTTGGAAAAAGATTGATAAGCAAAACCCACGAATACTCGATAAGTGATACCGGGCAAGTGTTACCCGGGTCGTTTCCCAACGAGGTGTGAATTGACGGTGACGTATGAGGTTTGTTATTAAAATGCTTGAATTGTTCGGGATTTTTGTTTTGGATTACGTATTCTACAAATTTTAAAATTAAGCTACTGAATTATCGGGAAAGTAATTAAGGCAATCGAATCCTAATAAAGCTAACAGTTAGTAAACATTAGGCTAAAATGCAATTAAAACTATTCCTATTGTTACCTACTTCAAAAATGTAAAAACGAAAATGCACGCGTAGTAAAAATGTCAAATAAATGCAAATGAGACCCTACGAGTGTGAAATTAATTCTCCTACTTAAGAAATGACAAAATAGAAATTCGGTATTTTTTTTTTTTTTTTTTTTTTTGACTTTTTAGATAATTTTTATGAATTTAAAACTACTTAATACTAATTAAATGTTTAAAAATATTAAATGGTTTTCAAAAATTATGAAACTGTTTATAAAATAATTTTAAGTTAAAACTCAACTAATAAAAATAATATTTGATGAAAAAGCAGTTAAAGAAATATGTAAAGTATTTAGGCTGATTTAAATAAGCTAATAAAATAATTATCCTATTAATTTATTAAATGAGTAAATGCTAACATGAAATAAGCAACTGGTCTAGTGGTTAGTGGGTTGGTTTATAAAGCTTTGCCGGATTAAGGTGGAGGTCAGGGGTTCGAGTTCCTTGGCCTCTACTTATTGAAAACTAACATTTTTTTTTCTTTTATAGTAGTTAAAATGACTTTTATAAAAACTAACATTTTTTTTACTTCAAATTAAGCTAAGATGAGGCTGTTTAAAAGTAACAGCAAGCACAAACCTAACAGTCCTAAGATAAGCTATGAATTACAAGGGCTAAAAAAAAAGAAAAGCTATAAACTAAGGAAATGCTTAGACTAAGAAATCCTAATAGCACTAGAAGGGGAAAGACATCAGTTGGATAAAAGCTAAACTAGGCGAACTTATAAGCTAAAAGGGAAATAAATACGCAATAATAGGCACCAAGTTAGGCAAGATTAAAGACAAAACTAGTCTAAATTTAACTAATAAGCACTAAAGGAACTGAATGAGCTAAGTCCTAACATTGATAAGCTAAAAAAATTGAGCTAAGTTGCTGCTGCAACTGCAGTCCCAAACAGGCCCAATGGGGCTTATGAAAGCTTAAAATTAAGTGACTAAATGAACTTTAAAATCCAAAATAGCTTAACTAGTAAAACTTGGTCTTATGAGCATTCAAAAAAAAAACATTTTGCAACTGATGGGAAACTCACTTGAGCTTATTAGAGGCTGTTCAAAAGGGCTGCAGTGGGCACTAGGGACTGTTTAGAAAAAACTTGTATGACTCAAACTTGGAAAATTGACTTGAACCTTTAAAAAAAACTTTAGACTAATGATAAAAACAACACTTAAACTAATATTAGAACTTAACTGGGACAGTTTTAAACTCAGCAAATAACCAAAGTGGTGAGTGCCCCACTTTGCCAAACACCTTTTGAGGCAGAAAACTAAGAAATGTTTTTCCAAAGTTTGAACTTAAAACAAATTGCTGTCAAATGACCAAAAAAGAACTAAAAAAAACTTAAGGAAACTCATCAAATAAGCTTAAATAGGAAATTTGAACCAAGACGAGATCACACAAGGAATAAGCAACTTTCATAAAAAAAATTAAAAAAAAACTGAAACTGAGAACACGAGCTGAAATTAACTGAAATTAAATTTAAATTAAAGAC
Organism: Chrysanthemum makinoi; assembly: GCA_910596185.1. NCBI lineage: Eukaryota > Viridiplantae > Streptophyta > Magnoliopsida > Asterales > Asteraceae > Chrysanthemum > Chrysanthemum makinoi. The sequence goes on from OU343220.1 coordinate 149,345,729, forward strand.
ATTACATTGAAATTAAAAGTGCAGAAAGAAAAGCTTGGACTAGAACTAAAAATTCTAGACAAGTTTTTACATTTACTCTAAACTCCTATTTATACAAAATGAATCAGTCTTGTGTCTCCATTTTGTTGTCTTGTTCTGTTGTGTTACTTATGTGAGAGAGGAATGAGTTTGTGCTTGTTGAACCATCATCTTAGCCATCCATCACAGTCTTGGAGCCCAAGGATAAATCTCAAACATTGATTGTTTGTTTCTTGTTGATACCCAATGAAATTGATGGGGATTGCCACAGTGGACAAGACCCATGTGATGGTGTGGGGTTAAGGTTGTCTGGTTATGTGAGAGTGACAGGGAGGTGTTTGCTTTTTTGCTTTGGCGCCAAAAGGAAGGGTTGGAGGTTTCTGAGTTTGTGAATTTTTGGTCAAAGTGGGTAAAAGGGAAAAGGTGAAAAATTGTTTTAAGGGAAGCTGGTTTAAGTGGAGTTAAGTAAAAATGGTTTAAGGTTTTTATTTAGAAAAAGGTTAAAAAGTAAATCTGTTCTAAGTTTAAGTGTTTTTCTTTTTCTTTTTTTTTCTTTTTTTTTTCTTTTTTAAACGCTTTCAATAAAAATAATTGTTTTAAAAATAAAAATTGGTTTTAATAAAAATAATTGTTGTAAATAAAAATGGTTAAAAAAAAAAGAATTGTTTTTTAGTGAAAAACGTTTTAAGGTTAAATGATAAATTGGGTCTGGAAAAAGGTAGAAAGGTAATTATGTTTAGGGTTCGGTTTTGATTTGTTTTCCCACTCTCACTCCCTAATATGAATCCGGACTCTAAAAATGTAGAAATCCGCCCGGCTCCATCAAGAAAGCACGTTTTCCATTCCTAGCTCATCTGCATGTTTTTGCCCCTGTTTTGATCCTTTGTACCTGAAATACATAAAAACACACTCCAAGGATATCTCAGAGCATAATTGGTTATATTTCAGTGTTTTTAGACGCTTAGTGGGTAAAAATGATGAGTGAATAAGCACTCATCAAATCCCCCACACTATCAATTGATAGTCCCTAGCAATCCGATCATATGAAGTAATGAAAGGATCAAAAATACCAAGAATACCCGTTTCAACTTTTTATTCAACTATGAGAAATTTAAACTTGAACGTAAATAAATAACATGCTTGATTATCAAAACATGGCATCACGGAACGGATTCACACAAATGGGTGTCTCGGGAATTGTAATCGTCATCCTCTTTTTATACTCTCAAACCAAGCTTAAACTTATTGTGCAAACGTTTTTGTAAAATGCTAACACTACTTATATCAATAATCTATGTAAGTCGAGGCTTAACTTTTTACTCCGCAATTCATAAAATAAGTGTGGTGCTCATTTTCAAAAGTTTGACCATTGAAATCGACATTTGTTATGGTTTTTATCCATTTAACCAAAGTACTAACCCACCGAAACGCGAAAGTCTAAGGATCGAAAGGGCCTCTTCCATGTAGCGGCTTTCTACATCCCAAAACATAAGTTTTAAGTGACCGGCTTTTGACACCTCACAGAGAATAGTACGGAATTAGCGGGACGATTCGAAGATTTTACGAAGCTACCATTAAGTTAAAACTAAACCTAAATGGATTACAACCAACGATAATTTAGAAATTCGAGATTCAAAGGTGAGATCACTCCATGTTCGCTTCTTTCAAATTTTGTCCTTTTAAGGAGGCTAGGTTTTCACCCTCGAGAATAGTATCGAGCTTTCGATCTTTGAAATCAAGGATTTCCAAATTACCACAAACTTTTAGACAACATTGACGAATACGAGTTCAACTTCCGATTTAAATTTAAGAAAAGCAAGTCAGACATTTATTCATAAGCAACACAATGCTTTTATTCACCAATCCCATATTTTTTCATTTTCATTTTCAACTTTTTTTTTTTTTTTTTTTTTTTTTTTTTTTCTTTTTTTTTTTTTTTTTTTTTTTTTTTTGACTTTAACTTTTAAACTTGCAACTTTTGCATCATTCAAGCAACTTTACACGGACTTTCATTTTGCAATATTATTCAGATTTAAAGAAAGTATGCTTTCTCGGAAATTTAAATAAAAAGTTGAACTCGGACTCTAAATCAATTTTGCTTTAAAACTTTTTATTGTAACAAGACTATTTGAATGTTCAAAAGTTTGACAACGAGCACATATTTAGGTCCAATTAGTTAGCTTCTGGGAGAAAAAGCCATAGATTACTTATATAAGCTCTAAAGAGAACCAACTACTCCACGCTTAGCATTTTCATTTGCACAGCGCGTAAAACCTTAGCCTAAATGTTAAGAGAGCAGCTAGATCAACACTCTAGCAGAGTCGGGATTCCTTGTTCTAGCCGAATCAAGACTAAACAATCATTAATACCAAGCATCAATGCTTTATTTTTCCCAGCACTTCTTGAAAATGTAAATACTTGACTTAAAGCGATAAAAATTTTAAAATTTTTGGTCAAAACGGGGTGCTAGGGTACTAGAAGGTACATAATGTGATCAAAATTCGCTAGAATTCCCCCCCACACTTAGAATTGAATATTGCCCTCAATATTCAAAGTACCGTGAATAAACTATAAACGGAAAAGGTAATACTACTTAGCCAAGTGTGGAAGCGAAATCTTTTTTCACAAAAGGATTAATAAAGATATCCCTAGATAATCGTTAGCAAAAGATCGGATATTTGGGCTCGGATTGAAAAAAGCGCATCAATCATCACGATCTACGGAATCTGAAAACAGAGAGCAAACACATAACAAGCAAACAACAGTGGGGGAATTTCCCCACCTTAGTGTTTAAAAAATAGAGAAGTCGAAACATAGGTTGAAAACCCATGAAATGCTACTGTTTTGTTAACCGAGTCGCTAGCTTGACTCGACCCCGAATTCATTGGTCCATGAGGGAGCAAGTGGAAGAGAAAATCTCCATCGGACTTTCATTCAAATGGTTTGAAGAAACATTGAATGTGTGAAAGTTCCACCGATGAGATATAACCGGCTTAAGAGAATGAGAAATGCCGGGGGCAAAGATGGTATCTTCACTCCCGTAGGAGATAAGATATGGAGAAGAAATGGGATAAGAAAGCAGGGTGTCATTGAGATGACAACGAGTGGGTCGGGTGGGCAAAATATTAGATTGAGGAACATTGAGCGAATGTTCAACAATCTTATCCACCATAGAAAGAGAACATCCGTACGGCTTAGAAGAGATTCCATCATCCCACGGTTTAGCAGGACGGGTGGATGATGGATCTAAGCCATAGCCGTCACTCTCAAAACTCGGAGGCATCGAGTCATCCGGAGAAAGAAATGAGTCGACTTCCTCCATAAGAGTGTCACTCGACAATTATCGAAGACCTATTGTATAGAAGATTTTCCATCCGATGGGTCGGCCAAAGTCGGTGCACATCATCATCTCCGGTGGAGAATGATCAATGAGAGCGAGTTCATCTGTGAACTCCTCAAGAAGGGCTCTAAAGTCGAAGTGGGATTGCCACTCTTCTTTCTTCAAAAGTAGAATCCTCGACCCGGTAAAGAGGTAACAGGTTTTCCAGTAAAGGTCACTATCCTCATTCAATGTCAAAGATTGGGTTATCTCAAATTTGAGTGAATTCAGAATCTAAGTCAAACAGAGGATTAGTGAATGCCATAGTGAAAGGTTCCTCTGACACAACAAGAATATCTTCATCATCCGAATCAAAATCGGTTGATTTCTCTTCTCGAGTTCAAAATCTCTCACTTCTTCTAAGCCGCGCCTCGAAGGATCTTCCTCAACATACCGATGTCTCCACACGATAAAGAATCGTCAAACGACGATAGTCATTTTCGACTCGGAGATCATCTCAATGAATCATTAGGTGGAGGAGAGGAATCATCATCAAACGGCTCATCACACATCATATCGAGACGCCTCGCGACTCACTTGGGGTTGGGACAAGTTCTCAACGCAAGACGATTCCGTTTCCGAATAGTGCAGATTCTCGCCCCCATACTTAGAGAGTTAACGGCTCTTCGGGTGTGGTTGGCCGACAAACTTTCATCATCATCGTCACTATCATCATCATCGCCATGTAAGTCGCGAGCCATAGGCACGCTTGCAAGTGCTCGCTCGATTCGTATTTCTTCAAGACATCTTTGAATCTTAGCGGCTCGCTCCTCTTCAAGTAATTCTAGCATAGATCTTTCATTGCGAGACGTTTGGTCTTCGGCAAGTTCTTCTAGCATACTTTTCTCACGAGGATGTTGATCAATGACGGAAAATTGTTCAATGACGGAAATTGTGGGGTTGGAAATTGTCAAAACAAGGAGTGTTATAACAAGGATCAAGTCCATGGTAATTTTGATTCCATGATTGACATTGGTAATCATAATGAGGACCCCCACAGTTTGCACGATAAGGAATTTGAGGAGAGAAATTCTGAAATGAAGGATCATTGAAATCTTGATAATAATGGTTGTGGTTCATTGAATTCTCGTAGAGGGTAGTTGAAATTGTTTTGTGGATAATTGAAGGAATTTGGATTAGAATCATAAGCGAATGAATTCTCGGCACAAATCGAACAAAATCCATTAGTAAGGTAATTTCCACACCACTCGCACATACATTTGAGACAACGAAAACCTTTCGGTAACACGTCTCCACAACCGTAGCAATAATCTTGATCGAAAGAAGGCATCTCGGGTTCGGGAGTAGGTATCGAGGGCTCAACAACATCACAAGTCGTATTTGTATTTCCGGTTGAATCTTGACGGTTCATTTAAGAAGTTTTCAATCATGTTCACGATTTGTTCAAAAGGGTTCAATATTCCGAGGTGGGACAAGTGGTGTGCTCTCGAGCTAGCAATTTCCACCACTTCGCTTTGGTCTCCGGTTCTTGTTCTTTTCTCTTAACCAGAATCGCGAAAGATTTTGATCAAATCTAGACAGCTTTAGGCTCAAAACAATAGAACAAACCTCGGGTTGAGGTGGGAGGTCGGAAAAACTTGGAGAATCATCGAGAGAGTTTTTGTCGGATAATTCGCACCAATAGCAATATTTGCTTGCACCAACCCTTCCACACCGCTTACATAAACAATCGGGATTGAGACAATAAACTTGATCCTCTTCCATAATGCCCTTGCAATGAAAACAACGACGATAATCGATCGTCGCCATGAGAATTAAACTTGTGGAGGGTTAAAGAAATAGAATTAAGTGATCGAGAGGATACGAAGAATAGAATCAAACGGGGAAAGAGGGTAAGAGAAATAGAATCAACGAATAAGAGGAATGAGAAGAATATTTTTGGGGTTTTGATAAAAAAACATAAAAGAGAAAATAAACTTTGAAAAGGAAAATATTTTTGGGTTTTTGGGTTTATGGAAAGCAAATAACTTCACGAGGAAGGTTCTTCAAGTCACAAATCGTCAAACCTTAACGATATTGTCGCAACACAACCCCCGAATGGCCAAAAATTTGATATTTAAATTATAATATAAAAATATCAGATACGAAATCCGCGAGAGAGAATTACAAATCAACCGTTTTGGAAAAAGATTGATAAGCAAAACCCACGAATACTCGATAAGTGATACCGGGCAAGTGTTACCCGGGTCGTTTCCCAACGAGGTGTGAATTGACGATGACGTATGAGGTTTGTTATTAAAATGCTTGAATTGTTCGGGATTTTTGTTTTGGATTACGTATTCTACAAATTTTAAAATTAAGCTACTGAATTATCGGGAAAGTAATTAAGGCAATGGAATCCTAATAAAGCTAACAGTTAGTAAACATTAGGCTAAAATGCAATTAAAACTATTCCTATTACACCTACTTCAAAAATGTAAAACGAAAATGCACGCAGAGTAAAAATGTCAAATAAATGCAAATGAGACCCTATGAGTGTGAAATTAATTCTCCTACTTAAGAAATGAAAAATAGAAATTTGGGATTTTTTTTTTTTTTTTTGACTTTTAGATAATTTTATGAATTTAAAACTACTTAATACTAATTAAATGTTTAAAAATATTAAATGGTTTTCAAAAATTATGAAACTGTTTATAAAATAATTTTAAGTTAAAACTCAACTAATAAAAATAATATTTGATGAAAAAGCAGTTAAAGAAATATGTAAAGTATTTAGGCTGATTTAAATAAGCTAATAAAATAATTATCCTATTAATTTATTAAATGAGTAAATGCTAACATGAAATAAGCAACTGGTCTAGTGGTTAGTGGGTTGGTTTATAAAGCTTTGCCGGATTAAGGTGGAGGTCAGGGGTTCGAGTTCCTTGGCCTCTACTTATTGAAAACTAACATTTTTTTTTCTTTTATAGTAGTTAAAATGACTTTTATAAAAACTAACATTTTTTTTTTACTTCAAATTAAGCTAAGATGAGGCTGTTTAAAAGTAACAGCAACAAACCTATCAAATCCTAAGATAAGCTATGAATTACAAGGGCTAAAAAAAAGAAAAGCTATAAACTAAGGAAATGCTTAGACTAAGAAATCCTAATAGCACTAGAAGGGGAAAGACATCAGTTGGATAAAAGCTAAACTAGGTGAACTTATAAGCTAAAAGGGAAATAAATAAGCAATAATAGGCACCAAATTAGGTAAGATTAAAGACAAACCTAGTCTAAATTTAACTAATAAGCACTAAAGGAACTGAATGAGCTAAGTCCTAACATTGATAAGCTAAAAAAATTGAGCTAAGTTGCTGCCAAAGCTAGCCCCAAACAAGCCCAATGGGGCTTATGAAAGCTTAAAATTAAGTGACTAAATGAACTTTAAAATCCAAAATAGCTTAACTAGTAAAACTTGGTCTTATGAGCATTCATAAAAAAACATTTTGCAACTGATGGGAAACTCACTTGAGCTTATTAGAGGCTGTTCAAAAGGGCTGCAGTGGGCACTAGGGACTGTTAGAAAAAACTTGTAAGACTCAAACTTGGAAAATTGACTTGAACCTTTAAAAAAAACTTTAGACTAATGATAAAAACAACACTTAAACTAATATTAGAACTTAACTGGGACAGTTTTAAACTCAGCAAATAACCAAAGTGGTGAGTACCCCACTTTGCCAAACACCCCTTTTGAGGGCAGAAAACTAAGAAATGTTTTTCCAAAGTTTGAACTTAAAACAAATTGCTGTCAAATGACCAAAAAAGAACTAAAAAAAACTTAAGGAAACTCATCAAATAAGCTTAAATAGGAAATTTGAACCAAGACGAGATCACACAAGGAATAAGCAACTTTCATAAAAAAATTAAAAAAACTGAACCGAACACGAAATAAATTAACTGAATTAAATTTAAATTAAAGACATTACATTGAAATTAAAAGTGAGAAGAAAAGCTTGGACTAGAACAAGAATTCTAGACAAGTTTTTACATTTACTCTAAACTCCTATTTATACAAAATGAATCAGTCTTGTGTCTCCCATTTGTTGTCTTGTTCTGTTGTGTTACTTATGTGAGAGAGGAATGAGTTTGTGCTTGTTGAACCATCATCTTAGCCATCCATCACAGCCTTGGAGCCCAAGGATAAATCTCAAACGTTGATGGTTTGTTTCTTGTTGATACCCAATGAAATTGATGGGGATTGCCACAGTGGACAAGACCCATGTGATGGTGTAGGGTTAAGGTTGTCTGGTTATGTGAGAGTGACAGGGGAGGTGTTTGCTTTTGCTTTTGCCAAAAGGGAGGGTTGGAGGTTTCGGGTTTGTGAATTTTTGGTCAAAGTGGGTAAAAGGGAAATGGGTGAAAATTGTTTTAAGGGAAGTGGGTTTAAGTGGATAAGTAAAATGGGTTTAAGTTTTTATTTAGAAAAAGGTTAAAAAGTAAATCTGTTCTAAGTTTAAGTGTTTTTCTTTTCTTTTTTTTTTCTTTTTTTTTCTTTTTTAAACGCTTTCAATAAAAATAATTGTTTTAAAAATAAAAATTGGTTTTAATAAAAATAATTGTTGTAAATAAAAATGGTTAAAAATAAAAATAATTGTTTTTAGTGAAAAACGCTTTTAAGGGTTAAATAAATGGGTTCTGGAAAAGGTAGAAAGGTAATTATGGGTTTAGGGTTCTGGTTTGGTTTGTTTTCACTCTCCCCCTAATATGAACCCGAACTCGAAAATGTAGAAAATCGCTTCCCATTCCATCAAAGAAAGCACGCTTTTCCATTCCTAGCTCAATTCTCATGTTTTTGCCCCTTTCGATCCTTTGTACTTTGAAATACATAAAAAAACACACTCCAAGGATATCTGTAGCATAATTGGTTATATTTCAGTGTTTTTAGACGTTTTAGTGGGCTTAGATGGGTAAAAATGATGAGTGAATAAGCACTCATCAATGACATTTTTTCATCAGAGTAGCGGAAGCATCATTGTATGTCTTTGATAGTCATGATTTTCTTCAATTAAGTGTGAATGCTGTGAGCATGAGGTTGTGAATTGACTTCTCAATATCGATCAGCTGCAACCGTCCAAATGTTCCTGCAAACAACAGTTTTTCCCAACTTGATCTAGCCGTTCTCAAACCGAAGAATTTCCTTGACAGGTTTTTGCAGCTTGATCTAGCCGTTCTCAAACCGGGGCGTCCCAAAGTAGACAACACGGAGTGAGTGAACCAGCGAATTGAGATTCACGGATTGATGAAAAGTTGATTTGAAAACAATCGCGTATTGCTAAAAGAAAGAGTTTTGCAATACGACGAAGGTTTTATGAGAAATATCAATTTTCAATCAGAAATACTTTTTGTATTTGAAAATGAATACACATTCGATGTGCTAGAGAAAAGGAGATTTGCACATCAAACGGTTTTTCCAAAAGTAATCGTCAATTCATTTCCTGGACCAAGGTTGATTCAAGAATGAATCGCCCCATCGTTTCTATCCAGTTGTCACAAGCTTGATCTTTTGGAAAGATCTGACATGTCACCCACCAAGAGCTTGTTTGATGTTGGCTCAAGAAGGATTTCCATCTTCATCGTGAATATTTTACATATCACTCGGATGTTCTGGCAATACCACAAGGATAATGCGTAGGACTCTAAATACATACTTACTTTCTAAATTATGTGAAACAGCAAGTCTTCATTAATTTTGTGTCCTAATGAGATTTTGTGGATGATCTCTTAGCTCTAGACTCAATTGTGCACATTTGGTTTCCTATGCCGGAGACTAGGGAGAGTTTCCTTCTTCAATATCAACAATCTCTAAGAGAAAGTCGATAGATTATGTAGGTTCCCCGTGAGAAAGAAACAAGTCCTTTTAAGAGGAACTTGAGTAGATTGGGAAGTTTTAGTGCAGTGCGTCACTGGGTCCATGACGTCTTGTCTTCAATACCGGCGTTACCTTAGTAACCACCAGCATATAAGTGAACCGGTTCCCGGCCTGCCCTAAGGTTGAAAAAATGGAGGGCTATTTCTTTTCACCCTTTTCACATTCAATTCTTTTTCATTCTTCAACCCCTTCAGTGCTTACCGAGACTTCATTACTAGAACCTTGTTGGGTTTATTCCTGTTCTAGCTCTTTATCAGTCGGCACTCTTTCCATATTTTTATTTTTCTCTCTTTTTTTTCAATATACCTAAGGACTTCTACACTATCTAGTGGATTGTCCCTGGGTAGATCCCTCCAATTCTGGCGAGATCGTGGGAACGAATACCTAACCTTACCATCCTTATAACACCATGCATAAAGTAAATTGGTCGGTCTTTTGGTATTGTTCTTTCCTCCTTGAAACCAATTGAAAAGTCATTTGGAAAATCAATCAAGGTACTTGTGATATAATATCAAAGAATTTTGTACCTTAATTGTTTTTTATCTTTTAGAAATGCTCCCTCTCAACATGTGATTTCTGATTTTGAGATTGTTTAGCACATGGAGGCAAGAGGACTTTGAAATATTTTCTTGATCATAATTTCCGTAGAAAAAGCCATTTGAATTTCTTTTGGTAAATTTTCCCCCTCAATATGTGCGTTGTGTTTTGAAATCATTTAGCACATAGAGGAATGTGGTTTTTGAAGTACTTTCACGATCACACTACCATAAGGAAAACCATTAGAAAATCAATCAAGGTACTTTAGGTTGAAACATATAAATCTTTGTACCTTGATAGTTTATTTTCTTTAGAAATGCTCCCCCTCAATATGTGCTTCAAGATTCGAAAGCGTTTAGCACATATGGGAGAGCAGCCTGCACTTTTGAATCAAATCAATCATCATTTATCAGATTTCATAATTAAATCACAAATTCTCCCCTGATCAAAATTATCCAACCCTTTGAGATTTTGGATCCCAAGTGATTTAATAAGGTTTAGAAAACATGAGAGAAAATATGCCTGGTTTAAATTCTCATCTTATTTTTGGATAAATGCTCCTCCTCAATCATGTGCATCATGTATTTGAAATCGTTTGGCACATGGAGGCAGGAGTGCCTTTAAAGGACTAAAACAGATTTGAGATTTAAATCAAGATCTCTCCCCCGATCAAAAATATCAAACTATTTGAGATTTGTGATCCCAATTGATTTAAATCATTTAGAAAATTTTGGGGAAATATGTGGCTTGATTTAATTTTTGAAATAATTGATAAGGATCAATTTTAGACAATAAAGATTGTTAGTGTTAAGTATGATAATTTTAAGAGATCTTTATGTAAAAGAAAAAATTTCACAATCAAACAAGAACATAAAAATTTTCATTTTGAAAGATCTTTGAGTTTAAAAAAAAATCATGCCATGACATAACATTAAATCTTTAGATCACCACATTATTTCGTACAAACGAACTTTTATGAAGAAATATCGTTTGAAAATATTTTATTTGAAATCACTCTCCCCCTCAATCAATGACCGTAATCGTTGATTGAGTGACTTAAGATTTGATAAAAAGAAGTCCGGTTGATTTCCAAGATTTTAGTCCAATTTATTTTCAAAACAATAATTTTCCAATTTTAAAACAATGTTTTCAAAATTGTTTAAAAATGGTAATATTCACTACTTGTCCTGCAAAAAGATACATTATGTGGTTAAGCTGCTTCTGTTGTTGCTGAAAGGATAAAAGAAAACCATCTGCTGATGCAGTGAGACCTCTGATGTTGCATCTATCATGCCAACTCTTCATAGAGATCCAATTAAGCTCCGTTTCTTCTTTTGTCGACCCAAGATATAGTTACCCTTTCCTTTCGGCATCCAATCATCTTCTTTTGTGGGATCCGGATCGGGAACATTCTTATATGCCATGATATCTGCATACGTTAGTGAACATACACACAGATATATGGTGGTCGACATCACCCAAACAGCAATCGACTAATAAAAGTCAATCCAACATATCAACCAGATCATACAAAGGCATGGGAATAATTTTAGGAATTGGAAATTCCATTGTGAAGAGTCGGTCACCCCAAATATTATCTAGCATAAGTTAGCTCATAGACATATCGTTATTTACGTTATTTGTTAGTTTATTAGTTAGTTATTAGCGTAGTTTAGTTTAGTGCAACACCGTGGAGGAAGGACAGGTCTTTACCCACTGTATGCCTGATCCACAGTCCGATTGGAGGACGTATTAGTTTATAACTATAAATACCCTTCCCTCTAAGGGAAGGGTGTTGCTTCTTGAATCTAACCTTTCACTTTTTGTTAAACAACTCTCTTTCAAGAAACATCCTCTCAACTCTCTTCATCTCTCTAATGGCTTTCTTATATCATCATAATCCTAGACCACCCGAATCATCAAACAACATAATATTCACGATCCTACAATTGGTATCAGAGTCTAGGTTGTGTTGTTTTTGATGACTCGTATGGTTTAGATGCGATTTGTATGGTTTATGGTTTGGGTTTGTGTATAGTTGATGCGGTTTGATTCGTTTTTGGTGATGTTTAAATGAGTTTGACATGATTTTGGTGTAGTTTGTTGTTGTAATTATCTGGTTTTTAAAAGCTATTATCTGGTGTAGTTTGTAATTATGTGGTATGTCATTTCTGAGGTCTAAGAATCAAAACCCAGTTAAGAAATTTTGGAAAGCGAAACAGATTAAGCAATCCTGGAAACCTACAGGGAAGGTTTTTACCAATATAGTATTTCAGTGGAAGCCCACATGTCGAATATTCACGCATGGCAAACCTTGCTCCTTAACTAGATCCATTATGCCTAGAGTAGTGCCTATTAAGGTTTGGAAGCCAACTGGTCGAATAATCCCATTAGGCACTCGATGCCCTTTAACAAAGTCTGATGATTCTACTAGTTTAGCTTCTAGTGATACTGCCATAGCAACTAGGGTTTCTGCTGATTCAAAGATTGTTTGCGCTAACCAAAAGGAACCCATTTTCTCATGGGGATCCAATGTTTTCAAATTTCCACCTTTTTTTGTGTTCCAATGCAGGTCATACAAATCATCTGTTGGTACTTGGATTAAGGCTGCTCTAAACAGATAAGGGGAAATGACAATGAAGTCTGTTCACTTCAGTTCAGGCCTCGTTCTTCAACACTATGGCGTCTACAGATAACACTTCAGGCCCCGTTCTTCACAGAAAAGAAAGGTATACGCTTCAGTGCGCTTTATCTTCTAAAGAAGAGAAATCTTCATGTTTATGACCATTCTCATCGACATTCTTCATCAACAAGCTTCATGTTTTTCCCAAGCTCTTTCAACCTTCAAGTGGATCTACGTTCATTGGTGTACATTCTTATTCACTTGCTCAATCAAAAACGGCAAACTTCATTTGCAATTTTTGAGGTGGAGAAGAGTGCATATACTACATGTTGATGGATGCTTGAATTATGGCCATACGATTCTCCTCCAACGCCTAATGCTTCACTTACTAAGGATAACTGGGATTCATTGTTTGGGATTCTTTGTTTCAAGATATGTTTGATGAGTACTTCCAGCCTCTAACGAATGCTGATGATCCAGTTCCTGAAGCTCCTGCTTCGGTTCCTGCTGACTCAACTAGTTCACCTTCTTCAATCTACATTGATCAAGATGCACCATCTAAGTTGTACAACCACATGAACAATACTCCAGTTATTCCTCAAGGCGTTGATAATGACTATCACAATATTGCAGTTGCACTCATGAATAATGATCCGCTCTTTGGTATTTCTTTGCCAAATCTTCACGGATTATTGTTCCTCTCAATGTGCACGATATAAATCAACCACATGAACATCAAGGTAAATGACAACCTCATCTGCTTGAAAACATTATCGGTGAACCTTCCAGATCAGTCTCTACATGCATCCAACTACCCACACAAGCCATGTTTTGTCACTATGATGCTCTCATATCTTCAAGTTAACCTATAACCTACAAAGAAGCATTGACTGAATCCTAATGGATTGAAGCTGTGAATTTGAAGAACTAGGAGGAGGATTGAAAAACAAGGCAAAGTTGGTAGCACGTGGAAATTGTTAGGAAGAAGGCACTGATGTTGAGGAATCATTTTTTTTTCGGTTCATTCAGTGGATCGACGTACATCCGATTGTATGTTTATTTACGTGTTGGACATTTGACACAAGTTGATTACTTCAGAGTTAATCATTTATCACTGATTTGAGATTGAAGTTGAATTTCACAAAGGCGTGTTCTTATTTGATAACTTGCTCGAGCCTAAGAATTTTAAGTTGAAGACTTGGTTTATCTAGTTACCAGCTGTTGGGATGGATGGTTGAAGACCTGGTTAACTATCACTTAAAGGAGTTACGTTGTTTTACTCAGTGTCACACGTAGATGATGTTGTGGATAATCACAAGAGGTGTTAATGTCTCATACTATGGTTGAGTATTGAGTACTTAGAGATTTGCTTGGAGCATAAATTCTCGACACCGTTCTTCCATCATTAAGTGCAAGCTTAAGATACAGATGTGGGGAATTCGAATTCAGTATTCAAGTTTGGTATAACGGGTTTTCTTCTTTAGTGGTTACTTCAAATTATCTACACATGGGTTGATAAAGATAGTCTGAGAGAGTTTCTGTAGCAGTTGATTCTCACAGGATTCATTTGAGCTAATTTGTTGTTCTTCTCTATTTCAAGAATATTTGGTATATATATAAATGTGTTGCTGATTAGGGTATCAAAACCAGCAAGGGTGAAGGAGACATACATCTAAACACACAAGAGTACCGCGATGAACTTAATACTTCTTCTCTATTGAAGTAATACCGGGAAAGACAAATGTCATAACCGTAGAGAAACTCAGTGTTTAACTCGTAGCCTTTGGTGTGTTATTCCAACTATTTGGGGGAAGGATGTATTATTCCAAAGATTTGGGGGAAGGATATATTATTCCAACTATTTGGGGGAAGGATATATTATTTTAACTATTTGGGGGAAGGATGTATTATTCCAACCATTTGGGAGGAATTGGTCTCTGGATACTTTTGGTATGTGTTATCTCAGCCCTCAGTAGAAAGAAATATGAGAAGAATACTTGAAACGTGAGATGATATTGCTTATCGACATCTTCTATATGATTTATGATAAAGTGCTTCCGGTTAGTGCTTCATGTACACAATTCTTCTATATGATTTATGATAAAGTGCTTCCGGTTAGTGCTTCATGTACACAATTTAATGATGATTCCGATGAGATAGCAACCATCGGGGAGATATGTGTACATCAGTTCGCCAACATGTTAATGATCGAGTTTAATCAGTTATTCTGGAGTCGACATCCGTAGAGAAGATCAAGTGATTCAACCAGTTATCGTGATGTCGTTGTTTCTTCTCTTGTTGGGTACTTGCGTACATTATGGGATGAATGGTTATATGGAAGATAACTAGAATGCACTTAGAAAAATAAAGATGATATGTTGTTCCCCTGAATAGACAACTTCTTGCTCAATCTCGAAGAGTAATGTGTACTTCGGGGATGCACAATAGGTTCATGTGATCGGGCTCAATCGTTTATTCCTGGTATGATAACCACAAAAATGATCCGTGTTCACTTGTTACTTCGTTGTTATCATCTTCTTCGGGTTCTTGAGCTTCATACAATTAGACTTTTTGCTTCACTTTATCTTTTGGGGGGAAATGGTCTTAATTCGAAGATTGTCGGTTTGGGGGGAAGCTACGAAATATTCACATTTAAAAGGCTCATGTTCAGACGATTTTCTTAGAAGCCTCGAATGCGTTGGTGGTGAAAGTTTAAGAGATGTTGATTTCTTTCTTCTACAACGTACTGAACGATATCCTTATCTCGGTAATCATTTCATCATTCTCTTAAACTAAATTATCCTCTTGTACATATCTTATCCAAAAAGCAAAATACAAAAATATAAAACCCACAAAAAGAAAATAGAAAAATATAAAATTTCAAAAATCCATAAAAAATTAGAAAATCTTGAAAAATTCCAAAAATATTTTTGTCATGTTTTTCTATGGTTCGATAACATCTACGGACTTTGATTTGTTATTCAAAGAATGGCACGGGTCTTTAGATGAAGTTCGAATGTACATAAAAAAAAAAGGATGGAGAAAAATGGTGGTTTATTGTCATTTCAGACAGTAACCCATTTTTAAAAGAAAGAACAGAGCCATGCTTAATCTTAAATTTTTAAATCTCATGCTCTGATTCTAAAACAAATGTTTGTAGTCAAAAGACAAATGTTTCTTTCCAAATATTTTCTTTCAATGATTCTTCGAGAAAAATATTTGTTATAATGAAAACTAAATAGCTTTGTAAAATAACTCGGACTCAATTTTTTTTGAAAATCATCAGGACTTATCATTTATCAAAATCTCTTTCTCTCAATCAACAACTTATGTCATTGATTGAGGGGGAGAATGATTTCAATTAAATCAAAAGGTTATTTGTCATGGCTGGTTCAGACCAAGGCAAATGTCATGTTTTCAAAAGATACTCAAGCATGTTTAATCATTGGAGTTTAAAGTCCCATATTTGATCCTTATAGGTTAAAATGTTTTTCAAAAGCAAGTCACTATTCTCCTCAAAAGTTTTTGAAATTTAATTTAAATCAATAGAGATCACAAATCTCAAAGGATTTGAAAAGTGTGATTGGGGGAGAATTTGTGATTTAAATTGGATTTAAACTGATAATTCGATAAATGGTTTTATAAGTGATTAACAAGCTCTCCTCCCTACATGTGCCAAACGATTTCAAATTTTCCATGCACATGTTAAGGAGGAGCATCTATATCAAACCAATGAGGATTGAATCGTGATTGATTTGTCTCTAAGTGCAGGTTTTCCCTAATATGTGCAAAACACTTTCGAATCTCGATGCACATATTGAGGGGGAGCAAATTTTTAAAAACCACATCCTTTCCAAAAATATCTTTAACGTATTTGAAACACTAATTTTGATTGGAGGAAGGTACGATATTTTTAGAAAATATTAAACAAAGAAGTGAATTCTTCCTCTTGCCTCCATGTGCCAAAATGATTTCAAACATCGTTTACATGTTGAGGGGAGCCTTGTTTCTAAAATATCAAAATAATTGGTACAAAATGTTTGATAATATATCACAAGTACCGGATTAATTTTCAAATGGTTTTCAATTGGTTCCAATGGCGGATGACAATACCAAAAGACCGACCAAATTTACTTTATGTATGGTGATATAAGGATGGTTAGGTTAGGTATTATTCGTTTCCCGATCCCGCCGGAGGGAGGGATCTACCGGGGACAATCCACTAAATAATGTATAGTCCTTAGGTATATTGAAAAAGGAGAAAAATGAGAAATGGGAAGAGTCTTGATGAGATTGAGCTAAAACTGGAATAAACCCAACAAGGTTCTAGTAATGAAGTCTCGGTAAGCCTGAAGGGTTGAAAGAATGAAAAAGAATTGAACATTGAAAAGGTGAAAAATAGCCCTCCATTAAATTCAACCTTAGGGCGAGCCGGGGTTCAATACATATGCTCTTGGTGTCTACTAAGGTAACACTGGTATTATTGAAGACAAGACGTCATGGACCCAGTGGCCTTTTCACTAACTGAAGCTACTCAAGTTCCTCTTAAAAGGACTTGTTTCATTCTCACGGGAACCTACATAATCTATCGACTTTCTCTTAGAGATTGTTGATATTAAAGAAGGAGACCCTCTCCTAGTCTCAGGCATAGGAAACCAAAGTGCACAATTGAGTCTAGAGCCAAGAGATCATCCACAATATCTCATTAGGAAAAAAATTAATGAAGACTTGTTGTTTCACACAATGTGGAAAGTAAGTATATATTAAGAGTCCTACGCATTATCCTTGTGGTATTGCGAGAACATCTGAGTGATATGTAAAGTATTCACGATGAAGATGGAAATCCTTCTAGAATTGACATCAAACAAGCTCTTTGTGGGTGACATGTGAGATATTTTCTAAAGATCAAGCTTGTGACAACTGGACAGAAACGATGGGACGATTCACTCTTGAATCAACCTTGGTCCAGGATTGGAATTGACGAATACTTTTGGAAAAACCGTTCGATGTGAAAATCTTCTTTTCTCTAGCACGTCGAATGTGTACTCATGTTTACAAACTCAAAAAGTATCTCTTATTGAAAAATACTTTTGGAAAAACCGTTCGATGTGTAAATCTCTTCTTTTCTCTAGCACATCGAATGTGTATTCTTTTTCAAATGCAAAAAGTATTTTTGATTGAAAATTGATCTTTCTCATAAAACCTTCATCGTATTGCAAAACTCTTTCTTCTAAGCAATACGCGATTGTTTTCAAATCAATTTTTCATCAATCAGTGAATCTCAATTATTTGGTCACTCACTCGTGTTGTCTTCTTTGAGGCGTTCGGTTTGAAACAGCTAGAACAGTGCGAAACCCTGTCAAGGAGATTCTTGAATTATAGAATGCAAGGCGGTACTTATGCTGATCAGCGAGGAACGTGGGCGTGTACCACCGATTCAACGAAAGTGATCAACACTTTAGTGTGTTTTATTGCTAACGTTGTTTGCGGTACATTTGGGCGGTTCGCGGTATTCGAATGAAAGTCAATCCAAACGCATACTTCACGGCATCGCACAATGAAGAAATCATGACTTGTGCATATCTACATAACACGGCGATATTCTTATACTATGTTTACTCTCGCTGCGCAAATATCATGAGCCGTAAAGCTTCGCTACTCGATGAAAGATGTCATGATCCAGAAAGTGTGAGCATGTCGGTTAAAGTAAGTCACAACTACAAATGATGGCAACCAAAGGTGATCGAGATTTCTTTGTGGCGGATGATCTCAAAGAAAACTCGAAGATCATCAAAGATGTGGATCAGTTCAAAGACCTCCACTTAAAGTACAAAGTGGGACTTTGAAGAATCACGCTAATCAGCAGTGCGGATGTGAAGTGCGTCTACGAGCTCAAGACGAAGATAAAATAGAATGCTAGGATTCAAAATGTAAAATATGGTGGTACCTCCCTTAGGGGAGATTGTTAGAAGTGGAAATTCCATTGTGAAGAGTCGGTCACCCCAAATATTATCTAGAATAAGTTAGCTCGTAGACATATCGTTATTTACGTTATTTGTTAGTTTATTAGTTAGTTATTAGCGTAGTTTAGTTTAGTGCAACACGTGGAGGAAGGACGGGTCTTGACCTTGTATGCCGATCCACAGTCCGATAGGAGGACGTATTAGTTTTTAACTATAAATACCCTTCCCTCTAAGGGAAGGGTGTTGCTTCTTGAATCTAACCTTTTACTTTTTGTTAAACAATTCTCTTTCAAGAAACATCCTCTCAACTCTCTTCATCTCTCTAATGGCTTTCTTATATCATCCTAATCCTAGACCACCCGAATCATCAAACAACATAATATTCATGATCCTACAAATAATGTGTTCATCAAACTATAATCACCTAATCCTAACAATCACATCCTAGACTCCTAGTCCTTCAACATAGGCAAATATATTTTTCTTTTAAGCACATAGGATGATTATATAAACCCGTTAGATGATATATATTTGAAAACATTCTCCCCCTCAATCAATGACTCATTTTATGAAAAGATTAAGCTTAGAAGTCATTATTTTGAGTTTCCAAAATTTATGAAACTATGATTCATCGATTTTTCAAGCAACTCATTTTCCACCATTTTGAAACTACAAATATTTTTCAGAAGAATCTTAGAAGGAAAAAAATTTGTGTAGGAACAACAGTCTTTTTGACAACATGCTTTCCTTGTTTTAGTTTTAGGATAAGTGCATGAAATTTTTGAAAATTGGTTTAGTAGCGCACTTTCCTTCTTTTTTTGAAAGCGGGTTGCTATGAAATAATAGCAAACAATTGTTTAAGCACGGGTTGCTTGATCTGAAGTAGCGCAAGCCATATTTTGAGACATGTTTTTGAAAAATATATTTACACATACTTTCGAACTTCATCTAAAGTCACGTGCCATTGTTGAATGACATTTCTAAGACCGTAGATGTTATCGATACCAGAAGACATGTCTTTGAAATACAATATTTTTTGACTTTTGCAAATTTTCTGATTTTTTATGGATTTTGTAGGTTTTATATTTTTCTATTTTCTTTTTGTTGGTTTTATAATTTTCTATTTTGGTTTTTAATAACTATTTACAAAGATAGAGTAGATGATATAGTTTAAGAAGGATGATTATACAAGTACCGAGATAAGGATATCGAACAACCCCATTGTAGAAGATAGAAGTCATCATCTCTTAAACTTGCACCACCAAAGCTTTCGAGGCTCCAGAATAGACGACAGAACATGAGCCTTTAAGAAAGCTAGACTTTGGCAGCTTCCCCCCAAAACGAAAATCTCCTTAGAGGCGGATTCGCTCTCTTTCAAGCTTGCCTTAGCGGTGCACACGGAAAGAACATGCTTACGACCCGCCAAGGGTAAAGGAATCAAATAATGGTGTCATATCAAAGCAAAACATAAATAACCAAAGAAGTCTTGACGCCATCGGAAATAATCAAGTCAAAATGACTTCAATACATAGGTCCGTGAGTATAATAAACCTCAACATAATATCCGAAATAATAAGTCTTAAATGGCATCATAAGAAATCAAACTAAAATCTCTAAGGTAAAGTCCACTCAAGCACTCATCCTAAAGCAACCGGCTTCCAATGCTTAGATACTGCGGGAAGAAAGAAAGTGCGGTGAACTTCAAAAGCCAGTGAACAGATATGAAGCAAGCGAATACCAACGATATCGAATATGAAATAAGCGAATGGCCGATAGCAAAATCATAATCATTTTCAATGCATAAATCATAATTTTCAAAATAAAGTTTTATAGTCAACCTACGAGCCCGAGAAACATATATGAGATCATATTCATATCACATAGGCAACATTTTGTAGGGAGACCTACGAGTTATGAAGGACGTGCATCTGTGACCTCAACATCAGATAACATATAACAGATAACATATAACAGATCTAGGATTCATCCATAAGCCCCTTCCTACATATTCACAAATATGCTTCACCCGTCGAGCGTGTGAGAACATCACTCCTCTTGCCTAGAGTCATATAGAGGTGCACACGTACGGACATGGAACCCCCATGACTAGTGAAATATTTGGTTCGGGTGTCAAACTATCTTAGGTCAAATCAGAATGTCATAACTGACATAGATCATATTTTATCAGAAAATCATTCATATTTCCAAAATCACGGTTTTCATATCGAGATAGTTCAAAATGAGATGTTTCATTGAATTAATCGAGTTGAGATAAGCAAAAGCTCAAACAAATCGATTTGGGATTTATAGCAAAGGCAAGGAAACCCTAATCTGAAAGCGTTAAAAGGAAAACCTTTCTTGGGTCATAATATCTACGTACCTTATTCCAAAGCAAATGTCGAGA
Organism: Chrysanthemum makinoi; assembly: GCA_910596185.1. Lineage (NCBI taxonomy): Eukaryota > Viridiplantae > Streptophyta > Magnoliopsida > Asterales > Asteraceae > Chrysanthemum > Chrysanthemum makinoi. The sequence goes on from OU343220.1 coordinate 149,366,521, forward strand.
AAGCCCGAAAGACGAAGGCAAAAGGATTACTCCTCTTCACCGAACCTATAGACATTAACGATTAGTCCATGTTATTTATGATTCCAAAATCATCGAAATGATCTTTTAATATTTGGTGTACATATATGTATATTAATGATCTTCATACTTTAGGGTTTTATTAAATGAGAGACTTAAGTATTTTTATAATTAATGTTGTAGATTAGGGTTGGATTATGTCATTTATTAAAGTCTGGGGTTAAATGTGAAAATAGTTTATAAGTCATAACTCACACAGAATAGCAATTACTATATTTAGCTCAAACCCTAATGGAAGCTCTCATTTATGTTCTAGTGTTTTCTTATTCTTTAATATCTCATTAATATGCATTTACTTTACATGTTCGTCTTAATGACTCGTACTTAACCTATCGTAAATGATAACAATCTTTCCTTTATGTTTTACCATGCGTTTATGATTTTTATGTGACATCAAGTTACTTATTACTCGGATAAATTACGTGTACATAACTACTAGTTCACTTGAATTAATATAGCACCAAAGAGCAGTTAGCACATTTAGGGTTTTGATATACTTTATTAACTTTACATATTAAACTAGGGTTTATGTTTACATTGACCCTTACTTGTGTATTACCGCGTTCAAAACTCATATATATATGTTACGGTTCAAACTAGGGTTTACGGCTAGTAGGTTATACATGAAGTCCTAGCTCATCTAAACACGTTACATATTCAAGTTATGATATTTTACCCATAATCGAATTCATATATGCTTGGTCCAATCTGGAGTCTGCATGGTTAGGCCTTGTTTAACTCGACATATACACGACCGATTAAATATTACATATCACGTTACATGTATTCCTTATTAGTTACAAGGTTTAATTCGATTTAAGGGTTGTTCTTGTTTTTACTTTGGTTTACACGGCTCGTAGCAAAAGGAAAACCCGACTAAACGAGAATATAACACAACTATACATGTAAGATACGTTAAAGTCGAATAAAGCGTTATACCTTAACTTCGTTTTGAAGCAAAAAATCTCGACACCAGCGGGGTTTGTGAGTCTACGGCCGAATGGGAACAAAGAGAGAAAAGAAGAGGCCTGAAAACTAGAACTAGGATTTCAATTCAATGATTATGTGATGTATTTATAGTTAACACTTTAGTTAGGGCTTAGGAGGGTTTTGGGTGAAGCAGTCCAACCCGAGCACACAAATGCGCCCAAATGGACTTCGACCCTTGATCCACTCGACACAAAACAAAGCGCCACGGATTGGGCTTCTCCTGGCTCTCGACTGGCGCAAGACAAACAAAGAGCGAGCCGTCCAACATTAACGGCCCAACATTTTTAGCGAAAGCGTTTAAGTCCCGTGTACCAAAGTGGATCATGTAATTATATTCATAAGTTTTTTATTTATTAAGTAGGTTAGGTTTTCTAATTTAGGTACATGATTATAAACGTGTATTTCGTATTTTATAATTCTTGGTTCCAAGGGTATTTTCGTCTTCATATATGTTTTAGATTTTCGGGTTTTACAGAAGCACACCATATCATCGATCTTTCTGCTCCTTTTAAGAATGATAATCGAGATTCTCCATTCGAGGTTATATCATCAGATAGAACAGCAATGTATCATCCCACACATGAATAGAATTTTCTCAAATTTCTTTTCCACTGAAGTCTGAAGTGAAGAATACCAAAAGTTGTCAAAAGACCATTTCCCTCAAGTAGTTGAAGTGATGTCATCAGTATCTTATAATAAAGCTCACGAACCCGAAGTACACATATACCCGAAGAGAGAATAGCCGATAGCACAGAAGTAGCAGATTACAACACTGATCATCTCTGCGGATATCAAATCCGGAATACATCATTAAGTCCGATCACGTGAATCTGCTAACCATCCTTGAAGTACATTTCTCTCCTCTGATGATAGTGTATGAAGCTCAAGAACCCAAAGTACCCAAATGTTCTTTCTATAGAGAATAACCGATAACATTGAAGTAGCAGGCTGAATCACGATTATCTGCCGGATGTCATCTCCGGAATAAGTGATTATCACAGATCACCGATTAAGCTCTCAAGTGAAACAATTTGGCGTCCCCAATGTACACAATCTCTGATGATTCGATATCATGAAATCATCACACAACTAATATTACCTCTTTTATCACCAGAAACTAACTCTTCCATCTCTTCCCCCACCGAGTTTCTCTGCGATCTTGACATTTGTCTTCCCGAGATATCTTCAGTCACTTAGAAGTATTAAGTTCATCATGTGTACTCGTTGTGCTTTTAGATGTGAGTCTCATTCCCACTTGCTGGTTTTGATACTTCAGAATCAACAACACATTCAAAGCCCATATACTAGAAATCTTGTGAGAAGACCATTTGAAGTCTTGTGAGAATCAACTTGCTGAAGAACAATGTGAGCAAATCTAATTGGGGATTAAATTCGACATTTCACTCTCCCCCAATTAGTGCTCTCCCCTAAACTGACAATCTTTATGATGAATGCTCGGAATATGAAGAAGTCTTTAGATCGTTAAATGCAACTCGTCTTTAGTCTTCTAACATGCGTCAGAAAATGTAGAACAGACTGTAGACTCGACCTTCTTCAAGATTGTCCATTTTGGGAATAGAATGTTAACATCTTCAACTCACTCAATGCATTCCGTTATATATAGCAAATCCTTAACTCAAATCCTCCCAATCAAACAAGAAACAGAAAGATGTTCATCAGGAAATGTCCCGCATGGCCCAGCACTGTGTTTAATCATTTTTGGTCAGTGAAGATGTCAATCAACGGCTCTTAGAAGAAACTCCATGTAAAGATGACCCGATAAGAAGAAGCTCGGTTATTACATGAGTTGGAGCCGTATGACCATATATTCTCAGATTCTATCTCAACATGCATAATTATCACACTTCTTCTCCCCCTCAAGAATTGCATACGAAGATGTCATTCTTGATTAAAAAAGTGAATATCTTTAAAATTTAGTCTATTCACACTTCTCCCCCGTAAAATTTGCATATGATGTCACCATCGCCATTATAATTGAGCAAGTGGAATAAGAGTACTAGCAACGGTAGATCGGTTCACTTGATAACTGAGCGCGCATGGAAAAAGCGTGAAGCATGTTGATGAGAATGGTCATAAACGAGAGATTTCTCTTCTTAGAAGATAAGCGCTTGACATTACACTTTTTCTTTTCTTTAAGGAACGAGGCTTGAACTGTTGTGTTCAAACGTCATAAGAAGATTTCTTTCCTTTTCTACTACTCTTGGAAAATTTGTAATCAACCCCATTATCATTCAATTGGCTCTTTGTTGTGACAGCTGATGGAGAAGACCCAATATGATGAATTTGACCTTTGAAGTAAAATATGCTTATTTCATTGACTTAAACTTGCACATATGTAACAAGAAGCGGTCTTGAGATTTCATGCCCACTGAATCCAAAAGTACTTTATACTCTTCATCCAACCAACCATCAAGTATGAGGGTACATTACATGACCTCTTGAAAAATCCACAATTCAATGTGACAGAGCACCTAGCGTAACTCCTTAAAGTGATAGTTATTTTGTGGTGGTAAAAAGGAAAAAGAAAAATCACCCAAAAATTACTAGATTTCCACGTCTTCGTTTTTGAAAATGTTTAAAAGCTCGAACAAGGATCTCGAAGAATCTTCATCCAACCATCCCCGATACCTTCAGATACTATGAAGGATCGAATATTTATTGTGATTGATGATTCGGGTGGTCTTGGATGATCAAAATACATGTTTGCCATAGTTAGAGTTAGTAGAGAGAGAGAGGGTGTTCTTGCTAGAGGTTTACACAAAGGGAATATTTGATTGAAAGAGAAGCACCACCCCTGTGGATGGAAGGGTATTTATAGTAACAGAACTATTGACCTCCTATCGGCGTGGATCAGGGATACGATTGGGTAAAGACCGTCCTTCCTCCGCGGTGTTACACTAAACTAATCTACGCTACAAACTAACTAATAAACTGCTAAATAATGTAAATAATTACAAGTCTACGAGCTAACTTATGCTAGAGAATACTTGGGGTGACCGACTCTTCACTATGGAATTTTCTAATTCCTAACAATCTCCCCTAAGGGAGGTCACCCATGATTTACATTTTGAATCCTAGCATTCTTTCTTTGACTTTGTTCTTGAGCTCGTAGACTTGAATTCTTCAACATCTGCATCTTTGTGCTTTAGCAATGACTCTTCAAAGTCATAGTTTATTACTTTAAGTGGAGGTCTTTGAACTGATCCATCTTTGATGATCTTTGAGCTTTCTTTGAGATCATCGGCCACAACAAATCTCTCTGGATCATCCATAGTTGTGTTGCCATCATGTGAAGTTGTGACTTTTGGACCGACATGCTCACACTTTTGAATCATGACATCTTTCCATCAGAGTAGCGAAAGCCTTCTTGGTTCATGATATTTGCGGCGGTAGCAAGCAGAACATAGTATAGAAATATCGAGCGAGGTTATGTAGATATGATCCAGTCATGATTTCTTCAAATTAAGTGTGGATTCTGTGAGCATGCGGCTTTGGAATGACTCCTCAATTCGGTACAAGCCGTCAAATGTACCGCAAACAACATTAGCAATAAAAACACAAAGTGTCTTTGATCACTTTCATTGAATTGAGGTGCACGGCCCACGGTTCCCGTTGATCAGTACAAATACTTTTGTGATCGGTAGGATTCCTAAGAATCTCCTTGACAGGGTTTTCATCTGTTCTTCTGTTCTCAAACGGAAGGCGTCTCAAAGAAGACAACCGAATTGAACCCGGCGAATTGAGATTCAGCGATTGATGAGAAATTGATTTGAAAAACAATCGCGTATTGCTTGAAGAAAGAGTTTTGCAATGCGATGAAGGTTTTATGAGAAAGATCAATTTTCAATCAAAATACTTTTTGTATATAAGAGAGTACACATTCGACGTGCTAGAGAAAAGAAGGTTTGCACATCGAGCGGTTTTTCCAAAAGTATTCGTCAATTCCATTCCTGGACCAAGGTTGATTCAAGAGTGAATCGCCCCATCGTTTCTATCCGGTTGTCACAAGTTTGATCTTTTGGAAAGATCTCACATGTCTCCCACCAAGAGCTTGTTTGATGTTGGCTCTAGAAGGATTTCCATCTTCATCGTGAATACTTTTACTTACCACTCAGATGTTCTGGCAATACCACAAGCATAATGCGTAGGACTCTTAATATACTCTTACTTTCCACATTGTGTGAAACAACAAGTCTTCATTAATTTTGTGTCCTAATGAGATATTGTGGATGATCTCTTGGCTAGACTCAATAGTGCACATTTGGTTCCTATCTATGGGAGACTAGGAGAGGGTCTCCTTCTTCAATATCAACAATCTCTATGAGTGAGTCGATAGATTATGTAGGTTCCCCGTGAGAATGAAACAAGTCCTTTAAAGAGGAACTTGAGTAGCTTGGGAAGTTTAGTCAGTGTCGTCCTTTGGGTCCATGACGTCTTATCTTCAATACTAGTGTTACCTTAGTAGACACCAGTAGCATATGTATTGAACCGGTTTACGCCCTATGGTTGAATTATTGGAGGGCTATTTCTTTTCACCCCTTTTTACATTCAATTCTTTTCATTCTTCAACCCCTTCATTGCTTACCGAGACTTCATAACTAGAACCTTGTTGGGTTTATTCCAGTACTAGCTCTGTCTCGATCGCACTCCCCATATTCTCATTTTTCTCCTTTTTCCGTCATACCTAAGGACTCTACACTATCTAGTGGATTGTCCTGGGTAGATCCCTCGGTTCGGCGGATCGTGGGAACAAATACCTAACCTAACCATCCTTATAACTCCATATAAATAAATTGGTGGGTCTTTTGGTATTGTTCATTCTTTCTTGAAACCAATTGAAAAATCATTTGGAAAATCAATCAAGGTACTTGTGATACGAGATCAAAGCATTTTGTACCTTAATAGTTTTGATCATTTAGAAAACCTCCCCCTCAACATGTGCATATGATTTTGAAATTGTTTAGCACATGGAGGCAAGAGTTCTTTGAAATAATTTCTTGATCACAATTTCCATAGAAAAAGCCATTTGATTTTCTTTGGTAAATTCTCCCCCTCAATATGTGCATAGGATATTTGAAATCATTTTATCACATAGAGGCAAGAGTTCTTTTGAAGCACATCCACGATCACAAAATCCATTAAGAAAACCATTTGAAAACTCAATCAAGGTACTTTATATAAAACATAAAAGCTTTTGTACCTCGATAGTTATGCTCCCCTCATATGTGCTTCTAGATTGGCGTTTAGCACATATGAGGAAACGACTGCATTCATCAAATCGATCACCTTTTATCAAATTTCATTATTAAATCACAAATTCTCCCCGATCAAAAATATCAAACCCTTTGAGATTTTGGATCCCAAGTGATTTAATAAGGTTTAGAAAACATGGGAGAATATGTGGCGTGGTTTAAATACTCATCTTGTTTTTGGATAAATCCTCCTCCTCAACATGTGCATTGTGTATTTGAAATCGTTTGGCACATGGAGGCGGGGCCTGCCTGGACTAAAACCAATTCCATTTAAGCAGATAAGAGATTTAAATCACGATCTCTCACCCGATCAAAATTTCAAACCTTTTGAGATTTGTGATCCCAATTGATTTAAATCATTTAAAAGATTTTGGGGAAAGGCGTGGCTTGATTTAATTTTGAAAAATGATAAATAAGGAGCATTTTAAGACATTAAAGATTGTTAGTGTATATGATTTTTGATCTGTAAAATAAAACAATTTCACAATCAAACAAGACGAGAAAAATTTCATTTTGAAAGATCTTTGAGTTTTAAAGAAAATCATACCATAACATAACATTAAATCTTTAGATCACCACATTTTAACGTACAAAGCGGAACTTTTGTGAAGAAATATCATTTGAAAATATTTTATTTTAAATCACTCTCCCCCTCAATCCATGACAGAAGTCAATAATTGAGTGACTAAGGTTTTGATAAAAAGAAGTCCGGTGATTTTCAAAATTTAGTTCAATTTATTTTCAAAACAATATTTTCCATTTTCAAAACAATTTAATCAAATATTATCAAATTGTTTAAAAATGGTATCTACAAAATCGTTAGGTGGTTGAGAAGCATTTGTTGTTGTTCTTTGAGGGTTGGAAGAAAAACCGTCTGCAGATGCAGTGAGACTTCATACGTTGCATTTTAATGCCAACTTAGGTCAAATTAAGCTCCGTTTCTTCAATCACTTAGAAAACCATCTGGCGATGCGGTGAGACCTCTTACGTTGCATTTATGCCAACTCTCCATAGAAGTCAATTAAGCTCCGTTTCTTCATTTGTCAACCCAAGATATAGTTACCCTTTCCTTTCGGCATCCAATCATATTCAATTGTGGGATCCGGATCGGAACATTCTTTTAAACCAATATACCTCACGTTAGTGAACACATCTGAGATATATGGTGGTTGACATCACCCAAACAACAATCGACTAATAAAAGTCAATGCAACATATCAATCAGATCATATAAATGTATGGGAATAATGTGTTCATCAAACTCTAATCATCTAATCCTAGCAATCATATCCTAGGCACCTAGTCCTTCAACATAGGTTAACATCATTTTTAATTAAGCATATTAGGATAATTAAGAAAGCCCGTTAGATGATATAGATTTGAAAACATTATCCCCCTCAATCCATGACTCATTTTATGAAAAGTTTAAAAGCGTTGAAGTCATTGATTGAGTTTTCAATTTTATGAAACTCGAATCGATTGTATTTAAAGCAACTCATTTACCACCATTTTTGAAAACAACAAATATTTTTCGGAAGAATTTTAGACGGAAAAACATTTGTGTAGGAACAGCAGTCCTTCGACATACTTTCCTTGTTTGGTTTTTAGGATAAGTGCACGAAATATTTGAAAAATTGTTTAGCGCAACACTTTCCTTCCTTTAAGAACGGGTTGCTATCGGAAATAATAGCAAGCCATGGTTTTAGCGGGTTCTGATCTGAAATAGCGCAAGCCATTTGATTAGGGACATGTTTTGGAAAAGAATATTTACACCTCCTGCTCGAACTTCATCTATGGTCCGTGCCATTATTGAATGACATTTCTAAGACCGTAGATGTTATCGATACCAGAAGACATGTCTTGGAAAACATATTTTGGTATTTTGAAATTTTCTGATTTTTATGGTTTTTGAAGGTTTTATATTTTTCTATTTTGTTTTGTTGGTTTTATATTTTTGTATTTTGTTTTTGATAAATATATACAAAGATAGAATAGATGATATAGTTTAAGAAGATGATGATACAGTACGAGATAAGGATATCGAGCAGCCCGTTGTAGAAGATAGAAGTCATCATCCTAAAAATTCACCACCAAAGCTTCCGAGGCTCTTGCATTGAAGAAAGAAATTGAACCATTTGAAGAGACTTTGTGACTTCCCCAAACCGAAAATCCTTTAGCGAGCGATTCAAAGCTTTCTTTCAAGCTTCCATTAGCAGTTGCCAAGAAGCACACCATTATCATAAATCCCTTGCTCCATTTAAAGACGATAATCGAGGTTCTCCGTTTGAGGTTATATCATCAACAAGAACAACGACAGCGTATCATCCCATAAATAATCTTCTCAAATTTCTTTTCCGAAGTCGAAGCAATCCATTCCAAAGGTGTCAAGAGAACACTTCCCCGTGTAGTTGAATTGATCGGTCCGTCTCTTAGTATAATGCTCAAGAACTCTCGAATACACTTCATAAGGGGAATGAAGAACACCTTCCCATGTTCACATTTTTCTTCCCTAATGAACGTGTATGAAGCTCAAGAACCAGAAGTACACCAATATCAAGAGCTCTCCGAATACACATCATGAGGGAATGAAAACACCTTCCCATGTTCACATTTTCTTCCACGATGATGAGTGTATGAAGCTCAAGTATCCAAAGTATACCAATACACAAGGAAAGAATAACTGATAACATTGAAGAAGCGGCCAAGTCTCACCGATTATCTCTGCGATGACATCTCTGTGGATGTCAACTCCGAATAAGTGATTATATCTCCTCTCAATCACGATTAAGCACTCGAGTGAAACAACTGAGCATCCCCAATGTACACAATCTCTCTCCCCTGATCATTGCGATACCATCGAAATCACCACACACTAGTGTACCTCTTTTATCTTCAAAAACTTTCTCTATAATCACTTCCCTCATGACGTTGGAATAAGAACACTAAACGCTTTGATGAGTAAAACCTTGAGTTTCTCTGCGGTCATGACATTTGTTTTCCCGGGATATCTTCAATCACTTAGAAGAGTTAAGTTCATCAAGTTTACTCGCCATGAGTCAAACCTTGAGTTTCTCTCTGCAGTAATAACATTTGTCTTCCCGGGGTATCTTCAATTACTTAGAAGTATTAAGTTCATCAAGTTTACTCGCTTAGGTGCTTGTCTCCTACGCTTGCCGTTTTTGACATTTCTTCAGAATCAAGGAACTCTTTGTAAGCCCAAATACTTGAAATTTGTTGAGAAGATTGCTTGAAGTCTTTGTGAGAATCAACATGCTGAATAATGTGAGCAAGTCTAATGGGGGATTAAATTCGACATATCACATTCCCCCAATTAGTGCTCTCCCCAAGACCGACAATCTTTTTGATAAATTCCCAGATTAAGAAGAAGTCTTTAGATCATTAAATGCAACACGTCTTTGGTCTTCTAACATATAGTAAGAGATGTAGAACGGATGAGACTCGACCTTCTTAAAGATTGTTCAGTTGGGGAATAGATAGTTAACATCTTCAACTCACACCAAAAGCATCCCACCAAAAAGCATCCCAATTAACTTACATCTTGCAAATCCCCTTAACTAAAATCCCTCCCAATCAAACAAGAACAGAAAGATGTTCATCAAGGAAATCAGAATCGCCGCAACGAACAACACACAAGATGGTAACACCAAACTACCAATCACATCAAACAAGAACAGAGAGATTGTTGGAATCATCATGTTGAAGTGCACGTGAAGCATTAACCGGAAGCACTTTGTCGATAAACTCATCAATCCGAGTGAAGATGTCAACCAACGGCTCTTAGAAGAGAAAAACTCCATGTGAAGATGACCCGATAAGAAGAAGCTCGGTTCTTACATGAGTTTAGAGCCGTATGACCATTTATATTCTCAAATATCAATCAACAATGCCAAAAATTCACACTTCTTCTCCCCCTCAAGAATTGCATACGGAGATGCCATTCTTGACTAAATAAGTGAAAATCATCCGAATGTTCTATTCACACTTCTCCCGCAAAATCAGCACATGATGTCGCCATCTTCATTATAATCGAGCAAGTGGAATGAGAAAACAATCAATGGTAGCTCGGTTCACTTGATAATTGAAAGCGCATGGAAAAGTATGAAGCATGTTGATGAGAATGGTCATAATAAGAAGATTTCTCTTTTCAGAAGATAAAGCGCACTGACACGTACACTTTTCTTTTCTTTGGAGAACGAGACATGAACTGATGTGTTCATACGTCATAAGAAGATTTCTCTTCTTCATAAGATAAAGCGCACTGAATCGTACACTTTTATTTTCATTAGAGTACGAGGCATGAACTGATGTGTTCATACGTCATAAGAAGATTTCTCTTCTTTGGAAGATAATGCGACTGAAACGTCACATTTCTTTTCTTTGGAGTACGAGGCCTGAACAGATGTGAACAGACGTCATTATCTCTCTCTTTTAAACTCTCTTAGTAAAACATGTAATCATCCCCATTATCATTCGAGAGGCTCTTTGTCGTGACAGCTGATGGAGATAACCCAATATGATGAATTTGACCGTGAAGTAAACTAACCCGAACTCGTGACTTATACTTGCACATATGTAACAAAGAGCGTTGCCGATTTCCATTAGCATCTCTAAGTACTCTCTATGTACTCTATACTCTTCAACCATCAAGTATAAGACGTACATTACCTCTTGAAAATCCACAATTGAATGTGACACTGAGCACTACAACGTAACTCCTTAAAGTGATAGTTATTTTGTGGTGGTATGAGCCCAATTCCCCCAAGTGGTAAAAGAAAAGGTAAAAGACACCCAACAATAACTAGATTTCCAAGTCTTCGTTTTGATAATAAGCTCGAACAAGGATCTTGAAGAATCTTCATCCAACCATCCCGATACCTTCAGATACTAAGTACACTTGCCCGTGATATTTCACTTCAACCTCAAATAAATAATACTGAATTAACGCCGTTGTCACATCTTCTTGTTAAACACTCAAATCTAGCCTTCTTTGACATTTAAACGAACTTTGATAATGGTTTCATCCTGACCATGGTTTAATGAGAATATCCCCGTAAAACTTTGAAGTAACCAAACCGTCATGAAGAAAATCCAAACACACATCCAATTCATGAAGTGCCCTCTTTTATCCCTTCTTCAAAGAAGAAACTGCAGCACCAGCATCAAATAAGATCCCGAAATTACACTTTCCTTTCTCCAGGATGAATCCATCATTACGGGATTTTACAATTCTATAGTTTAAACCGAGAAATAGTTTATTTCGCGGGATTTTACAAAACCAAGAATAAACCGTAAGATAGATCCAGAAATGCACTTTACTAATACCGGGATGTTTCCATTGTCACGGGATTTTACAAGTCTATGATTTAAACCGAGAAATAGGTTCTTTCAAGGGATTTTACAAAATCAAGACAAAACCGTAAACAATGTCCGCTTGAATGTGTTATGACGACTTTAGTTTCGGTGAATATTTGTTTTAGGGAATCATGCAGTGGTTCATTATCCAACATCAACAACATCCAATCAACACTTCGGTAAACACATCATTCACTCATTCTGTCGGCTATTATCGTGACCACGTGGAGAAGTAAACTCGATATGCCAAACTTGATCATGAAGTGAAATTCCCCAGATTTGTTACATAAACTTGTACTAATCCTTGTGAAGAAGAAACGGTGTACCCAATGTACAAAACCTCTTGACATTCTCAACTGAGTGAGACACCGAAGTGATAGTTACGTTGTGGTTGCTTAAGCGAAAAGAATCACAAACGTAATTAAATAGCCAAGTCTTTATCACACTCTATTAATGACCAAACAAGTCATCTTCGCGGAAGGTTAGAAAGAGAGAAGAAGAAATAAGTAAACGCCCGAAAACCTCCCTTCAACTTCAAATAAGAGATACGCATACTAATTCCGTTGTCAACCTTTTCCAATAAGCACATTAAGCCGTGACAAAATACCCTTTGTGAAAATGAATAAACCAAAGTATCGTGCCTCATAACACATCAAATCTCATTATCACCAAATCATATAATCTTGTTACAAAACGCAGACTGAGTATATCCGATTCAAAGAAAACATCCCAAGTCATTAGTCCAAATCATTTAATAAGTGAATATGGCCCAAATTAGACTACTACTTGATCCAAGTTCACTCAATCGCAAATTAATGAAAGACTTGGTTTATATTTAAAGTCTAATCATTCGGAACAACTAACTCAAGTGCAGATTCACAACGTATCTTATCAGCCCATGTAACAAAATAACTCCAAAGCCTAATAAAGTAATGTGCGGTCCAACCTTTATCATAAAACCCGATCCACAAAAATTTCGTTTTAACCTCATATGATGATAAAAATCACTCAACTACCAATCTCAACATAACACCATAAGATTCAATCCACCTTAGACATATTCGTTATTAAGTAACAATGATAAATTTGTGATACCAAAATTTTGATTTAATCCTTTTCGTTACTCAATACACAATTCAGATCAAAATTGTGAACTAATCTTCAATCCCAAAGTACTTACGGCAAAAACACAACCCTGTGATAGTTATGTCACTACAACCATCTAACAATCCATACCATATCATCCACACCACGGCCCAATGCTCATATAACAAACCACGGCCCAACACAAAATCAGATCAAGCACAAGCAAACCCTAAACTTTCGGATATATAAGAATAACACATCATAACCCTAATCCCTTCCAATTACTCACAAACTCACGCCCCCTTTTCACCCATCCTCTCAGTCACCTACCAAACCCTAAATGTCACAACTGTCCCTCCATCATTTATTTCTTCATACTAACGGCATCAAGGAGTGCACACATCAAAGAACATCTTCAAGACCGAGCTCATTAATCCTAGAAACGGATTAGCCTTAATGTCATACGCCACAGGGATGGCATCAAAATCATTAGGATGTGATCACATGGTAAGTGTCGAATTATTGTAGGTGTTTATATTCAAGTTGAGACTTGTTTTGCATTTTATTTGAACGAACCATGAGAAAAGAAATAACCTTCTTGTTATCTTCTTTATCATTATATTCGGATATAAAATGAAGTAACATCTTCAAAAATAATCAATGATGGTGAATATTCGTGTATAAGGACCTCGAGTCTTGATATATCTTGTATATCACACGAATCAACACTGAGATTACTTAATTACCTTGCAATAATTTTCAGTTTGATCAATGAAGAGTTAGTACTTTCGTGGATGTACCTCAAATGGTTTGCTGTAACAGTGATTACCACGAAAGACAAGGCTGAGATCAAAAGTAGTTGTTATTGAGATCAAAAGTGAATAGATTGATGATGGTAATGTTCTTTTTGTGTGTATGGAGATCTGTTAAGGTTTTTTTACATGAGGTTAGCATCACAAAAGAACAAAGAACACACTAAGATCTATTCATTTCATTTCATCATATATGTATGGGTCTCGTTACTGTTTGTATTGATTTGGTATGTGAGGTCAAGTGGTCAAGGTCCTTCATCCTTCATCACTGTAAGTCGCTAGCCAAATGAGTCAATTCGCTAGGATTTGTAACAAATCGCTAACCCTTTCTTTCAAAGCACAACATGCAACTTATAAATATAAGTCGCTACCTTTTTTTTTCAGTAAACAAGTCGCTAGCAAATTTTTAGCCAAGTCTACAACTTGACACTAAGTCGCTACTGTATTAACACCACAACTCGCCAAGACCAGATTCAACGAATCTGGACGACTTGTCAAGACAAGTCGCCATGAAGGACATATGACCAACTCGCTAGCATGAAATACAAGTCATTTTATCATACTATCATTCTTACCCAGAAAAACTGCATAAGAATGCTTCATTTTGACCACGTAAATCTGACCTTATGACCAAAAACTTGACACAAGAACTGATGATATTACTATTGACTGATTGGACCAAAAACTTGACACAAGACTGTTTTGGTAAATATGAAGCAAATAGTAGTTGAAAACAGTTTGAAGCAGATATGACCATAACACCTTTTTGATCAAACGAAACACAAAGCTTGTCTATAAAACCAGTTTACCCATAACAAAGTTCCGACCACACAAATAAACAAAAAAAAACAGTTCCAAACACGAATCAAAACCACAAGAAATCATCAAAACACAACAACCTTGGCTCTGATACCAATTGAAGGATCGAATATTTATTGTGATTGATGATTCGGGTGGTCTTGGATGATCAAAATACATGTTTGCCATAGTTAGAGAGTTAGTAGAGAGAGAGGGTGTTCTTGCTAGAGGTTTACACAAAGGGAATATTAGATTGAAAGAGAAGCACCACCCCTTCCATGGATGGAAGGGGTATTTATAGTAACAGACTATTCGACCTCCTATCGGCCTGTGGATCAGGGATACAGTGGGTAAAGACCCGTCCTTCCTCCATGGTGTTACACAAAACTAATCTACGCTACAAACTAACTAATAAACTGCTAAATAATGTAAATAATTACAAGTCTACGAGCTAACTTATGCTAGAGAATACTTGGGGTGACCGACTCTTCACTATGGAATTTTCTAATTCCTAACATACTAAGTACACTCGCCCGTGAAATTTCACTTCAACCTCAAATAAATAATACTGAATTAACGCCGTTGTCACATCTTCTGGTTAAAATCTCAGATCTAGTTAAAAGCACATATCCCCGTAAAACCTTGTAATAACCAAACTGTCATGAAGAATATCCAAACACACATCCAATTCATGAAGTACACCCTTTATCCCTTCTTTGAAATAGAAACTGTAGCACCAGCATTAGATAAGATCCAGAATTACACTTTCCCTTTCTCCAGAATGGTTCTATCACCACGGGATTTTACAATTCTGTGGTCTAAACCAAGAAATAGTTTCTTTCGCGGGATTTTACAAAACCAAGAATAAACCGAGAGATAGATCTGGAAATGCACTTTTTCATTCATCGGGATGTTTCCATTGTTACGGGATTTCATAAGTCTATGATTTAAACCGAGAAATAGATTCTTTCTCGGGATTTTACAAAATCAAGACTAAACCATAAACAATGTCAGTTTGAATGAGTAATGACAACTTTGGTTTCGGTGAATATCTGTTTTAGGGGTACATGCAGCGGTTCATCAACGGTTCATTCTCCATCATCAGCAATTCTTTTCCCTTATGTAGAATACTTCACAAACCATACTAAGTATAGTAGCATACACTACTTCATCCAGGGGGTTGACCTTATAACATCACAGTACACGTTTCTCCCCCTGATGGTTTCGAACTTTCGGAAGCATCATAACGTGTACGACCATTTGCACGAGAAGTTCTTGTCATAAGCAAACATCTTGAGAAATCATTAATGACATTGAAGATTCTTGAAAGATTTTGCTTAGACTGTGAAGTATCATTGACATTCTGTAGCGTTGAATAACCCATGAGAATTGCTGATCACATCTAATCCATTGAACACTTTAGCAACATATCATTCACGTATTCCATCAGCTATTGCAGAGACCACTTAGAGAAGTAAACCCGATATGCCAAACATGAACACAAAGTAGACTTCCCCAGTATATTTACTTAATCTTGTACTAATCCTTGTGAAAAAGAAACGGTGTACCCAATGTACAAAACCTCTTGACTTATCCTCAACTGCGTGAGACACCGAAGTGATAGCTACGTCGTGGGTTAAGCGAGAAAGAATCACAAGAGTAACTAAATAGCCAAGTCTTTTTCACACTCTATAAATGCCCAAACAAGTCATCTTCGCGGAAAGGTAGAAAGAAAGAAGACGAAAATAAGTAAACGCGCCCGGAAAACCTCACTTCAAATCCAAATAAGAAATACCGTACAAACAACCCCGTAGTTGACTTTGTTCAATAAACAATTCAAGCCGTGAAATAGTATCATCCGTGAAAGTGTATAAACCAAAGTATCAAACCATATAGCAACAAGTCTCATCATTTCATCAACTCTCATCAAATATCATCATCAAATCTCTTTAACAAATCTCATCGTCAAGAATAAGCATCCGATCCAATAATCCATTAAGCCTAGTCAAATCAAAATCGCATTCAAATCCGAACCATCAGTAATATTTTGGATTCACAATCAGAGTCCAACATCCAAGCCCAACGACCAAGTCCAATCCATCACACAACTTACTTCAAACATGGTCCAAGCCCACGCAAAACATGTGATCCAGTTATCCCAATTGGTCCAACTCTTGCCCACAAATCATTTAGTATACTCCAATCATAATACAGATACCGTGTTACAAAATTGTATTATCATATGGTGAAGTAAAATAGATGTGGACGTTCCATAAATGTGTCTTTCCAGCTCAATCTTTTCGTTTATACTCATGAGACGTGATCCAAATACACTTAATATTCATGATATTAAGTCCCCTTACACTTAATATTCAAGAAAAATATTAACGTAATGTGTAATCAAGAGTGATAAAATCCGGCCCGGTCTAAGTCTGTGAGGCTCAATCAGTTAGATTAATCCGATCCTAAATCTTTTAGAAGCCCAAGCCCGTCCTGAAACACTTACCCTAATTCCTCGGGTATAAGACACACAATTATCACACATCACCTAAAAACACTCCATTAGACAAACCCTAATCTCAACATTAGAAAAACCATGCCCCCATCATAACCCTTAAATCAAAAACGTATCATCAAAACCCTTCACATCACTCATAAATACATGCCTCCATCTAAGCAGCTATCCATAATCAACTTAACAAATCCGAATCTCAATCATGATAACCAAGCATCAAATCCCAATACAAACCATGTGCATACCATCTTTGACATTCGAAATGACCTTGCCACAGGGATGGCACAAGGTCTTGGTGACTGCCACGAGATCACACTCAACGAATCAAGGTAGGTTTAATCTTGTTCCTTTGTTGTTATTGAGTCACAAACGAGCCAAGGACTTGAGTTAACATACTTGTTACACTCATTCCTTTATTTCGAATAGTGTTTTAGTTGGATTTATGATGATATTCGTTCAACAAAACAAATCTTAAATCGATTTAGAAAGTAGAACGATTCTGAAATCCCCTTTTTACATATCAGGTCATTAGTTGCATCACAATTGTAGATCTTTGATTTGATAAACAGACTTGATGTTTTCTTATATTGATACAAGTCAAAATTAAGTTTTCTTGGATTATCAGTAACTAAACGAGAGATAAGAGAATAGCATTAATGTTATTATTCTTTATCTTGTTGATTCGGATAGTAAAGGAATCAAGGTCTTTCAGTCACGGTCAGTGATGATAGGGTTCAACAAAAATCTTTGAAAGATTGTAGCAAGGTTGAACCATATTGAGATCTATATTGCATGATTAATCCTTACTTGTTTGTAACTGTGATGGATAGTGATAGTTAGGATATTGGTTGTGTCAAATGTTGGGATTGTTATGCATTCAGAATCTGCTGAGGTCTTCACATTGATTCGACTCGTATCACTCTTGGACCAATGATGTTAATAGACTGAGGTTCAATGATTCTTTTTGTATAGAACTTGGTTAAGATTGGTCAACAAATCGCTTCATCCTTTTCTTTCTTAAACCTCAGAGGTCTTTTTCCTCACAAGTCTCAACACGTTTTGACAAAATGCATAGTCAACAAAACGCATAGTCAACAAAACGCATAGTCAACAAACCGCAGTCCTTTCAAATCGCTTAATTATGAGTCAAACCGCACCAGTACCTGTATCATCAAAACGCAGTCCCTTATATCACACAAACCGCTTAAGCCAATTGACAAAACGCAGTCATGTTATTCTCTGGTTAAACTTCTTGGGTCAAACCGCATCTATATTTAGATTGACAAACTGCAGCCGTATTAGAACTATTGAACCTGGACAGTTTAATACCAAACCGCATGGAAGAACATGACCACAAACCGCTTACAAGAAACTCAATCTATTAACATCAAAGCGACTTAAAGAACAGTATCAAAGCTGTTACAAACTGCTTACCAACTCTTGTAAAACATTTAGACAAATCATTCGCCACATCAGTATCAAAAACAGTAATGGAACTTAAAGTATCATTTTCGACCATGGTTAAGCATTAAACCAGTAGGTAACATCAAGGACTGATAAGCATCATAAAGACCAGATTCAACAAACACCAACTCGTAACATCAAAACCGTATCAAACCTCATCAAAAACCATGTTAAAATCAGTAAGAACAATCTTAAAAAACCAATTCAAAATAGTTTCAAATCAACATCACGACCAAAACAACAAACCGCATCAAACTTTTTCTAAAACCATAACAAACCGCAACCAAGAGTCGAACAAACCGCATACTAAAACAAGTGCAAGACCCATACGAATCATCAAGACCAACATAACCTGTCTCTGATACCAATTTTAGGATCATACATATTATTTTGTTTGATGATTCGGGTGGTCTAGGATGGTGAAAGATCAAGTAAGCCATGTTTAGAGATAGAAAGAGTAGAGAAGGTGTTCTTAAAGAGAGAAAGTAAACAAAAAAAAGATTAGATTAGAAGCACCACCCCTTCCAAGGATGGAAGAGGTATTTTTAGTTACAACCTAAACGTCCTCCTGTCGGACTGTGGATCAGGTATACAGTGGGTAAAGACCCGTCCTTCCTCCACGGTTTTACTCTAAACTAATAACTAAGCTAATAAACAAATAAATAACGATATGTCTACGAGCTAGCATATGCTAGACAATAGTTGGGGTGACCGACATTTCACTATGGAATTTTCAATTCCTAACACATACTTTGGCTGCTCACTAAAGTAAGCGGCAATTAAATGATCATAAGAACCATAACGATGTCTACATATGACGATTCTTGTACTTCGCAAACTTTCATGTTTTCGTTTATTCTTAATAAACAATGTCACACTTTTTAAAAATGCTAAGTTCACACTATTAACTTTTTCTTCTTCCGATGAGTCTGTGAACATGAATGATTCGGAGTCCATTTGGAAAATGAGATATGAGAAATATTTTCTTCGAGTTTTGTAGATATTAAGAAATATGATATTTGGAGTTGTGAATAAAAATGATGGGGTATGAGGATATTTATGGATAAATAATAAAATTTAAAATTAAAAACCTTTTTTTTGGGTAAAAGGGTAAATTACCTCGATAATTATATTAACTTCAAAAAAATAGTTAAGTACAACGGATAAGGGTGAATCCCACATCTCAACCCCAAAAGGAAAAATAAAAGCGCCTATAATGCTTAAGATCTAAAATAGGATAAGAAATGACATGCCATACTTAAGCAAAATAAATAGAAACAACCTATCTAAGTTGATCATAGAGAATAATGTCATATGCGTTAGCAAACTTCATTTGTGCGTTAGTTAGACCACAATCAGGAAAGTCATCATCATCATAGGGGTCTTGGTCATAGGTAACCTCCTTTCGTTGTTCGTATAAGCTCTTCATGCCCGCTCCACTACCACTTTTAGAACCCTTTGATGCCATATAGCTAGAAGTTCATTGTAGACCTCGAGAACTTCATCATTATCACTATCCGAATTACGCCAATCCCTATCTGTAAAAACCGGATTAACAACATTTTTTTTCCATCTTTATCCATGCTAGAACCGTGACCCTCATGAGGATTAGGAATGCTGTTCGAAACACAAGCAGGAGCAACAGTAGACGAACTTGGGGTATTATCATTGTTTTTCACCTGTCCTCCATCAAAAGTAGTAGTAATATTTGCGGTGCTAGAAGGGACATTACCACTAGGTTCAGGGACATTAACACTAGGTTCTACATTAACAGTAGAATCTTCATCCAAATCACTAATAACATCAAATGCATTAGACGTGTTCACCTCTTTAGCGTCCTTATCTGGTTTTCTAGACGTAGACGCCTCATTTATGTTGTCTTTGGAAGGAGAAGCCTTGGTATTCTTTGGAGCAACATGCCGATACTCAAATTTGTTCATTTGATAGCGTTGAACTTCTTAGTATTACCTCATTTTCGCTTCACAACAGTAAATCCCTCACTAGAAAGCCCCTTAGATACACCCAAATTAATATTCTTGCTTTTACCCGTCCCATTTACCAAACATTTAGGGGCTGCTTTGGGACAATCGTCATTCAAATGACCATATAACAAAAAAGTACTACATCGAGGAGGTTCCCACTCGTACTCAATACGAATAGTTTCTTTTGTAATAATTAAAAAGCTTTGTATTATTTATTTTTTCAACATATACCCTTTGGAAAAGGGTATTTTGTAAAATTTAGGAAGAAAATGGTGTATTCGGTTAAGTGGTTGTGACCATCAAATTTTTGCCAAAACACAAATGATCACGCAAGGTGGTGACCCGATGTAACGTTCACCACACGTGGCGGTGCCTGATGGTGGGAGAGGAGCACCTCCATAACACGCGGTCATACTTATTGCTCTTCACTCTTAGGTGCATCTTCAATTTTGCAGTATATCAAGAACACTTGTAACTCAAATTTTCATTCGTAATTATAATTATAAAAACCAAAATTGTTAGAAGGTTCATATTATTATTTTTTTAATATAAAAGGTTTTATTTCTGGAAAAGGAGAAAGTAGACACATGCCGTCCATAAAAATACTGTTAATACAAATAAGTCGTAAAAACGTTTATTTATATTTTACGATCTTCTAATGTTTTGTCGATAACAAACGTAAAATCATTTTAACGAAACAAATAGAGTACGTAAATAGTTTGAGTTAATAGTTTTCTAACACACTTACGTTTTCACATAAAACACTAAAACAAGCTTAAGTAATTTTATGATTTAGATACATATGTACAACAACTAGTGTTTACATATTAGGTTAACATATACTTAAACTAAGTATACTAAAATGGGTAAAAACATGTAAATACTAAAATGGGTAAAAACATATAAATACTAAAAATGGGTAAAAACTAGCAAATGGTATTGACCCATAACCCATGGTTTTATATATACCACTTAACCAAGTTCATTGTATCTAGAAAGAAAACCATGGATCAACCCATAACCCATGACCCATGACCCATAACCAAAAATACCCATGGGCAAAGAGGTGCGTTCCACGGATCCCTGGCTTTGTGCTAGCCGGATCCCAAGTGTAAGGGATCCGTGGGATCCGGGGAACATTAGAGAATTTTCTCTATAAATAGAGTGCCATTTCTTCCTTTCTATGCATCACTTCACACACATACTTCCCCAAAGTATTATAACCCTCTAACCTCAGATCTAAGTGATCTATGTAGTTTGTCTTTTGTTTTTGTGTGATCTTCTAGGTTCCTCTTAGAGGAGAGATCACCACTTCTTGAAGACGTGCAAGCTCAAGTCCATGAGTTGCCATGCTTCGTCATCATCAAGACAACTAAGGTTCTCTTGTTGATAGTTATTCCTTTCTCCATAGATGTTCCTTCGTCATCATCAAGACAACTAAAGAGGACAAGGTAAACAGTTTTAGGAAATTGCTTCTAGTCATTTCTATCTCAAAGTAAGACAAAAATTAGTTTTTCAATTCTTGTGATTTTTAAGAATTTTTCTTAATATCACCTCAAGCTTAAATCTGATCACTAGGATCATTTATTATGACTTGACACCTCCATAACTCTTAGTGTTATCCTTGGACATCCATTGGTAGTCATCTTGTCCCATCCCCCTTCCATAAAAAGCAATCATTTGCTATAACACTTATTACCTTTAATCATTCAAGTACCCTTTCATCTTAAACACTTAGGAGAACTGAAACATTCAAAATGAGATAGGGTTTAGCTCCTAGAAACCTCATTTCAAACCTGTCATAACTGTTGAGAGCCGGATCCCTAGGATTAGCCTAGCCGGATCCCTTCGAGGAGGGAACCGTGGGATCCGGGTGACAGTTTATATCAAACATTGCTAAAACAATCATTTCAACTCATCTTCCTAACTCAAACACTCCATCTCATCTTAAATGAGTTCCTAGATCAGTGAAACTCTGAATCTCAACCTTGTGCATGTTAATCATCACATTTCCAAGAACATTAGTGGATTAAGTCTTAAATGCAATTGCAAAGTTCTTCCCTTTATAACCCATATTGCTTAGAACACTTTAGTCATCAAACACAAACATAATTATCAGCAATTGCAACCATCCTCCTTAGTCATCTCATCATGAGAAAAGCTCCTAGTGCTTACTCATCCACTCAAGAACCACCAAAGAAACTTGCTAGAATCATACACGAAGTTTCCTCAACCGAATCATCTCCGGTTAAGTCCACCAATGCTAGGATTTCTCCTACACCAAGTAAACCAATCAAACTAATCCCCAAGAAGAGTGTTCCCACTAAGATTTCATCACCA
Organism: Chrysanthemum makinoi; assembly: GCA_910596185.1. Classification (NCBI taxonomy): domain Eukaryota; kingdom Viridiplantae; phylum Streptophyta; class Magnoliopsida; order Asterales; family Asteraceae; genus Chrysanthemum; species Chrysanthemum makinoi. The sequence continues at coordinate 149,389,232 of OU343220.1, forward strand.
AATTCTACTATACCAAACATACCCTCCACAACTCAACCAACATCATTAGTGCCCTAGCCACCTCACAATCATCTCCACACTCACACAGAAGATTTACCCTCTTGGCCATCTCATCTTTCACCATTACCAACTAATTCACTTGTAAAGATTGAGCAACAAAATCAAAGTGTTGAATCAACACTTGCTCCAAAAGCAAACTCTATCATTCCTCCCAATAGTCCATTTTGGATTATGAGAAGACATCAAAGGCAACCACCCGACCAAATGGAAGTTGATGCTTCTTTACCTCTACCCTCAAACATTGTAGAGCCACCACTTAATGAGCCTCCACCAAATCCTCCTTCATTTGAAGATCCTCAACCCACTTCACTTAAAATTTCACTTCAAGAAACTCAAAACCATGACAAGGATTGCTATCATTGTAAACATGTTGAAAGGTTGATACATGAACTACGTGAAGAGCAACGTTTCATGTTTTATCACCTCCTCTAACGTTTCGAAGAGGTTAACAAGCCTAAACTACAATGAGCATCATAGTCAAAAGCTCAAACTTAGAATGTTTAGGAAACCTTTCTCATCCTTGATCATCATTTAGTTTTAGTTGAACCTTGAATTTGGGTAACTCATTAGCATTAGTAGTACTTGTATGGCTAGTTCATTCTCTTAGTCTTAGAGATTTGTTTGGTTATCTCTTATTTTATTGAATGAACATTTATATGTTTTGATTATTCTGTGCGTTGTGCTCGTTATTACACACATATATTGTCTCCACACTAGCATTGTTTGACACATCTTCACTGCTGAAGAAACTGTCATCAGGTAGCCGGATCCTTCCAATCTAGACGGATCCCTCCAAGAAGGAACCGTGGGATCCCTGGCAAGAAGTACAATTTACTACTAACATGAGTCTTATTTGCAGGAAATTATGCTCTATGCTCTTGTTTTCTAACCTTTGTTTTGTAGTTATTCAAAATACACATGAAGATATTGACACCATAAAGCTAGGGGGAGCTTTGTGTCAAACAACATTGCAAAATCATTTGCAACTTAATCCAATTTGGATTACACTTCATGACACCCCATTGCAACATTGCAATATTCAAGGGGAGCACATTTTCGTCACTTAGACGAACCAATTGCAAACATACTTGCAAACACAATTAGTTTATTTTACGTCATGTCCTTGACGCCTTTCAAAGGATGGACTCGTCAAGGGGAGTTAAGACGAGATCCTTTCCCGTTATTTGCTCTCTATTTCTTTTTACTTTTAATTCTTTCACATGTTTTTCTTAAAAACAATGTGTTGCCTTCCTTCAAACACTTTTTCTTTCGACAAAAAGAGGGAGAAGAAAGTAAAAACTACAAATTCAAACTTTTACGAATTTTAGCTTTTCCTTAAAATAATTTTATGTTTTGTCATCAACAAAAATGGGGAGATTGTTAATACAAATAAGCCGTAAAAACGTTTATTTATATTTTACGATCTTCTAATGTTTTGTCGATAACAAACGTAAAATCATTTTAACGAAACAAATAGAGTACGTAAATAGTTTGAGTTAATAGTTTTCTAACACACTTACGTTTTCACATAAAACACTAAAACAAGCTTAAGTGATTTTATAATTTAGATACATATGTACAACAACTAGTGTTTACATATTGGGTTAACATATACTTAAACTAAGTATACTAAAATGGGTAAAAACATGTAAATACTAAAATGGGTAAAAACATGTAAATACTAAAAATGGGTAAAAACTAGCAAATGGTATTGACCAATAACCCATGGTTTTATATATACCACTTAACCAAGTTCATTGTATCTAGAAAGAAAACCATGGATCAACCCATAACCCATGACCCATGACCCATGATTCTCAACAGAATCCAAAACAACGTCAAGCTTACTCACACAAGCTAGCGACTTGTGAATGACTAACCGTAAGAAACTTAAAACGGCTCGGACACTGACCAATTATAGATGAGAAGTGTGTAGTATACTGTAACTCAAACGTGTAGTTTGAGCACGAGATCGTTCAACGAGGTTGAATGGAATTTCCAACTCACGTCTCGATTATCGGGATTTGAATGAGAAAAGGGGATAATATGATGTTATCTAAACTACGGGATAAGGAAAGCATATAGGATTAAAATCTATGGGGAAAACCTAAGAATAAAGGCAAACTACGCAATTCTACACTAAAACGCAAATACGGGATTAAACGAAACGCGAATAAAAAGCAATTACGACTAATCTAACTCCTACAAATAACCTAAAATTACTTTTACTCTAAAAATGATATTAGAAAACTAAATAAGAATTAAAACTATTTTTTTTTTGGAATTTTCTTGAATTAATTCTAATTAAAAACTAATTATTAACTTTAAAAATAAGACTAAATAACTAAAAATTATAAAAACAAAGGGGAAAATTATGAAACTACTTTTTAAAAATCTAAAATATCACAAAAGACTTTTCCAAACTAATTTTTTTATTTTTCAGATGAATTTTCTATTTTCTATGAATTTAAATCTATTTAAATCTAATTTAAATTGTGAAAAATACTAAATAAAAGGGGAAAAATAAGGAAAAATATTTTTTATGCTTTTTATATTTTTCTTAAACTGGGAAAATTGAAAAATTATTTTTTGGAACTTTTTCTTAATTATTTGCAATAAAAGCTAATTAAAAATGATTAAAAACTGTTTTTAATCAAGAAAAATACTAAACAGTAGCTAAAAATTATGAAAAATGCAGGGAAATTCTAAAATATAATTCTAAAGCTATGAAAAATAAGAAAACATAGGCTTATGTGGGAAATATGAAGGCTGTAGTGTAACTGATCCTAAATAAGCACTTTGAAAATAAGCTAATAAGCACTATAGTGAACCAAACTTCTACACAAGCTAAGTAATACCAAAACTACTCTAAAGCAACCTATTACAGCTACTCCTAACTCCTAATAAGCAATTCACCAGTGATTGAGCTAACTGCACACTCAAGCAAAACAGGCAAACAGGTCTATTGTTTGAGCTTATGTACCAGCTTATCAGAAAAGCTAGAGCCAAAAACAGATAAGTGGCCTTAAAGACCACCTAGCAGACTACACCTAAACCAAAATCGACCTAACAAGCCTTATTGAACCCTGTGCAGATGCTGCAAGTTCTGCATAAAACTGACTTTGGACACAGTTTGACTTTTTGAAACAGTGACTAGGTTTGACTTTCTTGAGATTCAAATGCAAATGTTGGACTGACCTTGATGTAATTTGATAAAATGAAAGTTATTCAAGCTATTTTATCAAGTTTTAAACCTTCATGAATTGATTCCGATGATTTTAACATTTATGCTAACAAGATCAAGTACCAAAAATATTTTGACTTATCATGAAAACTGATGCAAACTTTTGTTGAAATGATATTACTAGTGTTATTAGAGACAAATGAAACACAAAGCTTAGATCAAGACAGCCTTATTCATTTTATTAAACAATCCAAACACCCCTTTATGATAGTAAATGCAATGTATTAAAGCAAAAACACAAACTAAGCTCTAATCTATCATCAAAACAGTTTTAAATAACCTAAATGAAGCTAACAAGACAACAAGTAACAAGATTAAAACAGATCTAATAGATAATACTAATGCTACTTTTAATAAGCTAGATTGAAAAGGAAAGTTGCACTTACAATATCCATAGCCACAATGGCTTGCAAAACAGATTAAGGACCACTAAACCTACAGTATTCAACCCATATCCATCATCAAATCATACCATAACCATTTCTGAACCACATGATGCACACAGTTTGACTTTCGTTGGCCTGGAATGTTTATGAATGTAAATGAGTGTAATGGACAGTGGGGTGCAATGTAAGCTCAATAAAGCTATAATTAGCTGAAATGAGCTTATTCCATCATTCTAATTAGCTTATTGATCACTTTTAAAACATAAATGCAAGATAAAATTCAAAAGCTTGGAACTTTTATTAAAACTGAAAAGAGGTTACAAGGAAATGGAAATACAATAAAAGCTTAATAAAACATTTAGAAAACTACTGAAAATTAAAGACAATAAGCTAAAATTAAAACTAGGATTGCACCCATTCTTTGTTGAGCCAAGGGTTCCTTTTATAGCTGAGAGGAGGAGGTCTTGGATCCTTGGAAGAGCCTAGAAGGCTTATTCTGAGCCACTCAAATCATCCATCATCACCTTGTCCAATCAGAGAGCTCCATATAGTCCATTGAGGTGTCACGGCCAATGGGAGTGTGCCAATTGTCCACGTGGCAGCTATAACTGACAAGTCAGCTGGGTCTAGAAGGTGGATAAGATGCTTAGTACGAGGTTGGTGTTTGGGAGGTGGTAAATGGTGGCGTTTGGGTGAGACAGGGTGCGTTTGGGAGAGACAGGGCAAAAGGGCGCGTTTGGGATTAAATAATATTCTTCAAACGTTTTGACCGGGTATAAGGGTTGTTGACCGGGGTAATATTCGGGTCAAAGGGTGTGTTTCGGGTAGGATTTAGCCGGGTGTAGGATTAATAGTTTGGGCGGGTTGGTGCTTAAGATTGGGCCGAGAGTTTGTGAATTGGATTATGGACTTTGGATTAGTTAAATGGACTTAGGGCATATTATTAATCCAAGAGCAACCATAGGGACTCAAGTTGTATTTTCTGAAACTTCAGGGACCAGACATGCAGCTTCTGAAAGCATCTTCAAGGACCATTTTGTCAATCTTCAAATAAACCAAGGGCTAATTTGCAAATTGAATCTTCAAGGGGTTTCTGTCAGTTCTGAAAGTTCAGGGACTACTTCTGACATTTCTTCAAACTTTGATCAAATCTTCACAAATCATCCTCAGAGATTAGAAATCTTCATACATGCATAATTCTGACCTTCCGGCCGCTAAGCTCTCTTAATCTCGTGCTCGGATTTACGTCTGATTTGGTTCCTTTGCGTGTTTTTACATATCCATACCGCACAAGCACAAACTCAAGAAACCACAAATATTAGCAATAAACGGATCTTTCTTGGTTTTGGGTCGTTTTGATGATGAAAAGGTATGTGTTTTAGCACATACCAAAATACCCAGACGAAACTATTGCCGTGTCCTCACGCAATGCAATCAACTCACGCTTCTAAAACCAAGGATTTCAATCTCTTTCTACTAAACCTATGAAGAAGTAGCAAAGATTCCTCAAAAGAGATTAAGAAAGCCTTAATTCTAAAAACGCCCCGTTTACCTTTTAATTCACATATATAGATATTACGGTTACGCACATTCCGATTATGAACGACGGTTTGTTGAACTTTCATGTCGATCAATAACTCCTACATTTTTCAAACGACATGTTAGGATCACGGAGTAGAAAACACAACACAGCGTGAAGTGACCATACGGATAGAATACATCGTTCCTGATTTTTCACAAGTTCCCAAACTAAGCGTAAAACCGAAATCATTGTTAAGTATGATTCTAGATGCTAACACTACCCATGGAAGTTACTTGTGTAAATACCTTTTGTTCCCATTTTCCTATTTCCTCTAGATTTTTTTATTTTTGTGAGAAATGAATTTCTTCATAATTCTCGTTTCGATAACTTTTATTCCGATAAAGATATAAAGCTAAGTCGATAATTAGTTATCCGCCTTCTCTCAAGAATCATTGTCGTAAAAATGAGGTCCACATCAAGGAATTTTTATTCACTAACATTTTTGACTTTTTCATTTTTTCATTCATTTTTTTTTTTTTTTGCACTTATACTTTTATTTATATGAGCTGTGAACCACGGAGCTTCACGGGGTAATTCCAAGACTATAGGCTTCATGAAATGAGGATCTCGGTCTAGGCTAAGACCTCCTCACTCAATCCGCTAAAGATCCAAGGGTTCGATCTCGACACCGCAGCTCACAACTTTACTTATTACATTATCACTTATCACTGATTACCATTTATTGATCCCTGTACCCAATTTTTAATACAAAGATTCTTTTAAGAAGATAAAGAACTAACTATCGCCAAAAACTCGACATCTCTAATTATTTAGCAGATATATGGGGTGAAACAATTTTGTGGGAACAAAAGCCATAAGTACCTTCGATGGGCTCTAAAGAGAACCAACTACTCCACGCTTAGCATCTAAACTCATAAGTAACTCTATCATTTCGCGATCTCTGCAAATTTAAAATCCCAAATAATGAGATCCGCAGATGCTTAGCCAATAATTTTTAGATTATCTATGGTTAAGGGAACAAGCTAGGGCTCAACACGGCCGGTCAAGTCAGAATTCTATTCCTACTCTCACCAGCGGAAAGTAAACAAGGTGTCAAAACATATATTAACTTAGCAAATGTTTCGTCTAATGAATTCAAGTCATGCATATTTAAAGTCACTCAGGGAAACTTGCAAAATCTTGGCCTTGTGAGCTAGAATTCGCATTTTATAGCTTCTTATCTAAGAGACTGGCAAACTTTTCAATCAAAAAGACTTAACAAAAGCTTCAAAAATTTTTAAATTTTTCTCATTTTTGCACAATTTTTCATTTTCTAAGGAAAAACGGGGTTACGAGAGAAACACAACAGAGATAAGCAAGTGCGGTCAAATCAAATCGAAGATTACCCTACCCCAGACTAGAACGGAACATTGTCCTCAATGTTTAAAGCAAGGGTATCACGAAAATCTAAAAGCCGTTTATTAAGTATGCTAGAAGATAAACGTTAGTCGATAAGATTAGGATATCGGATTTCCATTAGCATCGATCATGAAACTCGAGTAGAGAAAAGACAAACTTTGAGCACGAGACTCTTCATATCGGGAACATCCTAAACACAACATCACAAACAACCAAACACGAAATCAAGAGAGCACCCCTTCGCGTCACTTATTAGAAAATAGAAAGAAGATAGAGATAAGCATGGGGTGCCTCCGAAGCGCTATGTTTTTATCACCGAGTAGCTAGCCTGACTCGTCCCCGAATTCATTTGTCCTTGGGGAAGAAAGTGGTAGAGATACCGGGTCAAAACGGTGTCCTCATTCCCGAAGGAATGACTGTGGGTTGGGTGGAAAAGAAATGTCGCTTCGAGACATCAAGAATGACTCCTCCCAAACTCACATAAGGCATATGAAAGAACGATCCACCATCCGGTGGTTTTGCGGGACGACGGGATGAAGGATCGATACGAATACTCCAAAGAAATCGGGAGTCATGGTACGAGAAGTGTGACTCAAAGGCTCATCAACGAAGGCATCCAAGAAAGGATCCTTATCTCGAATGACATTTTTAGCATAAAACTCATCAACGCGTATCCCGGTGTTGAAAATCTTGTCCTCACATGTGTGCTCAACGGGATAAGTGAGGGTCGACTCAACAGAGGAAGGAGAATCATCATTAAGCAAGCTTTCAAGAAAAAGGATATCTTGATTAGAGTCGCACCCGTCACTCAATATACGGCGGTATTGGATCATCAAGAAATAAGTCGATTTCTTCCATATCATAAGGCGGATTATCAAGAATATCGTCTTCAACCACTTTAGTCAATTCATCAATCTCCATAATATCTTCGTCAGATTCATCACTTTCTTCATCTTGCATAACATCACATGACGAGAGAGAAAGGTCGAAATACAGAGATGAGACAAGTGGTGTGCTCTGAGAGCTAGCAATATCCACCACTTCCGTTGTGGTCTCTGAATCGGACTCAAAATCTTGGTCGAAAAGAGGATTAACTTCACAAAAGGTGTAGTCATCTTTGAGTTCAAAAAGAGGATTTGAGAAAATCCTAAGTAACCTTGAAATGTCAAGAGAATCACATAAAAGCGAATCACAATCACTGTCAGATACATCCTCGGAATCGAAAAACATCTCAACATGATCATTCGAAATATCAAGAGAAAGCTCATCACAAATATCATCAACAACCCCAGACTCTCTTGGGATTGGGATAAGGCTCTCAACACTAGACGATTCCGTTTCCGGAATAGTACTAAGAGGCTCGTCCCCCATTATGAGAGAGTCAACGGTTCAACAATATTTGAAGAAATAGAATCATCGACCTCTTCCAAAATGACGTCACTTCTCAACCGGCGCAGTGGTGGGGAAGGAAGGGTCAAATGAAAGGCTCGAAACGGGAGTGGTTTCAGCCGACAAACTTTCATAATATTCTTTCATTTGGATGGAATCCTCATCATCATCATCAATGTAAGTCTCGAGCCATCGGGCACGTCTTTTAAGTGCTTGCTCAATTGTATTTCTTCAAGACACTTTTCAATCCGAGCTGCTTCGTTTTCTTCTTCGAGTAATTCTAACATAGATCTTTCGTTTCGAGATGCTCGATCTTCGGTATGTTCATTAACAAATTCTTCGAGTATTTTAAGACATCTTTGAATTTCGGAGAAATATCGGAGGTTGTGGTTGAATTTCTTGGTATTGTGGAGGTGGGTCATAAGGATAGTCGTAATTGTTACAAGGAACCTCGCTCATGACAAGCGGTTTTGCATTTGACAATCGGAATTAAGTGCGGACCTCCACAATACCACAACAACAGTATGATTGTTATGACGGGTTTGGTGAAGTATATGGATAAGGTTCATAACCAAAGGTTGTATTGTTAAATTGGGATTGACATTGAAAACCTTGGTGAGGACCTCCACAGTATCACATGTAGTATGACCGTCTCATGGTATGAGGATTGGTTAAGGAAATCGGTCGTATCATTGTAGGGATGTTGGTCGTAGACAAACTCGTTTCCGTATTCACAATGCTACAACCGGGACAATTCCCACCATTTTGAGGTCCCCCACCCCATTGACAACCATAATGGTAAGACGAAGACATCGAGAAGAATTATACGAATAAGAGGGTAAAGGGATAAAGAATTGACGGTTCGATGTAAAGAAGAATATTTTGGGTTTTAAAACAAATTTTGAAAAGGAAAATCTTTTGGGTTTTGAAAAGATATATTTACAAAAATGACGGTAACTTCACTCGGGGAAGGATCTTCAAATGCACGCGATACGAGATGGAATACGAAAACTCGCTACAAGCCCTCCCTGGCAGCGGCGCCAAAAATTGATTACATCTCAACAAGCAACGTCAAGCTTACTCCACTAAGCTGCGACTTGTGAATGACTAAACCGTAAGAAACTTAAAACGCTGTGACACTATTCAGTAACTCCAAACGTGTTAGGTTTGAGTACCGAGATCGTTCCGAACGAGGGTTGAATGGAATTTCCAACTCACGTCTCGATTATCGAGATTTGAATGAGAAAAGGGGATAATATGATGTTATCTAAACTACGGGATAAGGAAAGCATATAGGATTAAAATCTATGGGAAAACCTAAGAATGCAAACTAACGCAATTCTACAAAACGCAAATACAGGATTAAACGAATAAAAAGCAATTACGACTAATCTAACTCCTACAAATAACCTAAAATTACTTTTACTCTAAAAATGATATTAGAAAACTAAATAAGAATTAAAAAACTTTTTTTGGAATTTTCTTGAATTAATTCTAATTAAAAACTAATTATTAACTTTAAAAATAAGACTAAATAACTAAAAATTATAAAAACAAAGGGGAAAATTATGAAACTACTTTTTAAAAATCTAAAATATCACAAAAGACTTTTCCAAACTAATTTTTTTATTTTTCAGATGAATTTTCTATTTTCTATGAATTTAAATCTATTTAAATCTAATTTAAATTGTGAAAAATACTAAATAAAAGGGGAAAAATAAGGAAAAATATTTTTTATGCTTTTTATATTTTTCTTAAACTGGGAAAATTGAAAAATTATTTTTTGGAACTTTTTCTTAATTATTTACAATAAAAGCTAATTAAAAATGATTAAAAACTGTTTTTAATCAAGAAAAATACTAAAAAGTAGCTAAAAATTATGAAAAATGCAGGGAAATTCTAAAATATAATTCTAAAGCTATGAAAAATAAGAAAACATAGGCTTATGTGGGAAATATGAAGGCTGTAGTGTAACTGATCCTAAATAAGCACTTTGAAAATAAGCTAATAAGCACTATAGTGAACCAAACTTCTACACAAGCTAAGTAATACCAAAACTACTCTAAAGCAACCTATTACAGCTACTCCTAACTCCTAATAAGCAATTCACCAGTGATTGAGCTAACTGCACACTCAAGCAAAACAGGCAAACAGGTCTATTGTTTGAGCTTATGTACCAGCTTATCAGAAAAGCTAGAGCCAAAAACAGATAAGTGGCCTTAAAGACCACCTAGCAGACTACACCTAAACCAAAAATCAGACCCTAACAAGCCTTATTGAACCCTGTGCAGATGCTGCAAGTTCTGCATAAAACTGACTTTGGACACAGTTTGACTTTTTGAAACAGTGACTAGGTTTGACTTTCTTGAGATTCAAATGCAAATGTTGGACTGACCTTGATGTAATTTGATAAAATGAAAGTTATTCAAGCTATTTTATCAAGTTTTAAACCTTCATGAATTGATTCCAATGACTGATTTTAACAGTTATGCTAACAAGATCAAGTACCAAAAATATTTTGACTTATCATGAAAACTGATGCAAACTTTTGTTGAAATGATATTACTAGTGTTATTAGAGACAAATGAAACACAAAGCTTAGATCAAGACAGCCTTATACTCAGTTTTATTAAACAATCCAAACACCCCTTTATGATAGTAAATGCAATGTATTAAAGCAAAAACACAAACTAAGCTCTAATCTATCATCAAATCAGTTTTAAATAACCTAAATGAAGCTAACAAGACAGCAAGTAACAAGATTAAAACAGATCTAATAGATATTACTAATGCTACTTTTAATAAGCTAGATTGAAAAGGAAAGTTGCACTTACAATATCCATAGCCACAATGGCTTGCAAAAGCATTAAGGACCACTAAACCTACAGATTCAACCCATATCCATCATCAAATCATACCATAACCATTTCAACCACATGATGCACACGTTTGACTTTCGTTGACTGAATGTTTATGAATGTAAAGTGTAATGGACGTTGGGGTGCAATGTAGCTCAATAAAGCTATAATTAGCTGAAATTAGCTTATTCCATCATTCTAATTAGCTTATTGATCACTTTTAAAACATAAATGCAAGATAAAATTCAAAAGCTTGGAACTTTTATTAAAACTGAAAAGAGGTTACAAGGAAATGGAAATACAATAAAAGCTTAATAAAACATTTAGAAAACTACTAAAAATAAAGACAATAAGCTAAAATTAAAACTAGGATTGCACCCATTCTTTGTTGAGCCAAGGGTTCCTTTTATAGCTGAGAGGAGGAGGTCTTGGATCCTGGAAGAGGCCTAGAAGGCTTATTATGAGCCACTCAAATCATCCATCATCACCTTGTCCAATCAGAGAGCTCCATATAGTCCATTGAGGTGTCACGGCCAATGGGAGTGTGCCAATTGTCCACGTGGTAATAATGCAATCACAAGTCACTGGTCTAGAAGGTGGATAAGATGCTTAGTACGAGGTTGGTGTTTGGGAGGTGGTAAATGGTGGCGTTTGGGTGAGACAGGGTGCGTTTGGGAGAGACAGGGCAAAAGGGCGCGTTTGGGATTAAATAATATTCTTCAAACGTTTTGACCGGGTATAAGGGTTGTTGACCGGGGTAATATTCGGGTCAAAGGGTGTGTTTCGGGTAGGATTTACCCGGGTGTAGGATTAATAGTTTGGGCGGGTTGGTGCTTAAGATTGGGCCGAGAGTTTGTGAATTGGATTATGGACTTTGGATTAGTTAAATGGACTTAGGGCATATTATTAATCCAAGAGCAACCATAGGGACTCAAGTTGTATTTTCTGAAACTTCAGGGACCAGACATGCAGCTTCTGAAAGCATCTTCAAGGACCATTTTGTCAATCTTCAAATAAACCAAGGGCTAATTTGCAAATTTCTGAATCTTCAAGGGTGTTTTCTGTCAATGCGAAAGTTCGGGACTATTTCGACATTTCTTCAAACTTTTGATCAAATCTTCACAAATCATCCTCAGAGATTAGAAATCTTCATACATGCATAATTCTGACCTTCCGGCTCAGCTTAAGCTCTCTTAATCTCTCGTGTTCGGATTTACGCCCGATTTGGTTCCTTTTGCGTGTTTTTACATATCCATACCTCCACAAGCACAAACTCAAGAAAACCACAAATATTAGCAATAAACGGCTCTTTCTTGGTTATTTTGGGTCAGTTTTGATGATGAAAAGGTATGTGTTTTAGCACATACCAACCCATAACCAAAAATACCCATGGGCAAAGAGGAGCGTTTCACGGATCCCTGGCTTTGTGCTAGCCGGATCCCAAGTGTAAGGGATCCGTGGGATCCGAGGAACAGAGAGAATTTTCTATAAATAGAGAGCCATTTCTTCCTTTCTATGCATCACTCTTCACACATACTTCCCCAAAGTATTCTAACCCTCTAACCTCAGATCTAAGTGATCTATGTAGTTTTGTCTTTTGTTTTTGTGTGATCTTCTAGGTTCCTATTAAAGGAGAGATCTCCACTTCTTGAAGACGTGCAAGCTAAAGTCCATGAGTTGCCATGCTTCGTCATCATCAAGACAACTAAGGTTCTATTGTTGATAGTTCTTCCTTTCTCCATAGATGTTGGGTTGAAGGCATTAGTGAAGAATGCTAAAGGTGTCAAGACGAAGGCATTAGTGAAGGGTGCCAAGCGTTGTGTCAAAGGCATTAGTGATGGATGCCGAAGAATCAAATCAAGTCGCATTTGGGAAGAATGCCTAGGTCGTATAATCGATGAGGTGCATCGTTATACATATAAGTATTTGTTTGTTTGTTTCCAAGGATGGTGATATCCTTGATGAAGGTGTAACAAGGAATTGATCTCCTTGATATTAGGTGTTGTGTTGTGAAGGGTAGTAGTTCCTCCATAGTAATGGAACTAGGTGCTTAGCCTAGTACCTAATAAAGGGTAGGCGACGTTGTGATAGGATTAGTTCTCCTAAGGTGTGAAAGAGCCTAGTACCTAATAAAGGGTAGGCGACGTTGTGATAGGATTAGTTCTCCTAAGGTGTGAAAGAACTCGGTGGTTAGCCTAGCACCGTATAAAGGGTAGGCGACGTTGTGTTAGGTGTGGTTCGCCTTGGTGTGAAAGAACTAGGTATTTAGCTTTGTACCGGAAAAAGGTTAAGCGACGTTGTGAAGGCTTCTCCGCCATAAGGAGTTGGTGTAGTGCTTACGAACTCTCGAGTAGGTGACTCGGAGAGTGGAGTAGGGCAAGGAAGGTGTCCTTGTAGCCGAACCACTATAAATAACTTGTGTCGTGGTGATGTGCTTCTTACTCTTTATATTTCATTACACGTTTATATATCTATCTATCAACGTCCAACATAAACAATCAAATAGATTGACATAAGTCGAACTAAATATTTATTAGGAAGTTTTAAATTTGTAAAACTATTCAACCCCCCTTCTAGTTTTCCACAAATACTCTTTACGGTGCATCCCAATAGCAACATGACAACATCATTTATGCATTGTTAAATGGTCGTCTATCGGTAGTGTATAACAAATCAACAAATGCCTAAGATCTATGTATACAACTTGTAAGACACATATCGAACTCGATTATGTCCTTATAGTCTTATACTTTTGAAATTAGCATCGTTTACTTTTAACTAAAAAAGTTTTCCAAACGTTATATACGATGATATCTTATTTATGTACTTCTTACTTTCTTAGAACTGTTTGTAATTGAAAGTGAATATATAACGCTGAGACGAGAAAGTATTTATTTAACTAGGTATTTGCGCCCGCTGCGTTGCGGCGAGTACTTTCTGCATGTGTTTGGTTCTATGTTTATATGGCACTTATCTGTGCGAGATGTTTACAATTTGGGTAATATAGTTGTGCATGATGTGTTTGCATGGTTCTTTTCGCCAGTGTTTTGTAACCTTGTTTTTGGGTTTGATATTTTTGGGCTTTTCTTTTGGGCTTTTAGAGTTATGGCTTTAGTTAGGGTTGTTTGGTATTTATTTTGGGTTGGACACTCTTTTATAGTAACAAAAAGGATAATAGCCCGCTGCGTTGCCGGTATTATATTTTTTTTCCGAGTATAAGTTTAGGCGGTATTATATGTTGCTGTAAAAAAAAAATTTAGTTTTTATTGCTAGAGTGTCTTACATGTACTGCCACAATGAAGACACGTATACTTTTTAAAACTAACAAAATCAAATAACTATAGTAGAACTTACTCGTAACCCAAATCAGTTATGTACGAAAAAACTTCACTTTTCAAACAAAAGAGCCGCACCAGTTACATCAAAAGTACATATAAATGGAATTTCAGGTTCTCTAATGCTTCTTCGCACTCCTTCGCCTCAAGTGCATGCTACACCACCATTAATAATCACCAAGCCGATTCGAGAATTTAGCCAATTGAACAACCAAATTTTGAGCCCAGATTGAATCTAGGCAATTGACAATATTAGTATACACAAAAAAGGTAATAATCAAATGAAGTTGTGTGACAGACCCAAGCACCATAAGTCGAACATGGGTTGTTGAAACTATTTTGCAGGTGGCTTCAACGACCGCAGAAAAAACAAAAATCATTCGGCTAAGCAAGAAACGGCCAATGATGTTGTGGTGTTGCAAGAATCTGTAATAAGGCATTTATGTGAGTCATGTGAATTGAAGATTAAAAAGAAAGATATCAAGATAAGATTTCAAGAATATCTTACAAAAAATTATGATCCCACCTCATCTTCACCCTCACCCTCCACAACAGCTCGCCCTACGCCCCGCATGCAGGAAACCTGTTAACAACCAATTAGAACCCGATTAGCCAACTTGACCCATTTTCACAAAAATCAATCACAATCTGGATCAACAATCAACGCAAGAGAAAGTGTTAATAACTCTATACGTTAACTTTTTACATCACAGTAAACAACGCACATGAGGACAATATGGGCCAAACACGTTCAACCCATTTGCTTATAGATTCAGGTTTATTTTTATCTCCAGTAGTCCAAGATGAGTCAAATGTAGAAACTTTGTTTATAATTAATATGGGTCGAACGAATCAGATGGGTCAAAAGTTGCTCAGAGTGTATTCGCCTAAAACATACTGAATTGTTTGATTCATTAACAAAAATGAGTGTTACAGGTTCAAACCCGAGAAGATTCATTTTGATCTGTCTCGAGTCTTATTAATGATCCGTTTAACCCATACATACACCTTTACGGACATTCCGTTTGCCCCCTACTCTATCATATGCCAAGTAAAAAAGTTACAATTTCATGAGGAACAAAGAACCTTCAAGAAAGAAAAGTTACCTATACGGTATATGTTTATGTGTTTGAAGATCCCCATACTTTTTTGCAAGCCCAAAATCAAATGCACACACTTGTCATAGGAATAATATTGAAAATATGCTTAGCTTGCACCAAACATAAGGACAATCAAATATTACAATTCTACAAATTTATTAGAAACTCGATAATGTTAGGAACAATGATAGGAAGTTTGGAAATCACCTGATTAGCCTTACGCCCAAGGCTCATGAGAAAATTGTGAGGCTTCAAGTCACGGTGAAAATTGTCAGCCTTACTACCAACAACCAATTAGAACCCGATTAATATCTACCAAAACAGTAAAATAGAAGTTATTAGTGTAACTGAAAATAAACCTTTTATCATATATACAACAACCTTAACCAATTAATTTCACCAATTAATTTCACCAATTAACTTCACCATAGCCTTCTTAGTCGCTCATATTCGCAACTTTATTCGATATCACTCATAACACCTAAGACCTAAAAATCCAACCTTTAATTATAGATAAACAAATCGTAATTCCTGTAACTCATGAATGACACAAATAAAATTAAATAACATAAATCCCAAATATTTCTTTAGCCATTAAATCTCAAATTCGAATCAAACCTATTGTTACAAAAAAAACATACCTACCTCCGTATCCACAACCTTCATATCAGATAGGTAGTCGCCGTCTATTTCTCCCACCCTTGAACATATCAAGACGGTATAGCCTACGAAAAAAAATTATTAAAAAACATACACTTTTAAGGATTTAAAACCTACACACTCATCTCTTCCACATACCTGCTTCTTGTTGAAGCTTCTTCCAGCTACATAATAAAAAAATCTCAGCACAGGAAGAGGCGGTGAGTTTAGAGAAAGGCGGTGACTTTAGAGAGAGGCGGTGAAGTATATCTCGTAGAGCTGGATATCAGAGGGAAACGTTGAACGCTGATATATAGGTGGCCCAACTTCACCTCACACTAAACAGGCCGGATTATAGAAAACGGGCTCAAAGAATTAGGCTAAAAAAAAAGGAATATTCGCTCGAATATGAAAGATGCTTTCGCGTTATGTATGATAGATATAACGGAAAAAGGCCGATGACGCAAATTTGATGTCATAATTTAGATAGTTGTTGACGCTCTATTATACTCCCTCCGTCTCATATTTACTGTTCACTTTAAATTTTCTAGATCTTTCATTTCTAACTTTGATCTTAAATATTTTTAATTGTGTTATATAATACTTGATGCAAAATATATGAATAGATTGAGTTTTAAATGTATTTTTTATTGATATAATTTTTATTAAATATTATATAACATAAATAAAAATATTTAAGGTAAAACTTAAAAAAAAAAGACTTAAAAAATTAAAACAAGAAAATTAATATAGGACGGATGTAGTATATAGTATAATTAGCTCATTTATTGACTACTAACACGTATGCAAAAGTTTATAATGAAACTGGTCTACTGTCGATGCCGTGAACACGAGTTAAAGAATGTCGATACAGCGTCACCAAGAATTTAACAAAATTGTTACACCAAACACACACATTTAATTTCCAAAGAGATCAAGTGACGTGGCCAAGAAGTTTCTAACACATGGTAGATGTTTCAAGAGCCAATGGTCCCACGTGTCACAGACCCACATCACTACCGCCTTTTAACTCTCATTATCACCTCACAACCAGTTAATTATACACATCGTTTTCATTTTCACTCGTAAGTTACGCACCAATTAATTATATTAATGGTGGT
>OU343220.1:149406404-149521723 GCA_910596185.1 Chrysanthemum makinoi
CATTCCTGCTAAAGATGTCTCGGATGAATCTGAAAAGGTAACATCTTCTGTCTCTATGGGGATTTATATACCAGGTAAGCGGAAGAAAAGGATGTCTAAAAGGAGACATGTTACTCTAAGGAGATCTGTGAGATCAGATGGGACATACACTTCTAGGATTCATAAGTTACTCAGAGGAAGTTCTTTGGATCTAAAGGATGCTGATTCAACTTTTATTAAAGAAGGATTTGCTGATGCTTTTCTTGAAGGGTCTCATGATGTATTAACTGCTTGGACTTTGACTGATGGTCAGCTTAATACAATTTTTAGGGCTGGATAACTCTTATATGCATTTTACCTTTTTGAAGGACATACTCCATATGGTGGATAGGCAAGATTTGAATACTCACTATGGCCTTGTCACAAAGCATTATGCTACTCATTCACCACAGGGTTCTGGGTTATACTTGTTGGGTGATCTTCATGTTCTGTTTGACTCTCAATCTCCTAATGGTAAGGGATACTCAATTTGGAAAGATTCACATAAGTGGAAGATTGAGACTTGGATATTTTATCCTCTTCCCTGTGTGCATGTGGTGGAGACAGAAAATGGGCTGACTGTGTGTATGTTCTCTGATAATATTTATCCTTTGTCTGTGAATTTGATGAGAAGCATGCTTAGACAGAAGTTGGAGGTTCCTCCTGATCCAGTAGGGAATGATATGTTACATGCTGAACAATTGATTGGTTTGATTAAGACTCAACTTCAGCAACAACAAGCATCTTCTTGATTTTGGTATCTTGTATTATATGTATTATTTGTTTTCTTTATTTATTTGTTTCATTATTAGTTTAAAAAAAAAAAAAAATCTATGTATATTCTTTGTTTGTCTAATATTTCTTGCAGCTTTGTTGTACATTTCTATGTTCATGGTTATCACCTCACCAGATGTGCCTTGTGTATGTCAAAGAGTTTGCTAGTCCAAAGGGTACAGCTTTGGTAAAGACACCTCAAATCTGTTGATAGCTGTAATGGTTTGCTCAAAATCATAGGGTATGCAACTCACATGCTTAATTGCTGAGGGTTGTATGGTCATCAATTCACCATGGTTTATTCCTTTTTGAAATCCAAGAATTGGCTAGCCCACAAGTATATGGCTTGTGGTAAAGGCAGTGGAATACCATATTTGGTACTCAATTCACCAAGGGGATTCTTTCTACCTAAGAATTGACTAGTCCTGAGCAAGCGGCTACAGGTAAAGAAATGTCAAATCTGTTCATAGTTGTTGGTTTGCTAGTAAATCAGATGGTTATCAGTGTACCATAGTTTTCGAACTCAAACATATGGCTACTCCAGTAGTAATGGCTATTGGTAAAGAGACATCAAATCCATTATTTTCAATGATTCACCTCTCACAGGAGTTAACATACCTAGATGTGATGAGAATAGTATGAAACTAATATGTTTTGATGTACCTTTTGTCATTTGTTGCAGCAAAGATCTGGAGCTTTAAAGGTTTATCATCATAGAGATGTTATTGTTTTGGTTCTTTGCTGCTGATGTTCGAATACAATCCTCTTGTTTTGAAGTGTTAAAGATCTATCAAGAAAATGGAACTTAACCAAGTCAAATTCCAGTTTAGGGGAGGATTGTTGGGAATTATTTAAAGTAGGAATTCTGCTGAAAATAATGTTGAAGGAATCTGCTGAAGTACATGGATTCTGCTGAAGAAGAGTTTCTGTTGAAGTAATATAAACATGTAGTTTGTTTCTACGGAGATAGATATTCCGTGTATTCTATAGTTAGTTAGGATATGCATGAGCTTTATTAGGAAGTTATAATGTATATCTTATTTAGTTTTATGTTTATACGTTTCTTGGGAAACGGGTTAGGGTTCCTTATCTATAAAAGGAACACAATAGTATGAATGATGTACGAGTTGGAAAAACAAAGTTTTAGTATTATTAAAAAGATCCATAGAGGATCAAAGAGTTCTTAGTTATTTGTGTTTGTTCTTGTGTTTAATTTCCGCTTAAATACAAGTTATAGAGATTGTCTTTTAGTGTGTTTGTGATTACATAAACATTACTAACGATCTACGAGTGCTCTAAGATCTATCAAGGTCTTAGGTTCAACAAATGTCGAGGGTGTTAACAGCATAGTGTGAAAACACATCTCTAATTCTTACAAAGGTTGTTCCTGAACTGGAGGCCCTCAAAAAGGCTAACACGATATACCGAAGTACATCTACAGTTCAGGTGAGTCGCTGAAGTACACCGAAGAATCACTTCACGACTGTAGACCGTTTGAGACACACTAAGCGTAATCCATATAGAATTACCGAAGTGACCTGCTGTCAGGGCTGTTTGATGTTGACCGTGGCAGGAATTTTCATTCAATCACTGAGAATCACAATTGTAAATCCTCTCATAAATGTTCTGGCAGATTGTTAAGATCTGCGTAGGACTCTAGAATATATCACTTGTGTTCTTATTGTTGAACAACAAATGATGAAATGTTAAGTGTTCCTATGAGATCTTTTAATGAATCTCGTGACTCTAGACTCAATTAGTGCATTTTGGTTTTCCTGAGCGGAGACTAGGAAGAGGGTCTCCTTCTTCAATACCAACGATCTCTAAGAGAAGGATGCTAGATTATGTAGGGTTCCCAGTGAGAATGAAACAAATCCTTTTAAGAGGAATTGAGTGGCTAGAAGGTTTAGTGCAGTACGTCACTGGGTCCATGACGTCTTTGTCTTCAATACCAGTGTCATCTTAGTGAAAACCAGTAGCAGATGAATTGAACCCGGTTTCTGCCCTAAGGTTGATTATGGAGGGCTATTTCTTTTCACCCTTTCTTTTGATTTTCTTTTTAATTCTTCAACCCCTTCTTTCACCTTTCTCACATTACTCCTTTTTTCAGTCATACATAAGGACTTCTAATACTAACTATGGGTAATGTCCTTGGGTAGATCCCTCCGGCTTTGGCGGATCATAGGACGAATTTCCTATCCTTAGTCACCTTATAACTCCATGACTATTCCTATGTTGCCATGAAAAAAAATTTCTTGAAAATCTCTCAACGTGTTTATGATTATAAAACACATTTTGTTAACACCTTGAGAGTATTGCATTTTCAGAAACACTCCCCCTTCACATGTGCTTATATTGTTTTAACTTAAATCTGCACATAGAGGGTAGAGTTCGCACTTTTTGAATTGATCGAATTTCAATGAATAAGACCGATTCGAGACACGTTTACATCACCAATGAACTTAGCTTGAAATTATTAGCCGGCCTGGTCAAGTCCAAAGAAAGTTTCTCGAAATTGTACATTCTACTTAGACAAGTCCTATTCGAGACACGCTTACATCACTGGTTAGACCAGCTTGAAATTATTACCAGTCCAGGAACAAGTCTTTTTGAGTACTGACTTTATTTTATCGTCAATTCATTGGTTTCTTCTGAGTCGAGCTCTTTTGAGATTCAACATTGATCATAAAACATTTTTTATCACATTTTAATCACGTTTCTCCCCCTCAAAAATAGCATATCCATGATGTTTTTGAAACAAAATGATTAAAAGATATGTTTTATGAAAAACATTTGGAGAGAAAATGATTTAGCATGAATTTTGGAACAATTTTAGTTTAATACTCCCCCTTAAAGAAAGCATATTTTTCATACAGAAAATTTAGAATCAATTAAGGGTATAGAGGGAATTATCTTGGTACCACATGTGAGAAATTTTGAAAAATCGTTTTAAAAAATTTCGAATCAATGGTACGCAAGATGAAGATTTTAAAAAATCTTTTGAAGATATTGAAGAAGAATTATCTTCATTTGTTTTAGGATAAGTGCTCGATATTTATGAAAATCGATTTTACGTAGCACTTTCCTTTCTTTAAAGATCGGGTTACAGTCTGAAGTAACTGCAAGCCATTATGATTTTAGGAAAAGTGCTTGAAAAAATATTTAAAACCTTTGTTTTGGATAAGCACTTTCCTTTCTTTGAATCGCGGGTCCTGAACTGATGTGTCCAAAAGCCATTATTTTGAAGTCTAGGTTTCGTACTGAAGTATACGAAAGCCATTATTTTGAAGTCCGGGTTTCGTACTGAAGTATACGAAAGCCATTATTGAATAAATTTTGAGAAACGACATGTTTTAGAAAACATTTAAAGAACTCTCGCTCAAGCATTTGTACATGTCCGTATCATTGTTAAATGACATTTCTAGAAACGTACAGAATATTGATTATACGAGAGACATGTCGTGAGAAGAATATTTTTGAATTTTTTATTTTATATTGTTTTTGTATTTTTGGAAAGATTTTATATTTTTATATTTTGCTTTTGTTGGTTTTATAAAAGAAATGGAAAATCAAAGATAGAAGATTGAAAGAATGAAAATACGGATTTGTTTGATTTGTTAACATATTGAATGTTTGAGCTGAATGACCCGTTGTAACAAGAAAATTTTCCAATTTGTTGATTTTTTCGTTTTTCTCAAGAATTTCATCAAGAAGAGAATCTTCTCATTTTGAAAAATCAGCAATCAACTCTTTCTTCTCTTTTTCAAGATCAGAATAAGTTGCTTTTTGTTTAGAAAGTTGGTTTTTAAGATCAGAAATTTCCTCGTTTAAAGATTTAATTTTCAAGCTCAAATTAACATCAAGTGTGTCATACTTGATTTGCAATTGTTTTTCTCTTAAAATGGAATTTCGATAACCAATTTCTAATTCTGACTCTTTGTTTTTGTGAAATTCAAAAGCTTTTGCATTCTCCTTGTACCTGTCAAGCTCAGCGGTTAATTTATCATTCGCGGCCTTAACATCACTATTTACCTTTTTCACTTTCTCAATTTCAATACAACAATTATTAATTAATGTTTTAAAGAGAGCACGTGTTTCCTCGTCATTAGCACCATTCTGGTCACCTTGACCGTTATTAGGATCCATATATGGAGTTTCTTAGTTAACATTGCTATTAACTTGCTCTCCCACATATGTGTCATAATAAGGTTCGGGAGACACAGAATGTGGCTTCTAATGAGTAAACGGATTAGCTACATTACTATAATTTGGTACCTCATTGAGTGGATCTGTGTCGTAGCGGAGGTGTGTCAAAAGTATCTTGCTTGATGTTGTGTCATGCTGAATGACTGTATGACTAGAATTTGTATTATCGTTTGCTTTATCTGCCCATCCTAAATTCCTGAAGTCGTATTCCTCAGCAGTCAACTCTATTCCCGATTCTTCTTTCAGTGCTAACATCAACATGTACTTGATCCTTTCAAGCTTTGTCGGTTTGACACTGCATGCAGAATCTTGGCTTTGAGGTTCGAAGGTAGCATTCTGAACCGAAGTCATAAAACAGTTATCTCCATTTTGATATACCATATTCAAATGCACAATCTGACCCCCCTGATTTCCAACATACTTCCCTGCATATTGCATCTGATTCCCCATTTGTATACCGTGAAAATCCTTGACTCCAATAACATCAACCATTTGTCCCGACTCTATGTATACTTGGTTGACAACTGCTATTGAACTGAAATCCATGTATTGGATAATGAAGCAATAGCATTTGTGAAATCAGTTTTGAAACAATCTTCCTGAGTTGCCATTGATGAAGGTATTTGATGATAAAGTTGATGTAGGATCGATTCAACCATAAAGGAGTTGTGTTTGATGAAGATTAAGCTCGGTTGTTGTAGTGAAAATGCAACTTAAAACCTCAATAACTTTTGTTGACATTTTAGGACTCGAAGGTTGACCAAATAAACTCTGGACGTGTCATTCTCCTTGTTCTCAGATCGTTTTGATGGGTAGAAAGCTGAAAGGAGTTCGGTTCAAAGTTATGGCGTTTGAAGTTTTTCGAAGATCTTACTCGTAAACTTGTTCTTAGTCATAGGATTTAGTGCCTAGAAGTAAACTTCCTTAGGTAGAATTCCTTGGCGTATTCCATCAGTAGGATTTCTTCAAGTAGATTTCCTTACAGTAAGATTAGGTTATAAACCAAATCCTTCACACTTGTCCAAGTGTGAGAGATATCCACAAGTCGGTGTTTTTAGCTTATCCAAGCAAGGAAAACGAAAACCGATGTTAACGAAGATTCTTTACCAAATCCTTACGAGTGGGATTTGGTTCTTACGAGTAGAACTAGGGTTTTGACTTTTCCTTACAAGTAGAAATAGGTTTTGACTTTCTATACTTGAATTCCTTACGAGTAGAATGCCTAGAGTTTTTGCAAAACACTAATTTTCACCCAAAAACACGATTCCAAATGATTTCTTTTGCACAAACTTCTTCCAAAACACTTAATGATCAATAAAAACTACAACTTTAAGCTTAAAAACACGTAAAAATCAAAACTTTAAGACAAAAAGCCCACGTTTATAGGAAAAACGCAACTTTATGCTAAGTTTTAACAAAAAAACGTAACACAACACTCCTAAACCATTGTTAGGTAATTGATACCAATTGTAGGACTTTGTTTTTCTATCAACCTTATCACACAATAACAACCTTATGCGTAATAACACACGATAAAACAAGCAAGATGAAGCAAAGAAAGGTGGTGACTTGAATGATGATATGTATGTTTTAGAGAGATAAAGAAAAGAACATGAAACTATATTTCATAAGGAAAAACACACACTTACACACTCAAGCACACCGCTCAAATGACACATTTGAGGGGTATTTATACTTCCTTACTAAACACCCTAAGGGGTATTTATAACTTACATAAGGCTAGCTTAACATAACTATTAGCCATTTAGCTTAGCCCAATCCACGAGCCCGTTGACTATTCTATCACGATATCTAACACACGTTACAAAGTTCCTAAACGTGAATGACCATCACTTCTATTAATTACTATTAAGGCTAACACTCACCATATAATATCAAGGGTTATAATGTGGTCGGCTAAGGTCTAATCCAGTTAGGTTAAGAAAAACATGTCAAAATTTTAAAAATGGCATAATTTTTCAAAATAAACTAGAAAAACGAGGGTGAAATAAAATTCAAGAGATAATTCTACTCTCGTCCCCCCACTTGAATTGTACAAAGTCCCTTTTGTACTAAGCGTTAAATAAAGTTGAAGAGAAAAGTAGAATTATAGCGAGAACTTCCCTGAAATTTGCTCCAAAAAGAAAAAAGTCCCACAAAAAGAGTCGTGCCTTCGCATAAGCATCCACGAGCAAAATTTAATCCCTGAAATCACACTACCGACAAGCATAATTCTAAAGAAGAAAAAAAATGAAAAAGAAACCTAACTCACTTTCGTAGGAATCACGGTTGCATTTAGCGTATGCAACAAGCCTTTTAAACTACTTGGTGTCCCAAGTGGACGAGTGTAGTCTCGTGAGGGCTTACAGGGAACATACCTGCAAAGTTTATTTGAAAACTAATACAAGGTTATTGTGTTTAAAATGAAAGAAGTGTTACAGAGGATAGTTACGTCGTAACTCCCATAAGGAGTTACGCCGTAATTAAGCAAAACCTGACAGATGCTACAGGGGTGTAGCTATGGCGTAACCATTGCCTGGAGTTACGCCGTTATTGGAAATGCTCTGAAGAAGATTGTTGCACAAAAGGTATGTTACGGCGTAACCATAAGGATGAGTTACATCGTAACTATGGACAGATCAGGTCCCCAATCAGCATGTTGCATCAACTTTTCCCGAAATACTGCAAAAATGGTTAAAAACACAAAACCCAACAGAAATGGAAATAAAACAAGATGAAAGGGATAATTCGGGTTGTCTCCCGAAAGAGCACTTTTCTTTATTTACGAGTCTTTAAGTTAGACTCAGAGCATCGGCGCTTAGAAGTGCTTGTTTGTTATTTCGTGGATATGACAATCTCCACGTTGAATCCAACTGATCAGATTCTCATCACGTTTGTAGCCTGTCCCCATCTCTAAACACCCCAAGTAAAAATTATTGATCTTTTGGTAAGGGTGGTCGATACCTTTGGCTCTTCGTCACTAATGTCGAGTAATGGCTGAGCATGGCTCAACTACCTCTTTGTCCACTTTTTAAAATTCTTAACAGTCTGTGGCATTTTAAAAACCGTTTTATCTTCGCCAATGTTTAACCATACAAGCCCTTCCTTGTCATCTTTATCTAGCCCAGATAGTTCTTTAAAAGGTTTCCCGAAAATCACCCCGGTTAGCCCATCTTCCACAAACTCGCTAACGTCATCCAAAACCACAAAATCGACCAAAAATGAGTGTGTCCCAACGAAGACACGGATGTTTTTTGCAATCCCTAGGAAATTTTTTCCTTTATATACAAGTTCTTTTTCCATCACCTGGTTGTAGCATTCCTTTGAAATGATATTAACTGGGGAATTTGTGTCGATGAATGGATGGAAATCAATGAACCCAATCTTGCATGAAATTTTCAGATAATAGGGGTTCCTATGATGGATTCGTGCTCCCATCTCATAAAACTTGGGTTGATCAGATTGTGAAAATGTCTTTTCAGAGTTGTTGTGCCAATGGACCATTTCGACGTCGCTAGAGAAATCATCGGCACTGACTCCTAAGTCTTCTTTTTCAAAATTTACGAACACATCAAAATCCTTCCCTGAAGCTATCTCGCCAAGATTTGTAGGAGTTTTCGGAGAGTCACTAAGAAAATCTTCCAATGCATCGCCAAAATCACCATTAGGATCAATTGCGCAAACTTTTTGAGGAGTGGACAGAAGTTCGTTAGGTCTAAATGTGTCAACCTCCCCGTTAGCTTCTAGAGTTAATTTTTGGGCGAAGACATCCACTTTTGTATGGGCAGTAGCAAGCATTGGTCTTCCTAAAATGATAGGTATTCGGTTGTCTTCTGGAATATCCAGAATCACGAAATCAACCGGGAAGAGAATTTTTTTTATCTTTACCAATACATTCTCCACGATTCCCAAGGGTGACTGCATGGACCGATCGGCCATTTCAATCTTCATTTTAGCTGATTTAAGGTCTCCGATACCCATACTTAGGAACATTGAACGAGGCATTATGCTTATACTCGCTCCAAGATTAGCTAGGGCGTTACACATATTTAGACTCCCGATCAAGCAAGGGAGAGTGAAACATTCGGGATCTTTTTCCTTTTGCGGCAATTCATTTCTTAAAGCTGTTGAACATGTCACACCCCCAAATTACCTGGTTTGCAGCGGAATGGAATTCCTGGGGGATGACTGTCATAGCGTCACAATCACAGTTATATTGAACGACCTAAAGTGCCGTTTGAGAAGAACATCGTTTGATATAATAAAACGTTCAGAGTTTACAAAAGATAGGTCCCAAATGAAATTAGACATGTGCGGAATTAAGTTTGTTACAATCCAAACGATGTTTTAAAGTGCATAAAACCCAAGTGAGACGCGTCGACACCGCGACTCTATGATATGTCCACATGCATGCCATGAAGTGAATGCCTTAGTTACCTGAAAATACATTGCTAAAAGTGTCAACACAAAGGTTGAGTGAGTTCATAGAGTTCATGTAAAACGTTTTATACGACTACCACAAGTATAGGCCATGTATGACAAATATGTCACATAAAAATGTTACAATTGCTATAAGCACATGACGGCTAGACTGATCATGATGTTAAGCCCCAACGAGTGTTTTGCCAAACAACTCAAATAATGATATTAAATGAAATGCATCCGTTTGACGGTTGGAATCCACCAACCGGATGGAGGAGTCACCCTCGATAGATCTATCCACTCACCCTCGCTTACCCAGTAATTAACTGTTCATCATTTCTGATATGGGGACATTCAATTGGCAATGAAGTAACTTAAGCAATGTAATGAATTTGATATACTTGGTATCGTAATAAAATGATGTGCAATGTATTCTCCCCGTAGGTTTGAAATAAAGTAAAAACTTGAATAAATCGGGGCTATGAAAACTCACCTTAGAGTGTAGTGACATAAGCAATTCAACATTGTCAAGAAGTATAGCGAGCAGTATAAAAAGTATGGCTTAACGATATGGAGGCGTAACCTAATGAATATAAACTCGTCTCAAAATATAATACTGAATAGTAATCGATATGCAGTATAAGTTTCAAAAGGTAATACGTTTTAGTTTTCGTGGAAGTTTCGTATCAACGTTTGTAAAATGTTTAGTTTCATCATTCGTGTGGTGGTATGAAAATCTAGACTCGAAAACACATATCAAAGTATAAAATATATAGTACACGTATGAAAGAAAATAAACATGTAAGGATCGAGTAGCAATTAAGTTAGATATAAATAGATTAGCTAAGTTTAACTAATAACTAGTCTTTAGAAGTTTACCTTATATTTATTGGTTATTGGTTTTATAGTCCGATAATAGTCTAATAGGAAATCGCCCGATATTTTAAGTCCAATGTCTCAAGTCTATCACGAGAATAATAATCCGATATGTCCACAAATATGTCCGATTATATAGTCCAAATAATATCAATTCATTACGTTTAATATGTCAAAGTCCGATAGTCCAAATAGTATCAACTTGATATATGTCAAATATATATATTCTAATAATGATGATAAGGTTTATAGTCCATTAATAGTTTGTAAATTATTCCAATATAATCCAACAGTTCAATGCCTAAGTCCACTTAATAATCCAATAAGTAGCATAATAATCCCAAGTTCAATATCTAAAACCTTTGTCCAATGTCATATATATATATGTATATATTTAGTCCGTTATTTATTTATCATGCCCAAATATAAGTCTGTTATAAGTTAAATGTCAAAACAAACCAAGCGCCCCTCTTGGGGCTGTGATACACATAACGAATACCCCCGCTGGGTGATCCGTGACTTGACAAGTAACAAACACTCATCGCGAGTTCGTTAGCTAGCCGATAATCAAGCCAAACGTACCCTTTGACTACTGTAAACAGAAAACAATAACACCCCTTGGTGTTAACTGTTGAGAACCGAGAGCACAAGTACAAATCCTTACGGGTATTGCGACTGGCCCGTGTAAAACAAAACAGCCCCTGTGGGGTTTTCTTCTTGGACTGAGTACAAACCAAACAACCATTTGGTTGTTTTCGAGCACATCAAACAAACACACCCTATCGGGTGTTGAACCGAGAACAAACAAACACCACTCTAAGTGGTTTTCTCTTGAACCGAGATAACCAAGCGCCCCTTGGGTCGTCTCTACTAAGCCAAAAACAACCACACCCTTGTGTTATTTCTTCTTTGATCCGATAACAAAAAATAGGAACGACAACCCTCTTGGACTGTGGTGTGTCTCGGACCAAACACAAAAACAACAAATAAGCTTAAATAAGCAAATAAATAAGCAATCCGAACACAGCTTCAAGACCCATACAGGTTTAGGTTTTACCCGACCCATTTATAACCGGCTCAAACAAACACCCCTTTACAAATGATTTCACCACACGATTAGGTTTTCAAAAACATTATTAGTCCCGGGTTTAGTCCACGAAAACAAAATAACAATTATTCAATAGATTATTAAAATAATAACTAAGTTAAGTTATTCGTTGAAATACCAACGAGGTAGAGAGGTTGGTGGAACGGCGATGGTGGTAACTGTAGTGGTTAACTCGAACCAAACGAGACCCCCTTTCACTCTAAATCCTAGCAACAAACGCACCCTTGGTACTTCCTTGATGGTGACGGTGATGGTGTTATTAGGTGGTCATGGAGAAGAGGCGGTGGAGATGGTGGTGATGTTGTTGTCGATTCTTTGTAGCATAGAGAGGGAAGAGAGAAGATAATTTCTTCCTGTTTTCTTTTGTGTCCATCAAGTGACAAGGAAACAATTAATATAGTGTTGGAGTCGGTTAACAATAAGAGATAAGAAAGTGAATAGGTATAGATAAGAATAAGAGTTTTGATATTATCTTGAGTTACGAGGTGTAGTTTGATCCCGGTAATTACAAACATTAGGTCCTTAAGTAATGAAATTTAAAATTGGTTATCGTAAAAATATAGTACTTACAAAGATGTTAAAACTTATCACTATATTCCAACTAAATATATAGGTTCATAATAATATGAGTAAACTAAGTTTAACATTTATGCATTAAAGACTTGTAATGTGAACTTTAAATCTTGTACTTTAGAGTTTATGATTTAATTACATAAAATCATAATTATAATAAATTAGAGTTTCGTGAAAACTCAAATAAATAGCAAACGTTTAGTCTAAACGTTAATTAAGCGTACGTTAACGAAATAACGTAACGTGGTGAAATAAAACTTGAAAATTGTTACACTTAACATATAAGAATGCTTATTTGAAATAAAAATAAGGCAATGTTGATGTCGGTGAGCACGTTTATTGGGAATGTGAGTTACGTCACATTAGTTAGTTGTTGGGATCAGATAAACTGATAACGTTTAATCTTAAAAAAAATTAGACGTAGAAAATGAATAAGTATTTTTCATTAGAATATTATATTAATTTAATAGAAGGTGAAATTTACAGGTGGTTACAGTATAAAAATATATCAGAATAATTTTTGGAAGTGTCGGATCCAATGTTTCAAAATAATGTTTACGCGATAGCGTTTATTTAATAGGAAAATAAACGTTTAATGAAAAATGCAAATCCATGCATGAACCGATATGAAATGATGTTATTGATGATATGTAGACTAAATCTAGTCTATATGAAATGTCCTTGATGATATTCCATGAATACGCAACTTAACCCTCAAGGTTACGCGAATTTGATACTCGTAAACCTAGTTTACGAAAAATGATGAATAGTAACCATTGAATAGTATATTTGAGAATGACACGAAATTACGAGTTGTCACATTCGCCCACCCAAAAGGAATTCATCCACCCGAATTCAGTTCATGTTGGTTTCTACGGTGTTATTTGTGAAAAGAGTTTAACTTCTCGTTTTCTCGATCGTACCATGCCTTTCCAAGGCGAGACTTTCAACATAACTCTGTTGCCAACTTGAAATTCAAATGGTTTGTGAGTTATGGAACACATTTCCAATACTTTGCGTCGTATATCGACGTAGCTTTTCTATCTATTTGTTGTTGCTTGTAACTGATTCTTGATCTGTACGATTTCTTTGTTGTTTCATGAATAAGTTATGGACTAATTAGTTGGACTTTCCTGATTTTTGGCTTGTCAATAGGTGATTGATATTTCAATCATGGAGTGCCTCAAATGGTGTAGTCAGTATGTTCATGTGATAACTGTTGTTGTAAAGGAACTTGTTCGATGAAGAATGATTTGCCTAATCATTTCAAAAAAAAATTACACATACTTTGAGTATATATATATATATATATATTTTTTTTTTGAATCGTTCTCTTGCTATGACCCTTGAGCTAAGGATAATAGGCGGTACTCATGTCCTAGTAGGTTCCATGGAAATCATGAAATGATTGTCAAAAGGGTGAGGTGAATCGGCTACCTTATATCAGGTATAATTGAAATTGATACCATGTGTCCCATGACAAATTTCAAAATGTTAAGTCTATCGATTAGGCCATTATTGAAAAGAATAGACTATGGGTAACAGTGATTCCTCGCGTTTCTAGTTCTAACGAATGTCATGACTTGAGTCTTCCTTGTCTAAGGTGCTTAGTCTCCATTACTAAAATGTTCATTGTTTGATGATGACTCTCTTAATTTCTCTTATCAAAATATTTCCACGCTCTATGTTGTCAAGTCACAAAACCCTAAATATTTAAATGATGCGATGTGGTGTAGTGGTTGATTTTCAAGATCTGTCCCGATATTGAGTGCTTCTAAAATATTTCATCACTTAGATTGTTATCATGCTAGCCAGAAAATAGATATTAGCTCATACCATGTCGAAGAATGTTTGTTCTAATTTCACTTGTAGATGGAGAGTCATTGATTGTCCGATATGTTCAAACCTGTTGCATCTCTTGATATAAAAGTGAGGTTATCCGTAATTTCTAGAGAACACAATGCCTTAGGGAAAGATTATATCGATAACCTAAATTTAACCAAATTTTCCTTTAAGGGAAACTCATTGTAGGGAAGTTCACATATTGTTGAGGCCATGTTTAATGGAATGTTCTGCAGTCTCAACTAGAAGACTTGGGTTATCCCTATAGTGTTGCTTAGTGTGTATTCGCTTCGTACTAAATCTTGTAACTCGGTCCAGCTGATGCTTTTGAAATGATATAATTTGACTTCTAGTCCAAAATAGTGGTTCGGAATGTCTCGTGATGTCTTTAGATTTTTATTGAGTTTTGAATCATCTTACTACATACTTCTAGTCCTTGTTGGTAGTTCTGAAATCCTTTCATTGTTTTCTTGTATCGAGGAATCCTCCTCATAGATGGTATAGGAAGCCTTTCCTAAAAAGTTACTGGTAAAAATTTCAACTTATCGGTTGAGTGAGTGATGAATGGCGTAGGCATCTATAGAGTGTTGACAAAAGAAGTGTTTATGAGCAATTTATCTAATTACAAATCCTTGCTTTTGAGTGTAGATTGTTTTAAGAGATTTGAAATCATGCTTGTTACTTTCATGACATAATTCTTCCTGAATTATACATAGGTGATCAGGCTATGTATCATCGAGGACAAATGATGTGATGCTTGGTTTTGTTGAAATGGCATCATGTTTCCCCGAAGTTTTAGATGGTATTCAACGTTTTGTTTTGTAAAATAATGGCTCAAACAATTTTTCAGAGTAACATGAAAATCGTTTTGCGTAATGATAGTAAATAGTTGATAGAATGACTGAAAGTCAATTTATAGAGTGGTAACAAAACAGCTTGTTTTAGAATTCGATGAAACCATTTTCCCAAGATGATAGCAAAAATAACTTGAAATAAGATTCGTTGAATGGTTTGTAGGACACATGGGAGAACCTCATAGAATAGTAATAGTCTCCTAATTGGTCAAGAACAAAGTTGGCCTAATCCCTAGTAAGATAACGATATATTGTTGCGAAATGATTGAAAATTGGACAATTGGAATAGGGAGTGAAATAAACAAAGGTTTTGATTATTGTGGAGATAATAAATGATAAAGATTACATTAGCTAGAAAGGTTCTTATTATCTGTTCCTGTTGGTGGTCTAATCATGTCTCAAGTGTAGGAGCAGTAGGCTATCTAGCAACAACAGCTTTGAAACTCTCACAGTCCTCAAATCTATAAGATAGTGTAGTTTCTGTAGTCTTAGTGGTAGATGGTAGTGGTGTGTCAAATCATGCACGCTTCCCAAGCGGCAAACAAATGTATGACTAATAGGTCCATTAGGACTAAGCCTGTAAGTCCTATCAAATGGTATGATCGTCCCAGAGAATGATAAAAATTGTCCGATCCTACAAAGATGAATCAATGGTGATCGTGATGGTGTAGGTGCAACTTCATCCTCCTAAAGGGTTCATCTCATCATCGATGTTATCGGTGTTGAGTCAATGATGTTAAAATTGTGACGGTGAATGACGGGGCATTCTCCATGTCAAAGTGATGGGATGGGTATCTGAAGGCATTAATGTGACAATCGATTTGAAATGAAAGTAATTAACTCGCAAAATGTGTATGAAAGCATGTATAGTGACTATGCACTTATGATGAAATGATGAGATGCTATGATGATGTAGTTATAGTCTAGGGTCAATGATGCAACCTAGTTCTCTATAACCGAAGCTCTGATGCCAATCTATCACACCCCAAATTACATTTTTTGCGTGAATGGAATTCCTGAGGGATGACTGTCATAGCATCACAATCACAGTTATATTGAACGACCTAAAGTGTCGTTTGAAAAGAACATCATTTGATATAATAAAACGTTCAGAGTTTACAAAAGATAGGTCCCAAATGAAATTAGACATGTGCGGAATTAAGTTTGTTACATTCCAAACGATGTTTTAAAGTGCATAAAACCCAAGTGAGACGCGTCGACACCGCGACTCTATGATATGTCCACATGCATGCCATGAAGTGAATGCCTTAGCTACCTGAAAATACATTGCTAAAAGTGTCAACACAAAGGTTGAGTGAGTTCATAGAGTTCATGTAAAACGTTTTATACGACTACCACAAGTATAGGCCATGTATGACAAATATGTCACATAAAAATGTTACAATTGCTATAAGCACATGACACCGAAGCTAGACTGATCATGATGTTCACCCCAACAGAGTTTTTTGCCAAACAAATAAAATAATGATATTAAATGAAATGCATCCGTTTGACCAGTTGGAATCCACCAACCGGATGGAGGAGTCACCCTCGATAGATCTATCCACTCACCCTCGCTTACCAAGTAATTAACGGTTCATGATTTCTGATATGGGGACATTCAATTGGCAATGAAGTAACTTAAGCAATGTAATGAATTTGATATACTTGGTATCGTAATAAAAATGATGTGCAATGTATTCTCCCCCGTAGGTTTGAAATAAAGTAAAAACTTGAATAAATCGGGGCTATGAAAACTCACCATAGAGTGTAGTGACATAAGTAATGCAACATTGTCAAGAAGTATAGCAGAACAGTATAGAGAAGTATGGCGCAACGATATGGAGTCGGCGTAACCTAATGAATATAAACTCGTCTCAAAATATAATACGTGAATAGTAATCGATACGTATAAGTTTCAAAAGGTAATACGTTTTAGTTTTCGTGGAAGTTTCGTATCAACGTTTGTAAAATGTTTAGTTTCATCATTCGTGTGGTGGTATGAAAATCTAGACTCGAAAACACATAATAAAGTATAAAATATATAGTACACGTATGAAAGAAAATAAACATGTAAGGGATCGAGTAGCAATTAAGTTCGATATAAATAGATTAGGTAAGTTTAACTAATAACTAGTCTTTAGAAGTTTACCTTATATTTATTGGTTATTGGTTTTATAGTCCGATAATAGTCTAATAGGCAATCGCCCGATATTTTAAGTCCAATGTCTCAAGTCTATCACGAGAATAATAATCCGATATGTCCACAAATATGTCCGATTATATAGTCCAAATAATATCAATTCATTACGTTTCATATGTCCAAGTCCGATAGTCCAAATAGTATCAACTTGATATATGTCAAATATATATATTCTGATAATGATGATAAGGTTTATAGTCCATTAATAGTTTGTAAATTATTCCAATATAATCCAACAGTTCAATGCCTAAGTCCACTTAATAATCCAATAAGTAGCATAATAATCCCAAGTTCAATATCTAAAACCTTTGTCCAATGTCATATATATATATGTATATATTTAGTCCGTTATTTATTTATCATGCCCAAATATAAGTCTGTTATAAGTTAAATGTCAAAACAATGTCCATTTTGTATCCAATTGTCAAATTGCAATTCGTATCCTAACTCAAGTTACAATCCCATTACGAGTACCAAGTCTCATAAGTTTATCCGAAACATACCAATAGCACCAAGTAAACAACTAATTACACGTTAGTCCAATATTTCAATGTTAATTACAAATTAGCTTCTGTTTAGAAACATAATATTTGATACATGGATATTGTGACTACCGTACTATTTCATAAATATGTGTGCATTTATGTTATCAAACAAAGACTGCATACTAGTATGAAGCTTGTTAATTTGAAGTGCTCACGCAACATACATATTCTGGAAAAAGACATGGACTGAAAATAAGTTTTATCGCCACTTTTCAAGAGGTAATTAGTTAAGTTATTAGGCCAAAGAAATAAGCTAAATTAATCAGCACATACAATAGGCCATAAACTGAAATAAGCCAAACGCCCCCCTTGCGGTGTGGCTGACCTGCCAACAAACACTCTCTCGGTGTCTTTTAGACTAAAAACCGATCACAAACAAATGCCTCTTGGGTGTGGATTAAACCGAACAAAAACAACACCATTTGGTGTTGCTGTCACGTGCTAAGAACCCAAGGCAAACAACACCCCTTGGGCGTGGCAGGACCGAGATATGCAACCCAAACACACCCTTCGGGGCTGTGGTATTTAGCGAACAGAACAAGGCCTAAATAAGCCATATGACATTAATAAAAACCAATTAAGTCACAAGTATTAGACGAAGAAAATTAAGTCATGATGACTAATAAGCCATAAGCATAAACTCGAACCTAATGAACGCCCATGTTGTCTCGTTTGATGTTAAGATCAAACAACAAGTCCAATTAAACGTAGCAATTTTAATAGTAGATAAATCACTAATTTATCAAATAAGTCAAAAGAATAAGCTCTGGCAAACGTTCGGGTCAAGACAACAAAACTAGGCACACCCTTATGGGTGGCTGTGGGGCTAAATAAACAAACCAAGCGCCCTCTTGGGGCTGTGATACACATAATGAATACCCCATTGGGTGGTCCATGACGACAAGTAACAAACACTCATCGCGAGTTCATTAGCTAGCCGAGAATCAAGCCAAACGTACCTTTTGACTATCGTAAGCAGAAAACAATAACACCCCTTGGTGTTAACTGTTGAGAACCGAGAGCACAAGTACAAATCCTTACGGGTATTGCGACTGGCCCGTGTAAAACAAAACACCCCTGTGGGGTTTCTTCTTGGTGAGTACAAACCAAACAACCATTTGGTTGTTTTCGAGCACATCAAACAAACACACCCTATCGGATGTTGAACCGAGAACAAACAAACACCACTCTAAGTGGTTTTCTCTTGAACCGAGATAACCAAACGCCCTTAGGGTCGGTCTCTACTAAGCAAAAACAACCACACCCTTGTGTTATTTCTTCTTTGATCCGATAACAAAAAAATAAGGACGACAACCCTCTTGGGTTGTCGTGTCTCGGACCAAACACAAACACAACAAATAAGCTTAAATAAGCAAATAAATAAGCAATCCGAACACAACTTCAAGACCCATACAGGTTTAGGTTTTACCCGACCCATTTATAACCGGCACAAACAAACACCCCTTTACAAATGATTTCACCACACAATTAGGTTTTCAAAAACATTATTAGTCCCGGGTTTAGTCCACGAAAACAAAATAACGATTATTCAATAGGTTATTAAAATAATAACTAAGTTAAGTTAGGAGTTGAAATACCAACGAGGTAGAGAGGTTGGTGGAACGGCGATGGTGGTGACTGTAGTGGTTAACTCGAACCAAACGAGACCCCCTTTCACTCTAAATCCTAGCAACAAACGCACCCTTGGTACTTCCTTGATGGTGACGGTGATGGTGTTATCAGGTGGTCATGGAGAAGAGGCGGTGGAGATGGTGGTGATGTTGTTGTCAATTGCTGTAGCATAAGAGAGGGAAGAGAGAAGATAATTTCTTCCATGTTTTCTTTTTGTGTCCATCAAGTGACAAGGAAACAATTAATATAGTGTTGGAGTCGGTTAACAATAAGAGATATGAAAGTGAATAGGTGTAGATAAGAATAAGAGATTTGATATTATCTTGAGTTACGAGGTGTAGTTTGATCCCGGTAATTACAAACATTAGGTCCTTAAGTAATGAAATTTAAAATTGGTTATCGTAAAAATATAGTACTTACAAAGATGTTAAAACTTATCACTATATTCCAACTAAATATATAGGTTCATAATAATATGAGTAAACTAAGTTTAACATTTATGCATTAAAGACTTGTAATGTGAACTTTAAATCTTGTACTTTAGAGTTTATGATTTAATTACATAAAATCATAATTATAATAAATTAGAGTTTCGTGAAAACTCAAATAAATAGCAAACGTTTAGTCTAAACGTTAATTAAGCGTACGTTAATGAAATAACATAACGTGGTGAAATAAAAGTTGAAAACTGTTACACTTAACATATAAGAATGCTTATTTGAAATAAAAATAAGGCAATGTTGATGTCGGTGAGCACGTTTATTGGGAATGTGAGTTACGTCACATTAGTTAGTTGTTGGGATCAGATAAACTGATAACGTTTAATCTTAAAAAAAATTAGACGTAGAAAATGAATAAGTATTTTTCATTAGAATATTATATTAATTTAATAGAAGGTGAAATTTACAGGTGGTTACAGTATAAAAATATATCAGAATAATTTTTGGAAGTGTCGGATCCAATGTTTCAAAATAATGTTTACGCGATAGCGTTTATTTAATAGGAAAATAAACGTTTAATGAAAAATGCAAATCCATGCATGAACCGATATGAAATGATGTTATTGATGATATCTAGACTAAATCTAGTCTATATGAAATGTCCTTGATGATATTCCATGAATACGCAGCTTAACCCTCAAGGTTACGCGTATTTGATACTCGTAAACCTAGTTTACGAAAAATGATGAATAGTAACCAGTGAATAGTATATTTGAGAAATGACCTGAAATTACGAGTTGTCACATTCGCCCACCCAAAAAGGAATTCAGTCCCTGAATTCAGTTCATGTTGGTTTCTACGGTGTTATTTGTGAAAAGAGTTTAACTTCTCGCATTTTCTGAATCGTACCATGCCTTTCCAAGGCGAGACTTTCAACATAACTCTGTTGCCAACATGAAATTCAAATGGTTTGTGAGTTATGGAACACATTTCCAATACTTTGCGTCGTATATCGACGTAGTTTTTCAATCTATTTGTTGTTGCTTGTAACTGATTCTTGATCTGTACGATTTCTTTGTTGTTTCATGAATAAGTTATGGACTAATTAGTTGGACTTTCCTGATTTTTGGCTTGTCAATAGGTGATTGATATTTCAATCATGGAGTGCCTCAAATGGTGTAGTCAGTATGTTCATGTGATAACTGTTGTTGTAAAGGAACTTGTTCGATGAAGAATGATTTGCCTAATCATTTCAAAAAAAAAATTACACATACTTTGAGTATATATATATTTTTTTTTTGATGTTTGAATCGTTCTCTTGCTATAACCCTTGAGCTAAGGATAATAGGCGGTACTCATGTCCTAGTAGGTTCCATGGAAATCATGAAATGATTGTCAGAAGGGTGAGGTGAATCGGCTACCTTATATCAGGTATAATTGAAATTTATACCATGTGTCTCATGACAAATTTCAAAATGTTAAGTCTATCGATTATGCCATTATTGAAAAGAATAGACTATGGGTAACAGTGATTCCTCGTGTTTCTAGTTCTAACGAATGTCATGACTTGAGTCTTCCTTGTCTAAGGTGCTTAGTCTCCATTACTAAAATGTTCATTGTTTGATGATGACTCTCTTAATTTCTCTTATCGAAATATTTCCACGCTCTATGTTGTCAAGTCACAAAACACTAAATATTTAAATGATGCGATGTGGTGTAGTGGTTGATTTTCAAGATCTGTCCCGATATTGAGTGCTTCTAAAATATTTCATCACTTAGATTGTTATCATGCTAGCCAGAAAATAGATATTAGCTCATACCATGTCGAAGAATGTTTGTTCTAATTTCACTTGTAGATGGAGAGTCATTGATTGTCCGATATGTTCAAACCATTTGCATCTCTTGATATAAAAGTGAGGTTATCCGTAATTTCTAGAGAACACAATGCCTTAGGGAAAGATTATATCGATAACCTAAATTTAACCAAATTTTCCTTTAAGGGAAACTCATTGTAGGGAAGTTCACATATTGTTGAGGCCATGTTTAATGGAATGTTCTGCAGTCTCAACTAGAAGACTTGGTTGATCCCTATAGTGTTGCTTAGTGTGTATTCGCTTCTTACTAAATCTTGTAACTTCGGTCCGGTGATGCTTTTGAAATGATATAATTTGACTTCTAGTCCAAAATAGTGGTTCGGAATGTCTCGTGATGTCTTTAGATTTTTATTGAGTTTTGAATCATCTTACTACATACTTCTAGTCCTTGTTGGTAGTTCTGAAATCCTTTCATTGTTTTCTTGTATCGAGGAATCCTCCTCATAGATGGTATAGGAAGCCTTTCCTAAAAAGTTACTGGTAAAAATTTCAACTTATCGGTTGAGTGACTGATGAATGGCGTAGGCATCTATAGAGTGTTGACAAAAGAAGTGTTTATGAGCAATTTATCTGATTACAAATCCTTGCTTTTGAGTGAAGATTGTTTTAAGAGATTTGAAATGATGCTTGTTACTTTCATGACATAATTTTTCTTGAATTATACATAGGTGATCAGGCTATGTATCATCGAGGACAAATGATGTGATGCTTGGTTTTGTTGAAATGGCATCATGTTTCCCCGAAGTTTTAGATGGTATTCAACGTTTTGTTTTGTAAAATAATGGCTCAAACAATTTTTCAGAGTAACATGAAAATCGTTTCGCGTAATGATAGTAAATAGTTGATAGAATGACTGAAAGTCAATTTATAGAGTGGTAACAAAACAGCTTGTTTTAGAATTCGGTGAAACCATTTTCCCAAGATGATAGCAAAAATAACTTGAAATAAGATTTGTTGAATGGTTTGTAGGACACATGGGAGAACCTCATAGAATAGTAATAGTCTCCTAATTAGTCAAGAACAAAGTTGGCCTAATTCCTAGTAAGATAACGACATATTGTTGCGAAATGATTGAAAATTGGACAATTGGAATAGGGAGTGAAATAAACAAAGGTTTTTATTATTGTGGAGATAATAAATGATAAAGATTACATTAGCTAGAAAGGTACTTATTATCTGTTCCTGTTGGTGGTCTAATCATGTCTCAAGTGTAGGAGCAGTAGGCTATCTAGCAACAACAGCTTTGAAACTCTCACAGTCCTCAAATCTATAAGATAGTGTAGTTTCTGTAGTCTTAGTGGTAGATGGTAGTGGTGTGTCAAATCATGCACGCTTCCCAAGCGGCAAACAAATGTATGACTAATAGGTCCATTAGGACTAAGCCTGTAAGTCCTACCAAATGGTATGATCTGTCCCAACATAATGATAAAAATTGTCCTGATCCTACAGTGAATCAATGGTGATCGTGATGGTGTAGGTGCAACTTCATCCTCCTAAAAGGGTTCAGTCTCATCATCTGATGTTATCGGTGTTGAGTCAACTGATGTTAAAATTGTGACAGGGAATGACAGGGCATTCTCCATGTCAAAGTGATGGGATGGGTATCTGAAGGCATTAATGTGACAATCGATTTGAAATGAAAGTAAATAACTCGCAAAATGTGTGTATGAAACCGCATGTATAGTGACTATGCACTTATGATGAAATGATGAGATGCTATGATGATGTAGTTATAGTCTAGGGTCAATGATGCAACTTAGTTCTCTATAATCAGCTCGATGCCAATCTGTCACACCCCCAAATTACTTTTTGCGGTGAATGGAATTTCGGGGATGACTGTCATAGCATCACAATCACAGTTATATTGAACGACCTAAAGTGTCGTTTGAAAAGAACATCATTTGATATAATAAAACTTTCAGAGTTTACAAAAGATAGGTCCCAAATGAAATTAGACATGTGCGGAATTAAGTTTGTTACAATCCAAACGATGTTTTAAAGTGCATAAAACCCAAGTGAGACGCGTCGACACCGCGACTCTATGATATGTCCACATGCATGCCATGAAGTGAATGCCTTAGTTACCTGAAAATACATTGCTAAAATTGTCAACACAAAGGTTGAGTGAGTTCATAGAGTTCATGTAAAACGTTTTATACGACTACCACAAGTATAGGCCATGTATGACAAATATGTCACATAAAAATGTTACAATTGTTATAAGCACATGACACAATCGGGCTAGACGATCATGATGTTCACCCCAACAGAGTGTTTTGCCAAACAACTCAAATTATGATATTAAATGAAATGCATCCATTTGACCAATTGGAATCCACCAACCCGGATGGAGGAGTCACCCTCGATAGATCTATCCACTCACCCTCGCTTACCAAGTAATTAACGGTTCATGATTTCTGATATGGGGACATTCAATTGGCAATGAAGTAACTTAAGCAATGTAATGAATTTGATATACTTGGTATCGTAATAAAAATGATGTGCAATGTATTCTCCCCCGTAGGTTTGAAATAAAGTAAAAACTTGAATAAATCGGGGCTATGAAAACTCACCATAGAGTGTAGTGACATAAGTAATGCAACATTGTCAAGAAGTATAGTAGAACAGTATAGAGAAGTATGGCGCAATGATATGGAGTCGGCGTAACCTAATGAATATAAACTCGTCTCAAAATATAATACGTGAATAGTAATCGATACGTATAAGTTTCAAAAGGTAATACGTTTTAGTTTTCGTGGAAGTTTCATATCAACGTTTGTAAAATGTTTAGTTTCATCATTCGTGTGGTGGTATGAAAATCTAGACTCGAAAACACATAATAAAGTATAAAATATATAGTACACGTATGAAAGAAAATAAACATGTAAGGATCGAGTAGCAATTAAGTTCGATATAAATAGATTAGGTAAGTTTAACTAATAACTAGTCTTTAGAAGTTTACCTTATATTTATTGGTTATTGGTTTTATAGTCCGATAATAGTCTAATAGGCAATCGCCCGATATTTTAAGTCCAATGTCTCAAGTCTATCACGAGAATAATAATCCGATATGTCCACAAATATGTCCGATTATATAGTCCAAATAATATCAATTCATTACGTTTAATATGTCCAAGTCCGATAGTCCAAATAGTATCAACTTGATATATGTCAAATATATATTCTGATAATGATGATAAGGTTTATAGTCCATTAATAGTTTGTAAATTATTCCAATATAATCCAACAGTTCAATGCCTAAGTCCACTTAATAATCCAATAAGTAGCATAATAATCCCAAGTTCAATATCTAAAACCTTTGTCCAATGTCATATATATATGTATATATTTAGTCCGTTATTTATTTATCATGCCCAAATATAAGTCCGTTATAAGTTAAATGTCAAAACAATGTCCATTTTGTATCCAATTGTCAAATTGCAATTCGTATCCTAACTCAAGTTACAATCCCATTACGAGTACCAAGTCTCATAAATTTATCCGAAACATACCAATAGCACCAAGTAAACAACTAATTACACGTTAGTCCAATATTTCAATGTTAATTACAAATTAGCTTCTGTTTAGAAACATAATATTTGATACATGGATATTGTGACTACCGTACTATTTCATAAATATGTGTGCATTTATGTTATCAAACAAAGACTGCATACTAGTATGAAGCTTGTTAATTTGAAGTGCTCACGCAACATACATATTCTGGAAAAAGACATGGATTGAAAATAAGTTTTATCGCCACTTTTCAAGAGGTAATTAGTTAAGTTATTAGGCCAAAGAAATAAGCTAAATTAATCAGCACATACAATAGGCCATAAACTGAAATAAGCCAAACGCCCCCCTGCGGTGTGGTGACTGCCAACAAACACTCTCGGTGTCTTTTAGACTAAAAACCGATCACAAACAAATGCCTCTTGGGTGTGGATTAAACCGAACAAAAACAACACCATTTGGTGTTCTGTCACGCGCTAAGAACCCAAGGCAAACAACACCCTCGGGCGTAGACCGAGATATGCAACCCAAACACACCCTTCGGGCGTGGTATTTAGCCAAACCAGAACAAGGCCTAAATAAGCCATATGACATTAATAAAAACCAATTAAGTCACAAGTATTAGACCAAGAAAATTAAGTCATGATGACTAATAAGCCATAAGCATAAACCCGAACCAAATGAACGCCCATGTTGTCTCGTTTGATGTTAAGACCAAACAACAAGTCCAATTAAACTGTAAGCAATTTTAATAGTAGATAAATCACTAATTCATCAAATAAGTCAAAAGAATAAGCTCTGGCAAACGTTCGGGTCAAGACAACAAAACTAGGCACACCCTTATGGGTGGCTAACTTGAGGGCTAAATAAACAAACCAAGCCCTCTTGGGGCTGTTATACACATAACAATACCATTTGGGTGGTCCGTGACGTCAAGTAACAAACACTCATCGCGAAGTTAGCTAGCGAGAATCAAGCCAAACGTACCTTTTGACACTATCAGAACAGAAAACAATAACACCCCTTGGTGTTTGCTTGAGAACCGAGAGCACAAGTACAAATCCTTACGGTATTGCGACCGCCCGTGTAAAACAAAACATCCCCGTACAAACCAAACAACCATTTGGTTGTTTTCGGCACATCAAACAAACACACCCTATCGGTGTTTCTAAGTGGTTTTCTCTTGAACCCGAGATAACCAAACGCCCTTGCGGTCGTAAGCCAAAACAACCACACCCTTGTGTTTGATCCGATAACTTCTTGTGTTTGACCAAACACAAACACAACAAATAAGCTTAAATAAGCAAATAAATAAGCAATCCGAACACAACTTCAAGACCCATACAGGTTTAGGTTTTACCCACCCATTTATAACCGGCAAACAAACAAACACCCCTTTACAAATGATTTCGTTTTCAAAAACATTATTAGGTGTTTAGAACGAAACAAACTAAGTTAAGTTACACCCAGCGGCTCGGTGGTTAACTCGAACCAAACGAGAATCCTAGCAACAAACGCACCCTTGGTACTTCCTTGATGGTGCTCTCTGAGTTGTCGATTGTCCATAAGAGAGGGAAGAGATGTGACAACTGCCAGATGTCTCATTATTTCAACATTTATAGCTTGGTTTATTTGGTGAAGGTACAATAGCGCTAATTCAGATCATAACATCACGCTGGACTAAGAAGTCTACATTTCACATCATTTGCATCACATTGGTTCATTCATGACATTTCCACATTTGTGTTATTTCTTCTTTGATCCGATAACTTACATTTAGTTATATAAAAAATAGGAACGACGCCGTTCAACCCTCTTGGTTACAATTATCTACACTTTACTTACCTTTTCTTATTTTTAAAAAAAAAAAGTAAAATATCTAGGCCCTCCCTACAATGGGCGTGACAATTAATGGAGGTGTCTCTTTGAAATTCACTCAACATAT
Source organism: Chrysanthemum makinoi (assembly GCA_910596185.1). Classification (NCBI taxonomy): domain Eukaryota; kingdom Viridiplantae; phylum Streptophyta; class Magnoliopsida; order Asterales; family Asteraceae; genus Chrysanthemum; species Chrysanthemum makinoi. The sequence goes on from OU343220.1 coordinate 149,433,230, forward strand.
AAGTCTTCACTTAGTACATTTTTCATTCAACAATTTTCTCTTCTTTGGGTCTCCTTCACAACCGTCAACACACAAAAATAAGAATAACAATCTAGTTTATACTCTTTATATGGTTTTGAAATAAAACCAAAATAAGATAAGCAATCGAACACAACTTCAAGACCCATACAGGTTTAGGTTTTACCCGACCCATCCGCGGGTCAGCTTATAACCGAAGTCAAGCCGGGTGAATTTTTAAAGTTTGATCTAATTTAAATATATTATTTTCAGAAATTTCAAAGAACAAAAATATATTTTTACAAACACCCAAATTATTTACAAATGATGGCTTAAAACGTAGAAAACCACACATGCACTTTTCATAAAGTAGTTTCTCTATATTATTTTTACGCTACAAGTGTTACAAAACATTTAGGGTCAAGTAACCGGGTTTAGTCCACGAAAACAAAATCTCACACGATTATTCAATAGGATACAAACTTTATTAAAATAATAACTAAGTTAAGTTATTGGCGTTGAAATACCAGAGGTAGAGAGGTTGGTGGTATTATTTTCAAACGGCGCAACTCATGGTAGGTCCCGTTAACGATTACAGTGTAGTGGTTAACGAACACTTCTACGGGAGAATACATTGCACAACATTTTTATTAGACCCCCTTTCACTCAATTGAAAGTACCCATTACCCACAACATAAATCCTAGCAACGAAGCAACATAATGGATGCATTTCCATTACTTGTATACATTATGTAGTTTCTTGGGCTTATAGCAATTGTAATATTTTTTACGCGACTTGATTGTCATGCATGACTATACTTGTAGTCGTGATAAAACATTTACAAACCTATGATTTCTCACCAACATTATTGTTGACCGATAAACATTTACATAAACCTATGATTTCTCACCAACATTATTGTTCGCTTTTAGTAAATCGAGTATTTTCGTAATCGTATTATCATCATGACATGGTTAGGACCTACATTTTGATGGGTGGCATTTGTATTTACGAGACCATGTTGTAACTCAATGATGAAATATCCAACGATGATTGTTAGGTCGTGCGATTGCTATGACAAATAAGAATTCCATTCCGCAAACAAAATTGGGTGAAACAAAAATTGGGGTGTGAGAGAGAAGATAATTTCTTCCATGTTTTCTTTTTGTGTCCATCAAGTGACAAGGAAACAATTAATATAGTGTTGGAGTCGGTTAACAATAAGAGATAAGAAAGTGAATAGGTATAGATAAGAATAATAGATTTGATATTATCTTGAGTTACGAGGTGTAGTTTGATCCCTGTAATTACAAACATTAGGTCTTTAAGTAATGAAATTTAAAATTGGTTATCGTAAAAATATAGTACTTACAAAGATGTTAAAACTTATCACTATATTCCAACTAAATATATAGGTTCATAATAATATGAGTAAACTAAGTTTAACATTTATGCATTAAAGACTTGTAATGTGAACTTTAAATCTTGTACTTTAGAGTTTATGATTTAATTACATAAAATCATAATTATAATAAATTAGAGTTTCGTGAAAACTCAAATAAATAGCAAACGTTTAGTCTAAACGTTAATTAAGCTGCATCGTTAACGAAATAACATAGCGTGGTGAAATAAAAGTTGAAAACTACAGCTTAACATATAAGAATGCTTATTTGAAATAAAAATAAGGCAATATTGATGTCGGTGAGCACGTTTATTGGGAATGTGAGTTACGTCACATTAGTTAGTTGTTGGGATCGATAAACGATAGCGTTTAATCTTAAAAAAATTAGACGTAGAAAATGAATAAGTATTTTTCATTAGAATATTATATTAATTTAATAGAAGGTGAAATTTACAGGTGGTTACTGATAAAAATATATCGAGAATAATTTTTGGAAGTGTCGGATCCAATGTTTCAAAATAATGTTTACGCGATAGCGTTTATTTAATAGGAAAATAAGCGTTTAATGAAAAATGCAAATCCATGCATGAACCGATATGAAATGATGTTATTGATGATATCTAGACTAAATCTAGTCTATATGAAATGTCCTTGATGATATTCCATGAATACGAAGCTTAACCCTCAAGGTTACGCGTATTTGATACTCGTAAACCTAGTTTACGAAAAATGATGAATAGTAACCAGTGAATAGTATATTTGAGAAATGACCTGAAATTACGAGTTGTCACATTAAGCCCACCCAAAAGTAATTAGTCCACCTCGAATTCGGTTCATGTTGGTTTCTATGTTATTTGTGAAAAGAGTTTAACCTCGCATTTTACGATCGTACCATGCCTTTCCAAGGCGAGACTTTCAACATAACTCTGTTGCCAACTTGAAATTCAAATGGTTTGTGAGTTATGGAACACATTTCCAATACTTTGCGTCGTATATCGACGTAGCTTTTCTATCTATTTGTTGTTGCTTGTAACGATTCTTGATCTGCGATTTCTTTGTTGTTTCATGAATAAGTTATGGACTAATTAGTTGGACTTTCCTGATTTTTGGCTTGTCAATAGGTGATTGATATTTCAATCATGGAGTGCCTCAAATGGTGTAGTCAGTATGTTCATGTGATAACTGTTGTTGTAAAGGAACTTTTTCGATGAAGAATGATTTGCCTAATCATTTCAAAAAAAAATTACACATACTTTGAGTATATATATATATATATATATTTTTTTGATGTTTGAATCGTTCTCTTGCTATGACCCTTGAGCTAAGGATAATAGGCGATACTCATGTCCTAGTAGGTTCCATGGAAATCATGAAATGATTGTCAGAAGGGTGAGGTGAATCGGCTACCTTATATCAGGTATAATTGAAATTGATACCATGTGTCTCATGACAAATTTCAAAATGTTAAGTCTATCGATTAGGCCATTATTGAAAAGAATAGACTATGGGTAACAGTAATTCCTCGCATTTCTAGTTCTAACGAATGTCATGACTTGAGTCTTCCTTGTCTAAGGTGCTTAGTCTCCATTACTAAAATGTTCATTGTTTGATGATGACTCTCTTAATTTCTCTTATCGAAATATTTCCACGCTCTATGTTGTCAAGTCACAAAACACTAAATATTTAAATGATGCGATGTGGTATAGTGGTTGATTTTCAAGATCTGTCCTAATATTGAGTGCTTCTAAAATATTTCATCACTTAGATTGTTATCATGCTAGCCAGAAAATAGATATTAGCTCATACCATGTCGAAGAATGTTTGTTCTAATTTCACTTGTAGATGGAGAGTCATTGATTGTCCGATATGTTCAAACCTGTTGCATCTCTTGATATAAAAGTGAGGTTATCCGTAATTTCTAGAGAACACAATGCCTTAGGGAAAGATTATATCGATAACCTAAATTTAACCAAATTTTCCTTTAAGGGAAACTCATTGTAGGGAAGTTCACATATTGTTGAGGCCATGTTTAATGGAATGTTCTGCAGTCTCAACTAGAAGACTTGGTTGATCCCTATAGTGTTGCTTAGTGTGTATTCGGTTCATACTAAATCTTGTAACTCGGTCCAACTAATGCTTTTGAAATGATATAATTTGACTTCTAGTCCAAAATAGTGGTTCGGAATGTCTCGTGATGTCTTTAGATTTTTATTGAGTTTTGAATCATCTTACTACATACTTCTAGTCCTTGTTGGTAGTTCTGAAATCCTTTCATTGTTTTCTTGTATCGAGGAATCCTCCTCATAGATGGTATAGGAAGCCTTTCCTAAAAAGTTACTGGTAAAAATTTCAACTTATCGGTTGAGTGAGTAATGAATGGCGTAGGCATCTATAGAGTGTTGACAAAAGAAGTGTTTTTGAGCAATTTATCTGATTACAAATCCCTGCTTTTGAGTGAAGATTGTTTTAAGAGATTTGAAATGATGCTTGTTACTTTCATGACATAATTCTTTCTGAATTATACATAGGTGATCAGGCTATGTATAATCGAGGACAAATGATCTGATGCTTGGTTTTGTTGAAATGGCATCATGTTTCCCCGAAGTTTTAGATGGTATTCAACGTTTTGTTTTGTAAAATAATGGCTCAAACAATTTTTCAGAGTAACATGAAAATCGTTTCGCGTAATGATAGTAAATAGTTGATAGAATGACTGAAAGTCAATTTATAGAGTGGTAACAAAACAGCTTGTTTTAGAATTCGGTGAAACCATTTTCCCAAGATGATAGCAAAAATAACTTGAAATAAGATTTGTTGAATGGTTTGTAGGACACATGGGAGAACCTCATAGAATAGTAATAGTCTCCTAATTGGTCAAAAATAAAGTTGGCCTAATCCCTAGTAAGATAACGATATATTGTTGCGAAATGATTGAAAATTGGACAATTGGAATAGGGAATGAAATAAACAAAGGTTGTGATTATTGTGGAGATAATAAATGATAAAGATTACATTAGCTAGAAAGGAACTTATTATCTGTTCCTGTTGGTGGTCTAATCATGTCTCAAGTGTAGGAGCAGTAGGCTATCTAGCAACAACAGATTTGAAACTCTCACAGTCCTCAAATCTATAAGATAGTGTAGTTTATGTAGTCTTAGTGGTAGATGGTAGTGGTGTGTCAAATCATGCACGCTTCCCAAGCGGCAAACAAATGTATGACTAATAGGTCCATTAGGACTAAGCTTGTAAGTCCTACCAAATGGTATGATCTGTCCCAATAGAATGATAAAAATTGTCCGATCCTACAAATGAATCAATGGTGATCGTGATGGTGTAGGTGCAACTTCGTCCTCCTAAAAGGGTTCAGTCTCATCATCCGATGTTATCTGGTGTTGAGTCAATGATGTTAAAATTGTGATAGGGAATGACAGGGCATTCTCCATGTCAAAGTGATGGGATGGGTATCTGAAAGCATTAATGTGACAATCGATTTGAAATGAAAGTAAATAATTCGCAAAATGTGCGTATGAAACCGCATGTATAGTGACTATGCACTTATGATGAAATGATGAGATGCTATGATGATGTAGTTATAGTCTAGGGTCAATGATGCAACTTAGTTCTCTATAATCAAGCTCGATGCCAACTGTCACACCCCAAATTACTTTTTTGTGGAATGGAATTCTGGGGATGACTGTCATAGCATCACAATCACAGTTATATTGAACGACCTAAAGTGTCGTTTGAAAAGAACATCGTTTGATATAATAAAACGTTCAGAGTTTACAAAAGATAGGTCCCAAATGAAATTAGACATGTGCGGAATTAAGTTTGTTACAATCCAAACGATGTATTAAAGTGCATAAAACCCAAGTGAGACGCGTCGACACCGCGACTCTATGGTATGTCCACACGCATGCCATAAAGTGAATGCCTTAGTTACCTGAAAATACATTGCTAAAAGTGTCAACACAAAGGTTGAGTGATTTCATAGAGTTCATGTAAAAGCGTTTATCGACTACCACAAGTATAGGCCATGTATGACAAATATGTCACATAAAAATGTTACAAGTGATATAAGCACATGACAATCAAGCTAGACCGATCATGATGTTCACCCCAACAGAGTTTTTTGCCAAACAAATAAAATAATGATATTAAATGAAATGCATCCACACCAGCTTGGAATCCACCAACCCGGATGGAGGAGTCACCCTCGATAGATCTATCCACTCACCTCGCTACCAAGTAATTAACGGTTCATGATTTCCTATATGGGGACATTCAATTGGCAATGAAGTAACTTAAGCAATGTAATGAATTTGATATACTTGGTATCGTAATAAAATGATGTGCAATGTATTCTCCCCGTAGGTTTGAAATAAAGTAAAAACTTGAATAAATCGGGGCTATGAAAACTCACCTTAGAGTGTAGTGACATAAGTAATGCAATATTGTCAAGAAGTATAAAGGCGAAAGATAAAGAAGTATGGCTAAACGATATGGAGTCGGCGTAACCTAATGAATATAAACTCGCCTCAAAAATATAATGAATAGTAATCGATACGTATAAGTTTCAAAAGGTAATCACGCTTTAGTTTTCGTGGAAGTTTCGTATCAACGTTTGTAAAATGTTTAGTTTCATCATTCGTGTGGTGGTATGAAAATCTAGACTCGAAAACACATATCAAAGTATAAAATATATAGTACACGTATGAAAGAAGATAAACATGTAAGGATCGAGTAGCAATTAAGTTCGATATAAATAGATTAGCTAAGTTTAACTAATAACTAGTCTTTAGAAGTTTACCTTATATTTATTGGTTATTGGTTTTATAGTCCGATAATAGTCTAATAGGCAATCGCCCGATATTTTAAGTCCAATGTCTCAAGTCTATCACGAGAATAATAATCCGATATGTCCACAAATATGTCCGATTATATAGTCCAATTAATATCAATTCATTACTTTTAATATGTCCAAGTCCGATAGTCCAAATAGTATCAACTTGATATATGTCAAATATATATATTCTAATAATGATGATAAGGTTTATAGTCCATTAATAGTTTGTAAATTATTCCAATATAATCCAACAGTTCAATGCCTAAGTCCACTTAATAATCCAATAAGTAGCATAATAATCCCAAGTTAAATATCTAAAACCTTTGTCCAATGTCATATATATATATGTATTTAGTTATAGTTCAGCCTAATGCTAGCTTCATAATAATACATTTATTTAAATGCATTAAAGCAATCGCGGAAGTTCAAGAAAAGCTTAGCAATATTAAGCTTGCGACAAGATATCATGTAACAAAATCTATATAATAAAAGCAATGATGTCATTTGAATACAAAAAGATAATGAAGTTGTACAACATAATAAAAAAGTATGTTGCCTATTCAAATATTTTGAAATAAAACTCTTTATAAACGACGCCTTGTTATCGAAGCTGAGTAGTTGCCATCTTTGTAGCAACAGAGAACCTTTAATCATTTATTGCTCTTGACTCTTGACACAACCACGAAGTCTGACCATGTGGAGAAACCGACATTTGTAGAAACAAACAAACCTGCAAGAATGTTTGCCATTGACTTTTGTTAATGGTTATATTAAACAAACCGAGACGTAAAATGTTTGTTTAATTTGAATGTCATACAAATATTTTTTAATAATCGTGAAATCTACTTAGAGCATATCATTGGGTTAGTGATAGAAAAGTTACCTTTACTACCTCACATCACCGTGTTGACGTACACATTGAGAAATTCCCGAGACAACCACTCAAGGTCAAACAAATACTTCTTATAACCATGAAAACTATGTGTGCATAAAATATCACATAGTTAAAGATAGAAAAGTTACCTCTATTATAGTCTCGACATTCACCTCCTCTCGTATTGAAGATGTCACCTCACGCTCAACGCCTAGAATACTTTGAGTTACGCTTCGGGAAACCGATCCACAATTGATGCCTTATCATTTGAATAATTCAAGTTTATCCCACTTTGTCCCAATAAGAGCAAAACTTAATATTGGTTTTCAACAAGTTATTGGTATCTACACATTTCAAGTAGAAGAAGAATTATCACCTCGATGAAGCAATCATGAAAATGCATTTCAAGTGCCGAAAGTGACCATTCTACCATTCAACATGGCTTTCATCAATCGCACTTGTAATGCCGCTTCAACATTTGGACATGTTTGATCGTAGTAATTAGAACTCTCAAGCATTTACTAACTATATCTATCAAGGACCAATACTACATAACATAATCTGACTCGATAGACATATTAATTTTGTCCTCTTTTGCCACCGCTAAAACTTTATGAGTATTCATTTTGGTGTTTTGATTGGCATTTTGGTCTTGATAAAGTTAATGACTAAAATACCCTTTGCCTCTTGGGTGTGGATTAAACCGAAAAAAACAACACCATTTGGTCATTTCACACCAACAAGGACAAAAATGCAACACTTCAAAATAGGGACTATCGGACCGAGTTTTGAGGACAAAGCAATTTGGGCAAACCACAAGGACCAAAATGACATTAATAATACTAACCTCAATTGAAAGAAATATTTAACTAATAAAATTAATCATTCTACCATAATAAATTTAAGCATACCAACTCAGTATTAAATAAAAATGAACGCCACATTTCAGCCTCCAAGTTTGATGTTAAGATCCACAAAATCAATTAAAGATGCAATTTTAATAGTAGAAGGTAACATCACTCCTAATTTATCACGCCGCAGAATAATACGAGTCAATAAGCTCGGCAAGCGTTACTTTCGTGTGGTCAAGACAACTTAAATATCTAGTAGCACCACCCTACTATGGTTTGCGTGACGTCGCATAAACAAACCGGAGCGCGCCCCCTTGGGGCATACATAACCGAATCCGAATGGGTGGTCGCGAATGACGACAAGTGTATACAAAAAATATTAGGTAGCAACAGAGAATCAAGCCAAACCTTTTGACATCACTGTAAAGAAAACAATAACACCCCTTGGTGTTCTGTATAGCAACAAGTACAAATTTTACGGGAAAATCCATATAGCAAAAAGACTGGCAACCATGTAAAAACATGAAGAAAAAGATGGTAACCACAGTGGGGTTTTCTTCAATGAGTACAAACCAAACGCATATATTTACCATTTGGTTGTTTCGAGCACATCAAACATTTTTGAAACATGGTCTCATCTCCATTTATATGTTGAACGAAATAAGCAAACAAACACCACTGCCTAAAGTGGTTTTCTCTTGAACCGAGATAACCAAACCTTAGAATGTCTCTGAAAACTAATGCTCCTCATAATTTCTACAACCACACCCTTGTGTTAATTTCTTCTTTGATCCGATAAATACCAAAAAATAGGAGCGACAACCCTCTTGGGCATGTTGATTCATTCGGACCAAACACAAACACATTATTTCTAATTGGTTATAAGCTTAAGATAATCAAGTTCAAATAAGCAATCTCGAACCGTTATTAACAACTCTCAAGACCCATACGAGGTTTAGGTTTCTATCGCCATTTAGCAGAAATAACCGGCACTTTAAAACAAACACCCCTTTACAAATGATTTCATCACACAATTAGGTTTTCAAAAACATTATTAGTCCCGGGTTTAGTCCACGAAAACAAAATAACGATTATTCAATAGGTTATTAAAATAATAACTAAGTTAAGTTAGGCGTTGAAATACCAGCGATAGAGGTTGGTGGAGCGGCGATGGTGGTGGTGTAGTGGTTAACTTTCGAACCAAGCGAGACCCTTTCACTCTAAATCCTAGTACAACAATAAACGCACCCTTGGTACTTCCTTGATGGTGGCGGTGATGGTGTTATCAGGTGGTCATGGAAAGGCGGTGGAGATGGTGGTGATGAACTTACCATTAATCCGATTCTTTGTAGCATAAGATAGGGGAAAGAAGATAATTTCTTCCAATGTTTTCTAAATAAACCATCAAGTGAAAGATGGAATAACAATTAATATCAAGTGTTGGAGTCGGTCACAACTAACAAATTAAGAGATAAGCTAAACATGTGAATAGGTATAGATAAGATTTAAGAGATTTGATACCTTCAATCTTGAGTTCTGACGGTGTAGTTTGATCCATGCTTGACAATATCTTTCTCTCATTTGCTAGGTCCTTAAGTAAATGAAATTTACCAACAAATTGGTTATCGTAAAAACTAATAGATACTTGACAAAGGATAAAGTTAAAACTTATCAAAGAGATGTTGCTATATTCCAACTAAAATAGTTGGAATAGGTAGCTAAAACAAAACACCATGAATAAAAATATTGAAAAGGATAAAGAAAAGACTTACGGATCAAAGAGATGTTACGGATCCATTTATCACGCATTAAAGACTTGATTAATGTGTTGACTTTAAATGGGGTTTGGTAAAACTTTAGAGTTTATGATTTACAAAATTACATAACAAATCATAATTATAATAAATTAGAGTTTAAGTGAAAACTCAAATAAATAACAAGCGTTTAGTCTCGTTAATTAAAAGCGTCGTTAACGAAATAACATAGCGTGGTGAAATAAAAGTTGAAAGCTATTATACTTAACATATAAGAATGCTTATTTTTGAAATCAATAAAATAAGGCAATGATTTGATGTGGTGAGCACGTTTATTGGGAATGTGAGATTCGTCACATTAGTTATGATTGTTGGGAAAATCAGATAAGCGATAACGTTTAATCTTAAAAATTAGGCGTAGAAAATGAATAAGTATTTTTCATTAGAATATTATATTAATTTAATAGAAGGTGAAATTTACAGGTGGTTCGATATCTTTTGTTGGAAGTAGAATATGTAGGACTTTTGAGAATAATTGGTTTGGAAAGAAGTCGTGATGCCAATGGTTTCAAAATAATGTTTATTCTTTGTTGTATCGATAATTTATTTAATTAGGAAAATAAGCGTTTAATGAAAAATGCAAATGCCATGGTGGCATTTCCAACTCGATGTCAAAGGTGCCATGTTATTGATGATAGTGCCTAGGTGGCACTATCTATGTGTCTATATGGTTATGTCCCATGATGATATTCCATGAATCGCAGCTTAACCCTCAAGGTTCTGCGTATTTGATACTAAATGTAAACCTAGTTTCACGAAAAATGATGAATAGTAAAGTGGAATAGTATATCTTAATGACACGAAATTACGATTGTCACATTAAGCCCACCCAAAAAGTAATTGTCCACGAATTGAGTTCATGTTGGTTTCTACGGTGTTATTTGTGAAAAGTGAGTTGATAAAATGGATGGTGCCATTTTCCAAAGCGAGACTTTCAACATAACTCTGTTGCCAACTTGAATATATCAAATGGTTTGAATGCAGTTATGGAACACATTTCCAATATGCGTGTATAGTAGTTTTCAATAACTACATTCCGCCATCGTACATAAGTTGCTAATAGTGAGCGATTCTTGACATGCGATTTCTTTGTTGTTTCATGAACCTTAAGTTATGGACTAATTAAGTTGGAACATGTCTTCTTGATTTTTGGCTTGAAATCACTTCAATTTTAGAAAAGTGATTGATATTTCAATGGCTAAATGAGGTTGCCTCAAAATGGTGTAGTCCTTTTGGATAATGTTCATGATGATAGGTAGGAACTTGTTAGATGAAAGATAAATGATTTGCCTAATCATTTCAAAAAAAATGGTAACACCGGTTAGTTGCTTTGAGTATATATAGTTATATTTTTAAGGCCTAAAGCTAGTTTGAATCGTTCTCTTGCTATGACCCTTGAGCTAAGGTCATGAACAAGTGATGCGGTCAACTCATGTCCTAGTACTCGGTTCCATGGAAATCATGAAATGATTGTCAGGAAGGTGAGGTGAATCGGCTACCTTATATAGGGTATAATTGAAATTGATGGACCGATGTGTCTCATGACAAATTTCAAAATGTTAAGTCTATCGATTAGGCCATTATTGAAAAGAATAGACTATGGGTAAGGTAATTCCTCGTTTCTAGTTCTACTGAATGTCATGACTTGAGTCTTCCTTGTCTAAGGTGCTTAGTCTCCATTACTAAAATGTTCATTGTTTGATGATGACTCTCTTAATTTCTCTTATCGAAATATTTCCACGCTCTATGTTGTCAAGTCACAAAACACTAAATATTTAAATGATGCGATGTGCTGTAGTGGTTGATTTTCAAGATCTGTCCTAATATTGAGTGCTTCTAAAATATTTCATCACTTAGATTGTTATCATGCTAGCCAGAAAATAGGTATTAGCTCATACCATGTGAAGAATGTTTGGGTTCTAATTTCACTTGTAGATGGAGAGTCATTGATTGTCCGATATGTTCAAACCTGTTGCATCTCTTGATATAAAAGTGAGGTTATCCGTAATTTCTAGAGAACACAATGCCTTAGGGAAAGATTATATCGATAACCTAAATTTAACCAAATTTTCCATTAAGGGAAACTCATTGTAGGGAAGTTCACATATTGTTGAGGCCATGTTTAATGGAATGTTACTTGATCTCAACTAGAAGACTTGGTTGATCCCTATAGTGTTGCTTAGTGTGTATTCGGTTCGTACTAAATCTTGTAACTCGGTCCAACTAATGCTTTTGAAATGATATAATTTGACTTCTAGTCCAAAATAGTGGTTCGAAATGTCTCGTGATGTCTTAAGATTTTTATTGAGTTTTGATTATACGCATCGCGACTTACTACATACTTCTAGTCCTTGTTGGTAGTTCTGAAATCCTTTCATTGTTTTCTTGTATCGAGAAATCCTCCTCATAGATGGTATAGGAAGCCTTTCCTAAAAGTTCTTGGTAAAAATTTCAACTTATCGGTTGAGTGAGTAATGAATGGCGTAGGCATCTATAGAGTGTTGACAAAAGAAGTGTTTTTGAGCAATTTATCCGATTCCCACAAATCCTGCTTTTGGTGAAGATTGTTTTAAGAGATTTGAAATGATGCTTGTTACTTTCATGACATAATTCTTTACGCGAATTATACATAGGTGATCAGGCTATGTATAATCGAGGACAAATGATCTGATGCTTGGTTTTGTTGAAATGGCATCATGTTTCCCCGAAGTTTTAGATGGTATACAACGTTTTGTTTTGTAAAAACCGAAATAATGGCTCAAACAATTTTTTGAGGTAACATGAAAAGCGTAATGATAGTAAATAGTTGATAGAATGGCCACCGAAAGTCAATTTATAGAGTGGTAACAAAACGCTTGTTTCTAAGAATTCGGTGAAACCATTTTCCCAAGATGATAGCAAAAATAACTTGAAATAAGATTTGTTGAATGGTTTGTAGGACACATGGGAGAACCTCATAGAATAGTAATAGTCTCCTAATTGGTCAAAAATAAAGTTGGCCTAATCCCTAGTAAGATAACGATATATTGTTGCGAAATGATTGAAAATTGGACAATTGGAATAGGGAATGAAATAAACAAATGTTGTGATTATTGTGGAGATAATAAATGATAAAGATTACTTTTAGCTATGTTATAAGGAACTTTATTGTTAACCTGTTGGTGGTCTAATCATGTCTCAAGTGTAGGAGCGATGCTTATCTGCAACAACGATTTGAAACTCTCACAGTCCTCAAATCTATAAGATAGTGTAGTTTATGTAGTCTTAGTGGTAGATGGTAGTGGTGTGTCAAATAAGTTGTCACCTTTTTATTTACGGCCCTAGCGTTAGCAAACAAATGTATGACTAATAGGTCCATTAGGACTAATTTTGATAAGTCCTACCAAATGTGTATGATCTGTCCCTATTACAGAATGATAAAATTATCCGATCCTACAGTGAAGTCAATGGTGATCAGATGATGGTGTAGGTCGCCAACTTCAATCCTCTAAAGAGGTTGCCATCTCATGCATCCGATGTTATCGGTGTTGACGATCCTAACTGATGTTAACAATTGTGATACAAAAGGGAATGACGGGGCATTCTCCATGTAGCCACAAAGAATGCAATGGGATTATTTTATGCCGAGAAGCATTAATGTACAACAATAACAACATTTGAAATGAAAGTAAATATACTGCTTGCGTGAAACCGCATGATATAGTGACTATCTTATGATGAAATGATGAGATGCTATGATGATGTAGTTATAGTCTGAGGGCATCAATGATGCATCACCTAGTTCTCTATAACCGAAGCTCACGGATGCCAATCTGTCATACCACTACACCAAATTACACAAACCTTTTTGCGTGAATGGAATTCTTGGGGATAAAGACTGTCATATGCATGGATAATTGCACAATCATAGTTATATTGAGACCTATTTGAAACATGAACAAAAAATCGTTTGATATAATAGCGTATGAGTTTACAAAAGATAGGTCCCAAATGAAATTAGACATGGAATTAAGTTTGTTTACAATCCAAGCGATGTTTTAAAGTGTCCATAAAACCCAAGTAGACGTCGACAAGCGACTCTATGGTATGTACACCTTCATCTTTCCGTCACATTTGAAGTGATGCCTTTAGTTACAGAAAAATATTGCAATTAAAAGCTAATCCTCGTCATATCAATGACAACGAAAAAGGTTGAAAAGTGATTTCATAGAAGTTCATGTAAAAGCGTTTTAGGTACACTACCACTAGTTAGTAATAGGCCAATGTTATGACATTTTTGATATGTCCTACATAAAAATGTTACAATTGCTATAAGCACATGACACGAAGCTAGCCGCTGATCATGATGTTCACCCCAACGAGTTTTTGCCAAACAAATAAAATAATGATATTAAATGAAATGCATCCGTTTGACGGTTGGAATCCACCAACCCGGATGGAGGAGTCACCCTCGATAGATCTATCCACTCACTTAAAACCAAGTAATTAACGGTTCATGATTTCCTATATGGGGACATTCAATTGGCAATGAAGTAACTTAAGCAATGTAATGAATTTGATATACTTGGTATCGTAATAATAATGATGTGCAATGTATTCTCCCCCGTAGGTTTGAAATAAAGTAAAAACTTGAATAAATCGGGGCTATGAAAACTCACCTTAGAGTGTAGTGACATAAGTAATGCAACATTGTCAAGAAGTATAGCAGAACAGTATAAAGAAGTATGGCGCAACGATATGGAGTAGTAACCTAATGAATATAAACTTCGTCTCAAAATATAATCGCGAATAGTAATCGATACATTATAAGTTTCAAAAGGTATCGTTTTAGTTTTTGGAAGTTTAAGTATCAACGTTTGTAAAATGTTTAGTTTCATCATTAGGTGTGGTGGTATGAAAATCTAGACTTCGAAAACACATATCAAAGTATAAAATATATAGTACCGTATGAAGAAAATAAACATGTAAGGATGGTAGCAATTAAGTTAGATATAAATAGATTAGCTAAGTTTAACTAATAACTAGTCTTTAGAAGTTTACCTTATATTTATTGGTTATTGGTTTATATAGTCGATAATAGTCTAATAGGCAATGTAGATATTTTAAGTCCAATGTCTCAAGTCTATCACGAGAATAATAATAAATATGTCCACAAATATGTCCGATTATATAGTCCAATTAATATCAATTCATTACTTTTAATATGTCCAAGTCGATGGTCCAAATAGTATCAACTTGATATATGTCAAATATATATATTCTAATAATGATGATAAGGTTTATAGTCCATTAATAGTTTGTAAATTATTCCAATATAATCCACCAGTTCAATGCCTAAGTCCACTTAATAATCCAATAAGTAGCATATTTCCATAATCCCAAGTTGCGCCAATATCTAAAACCTTTTGTCATGTAAGCATTAGTGATGTCAGTCTATATATATGTATAGATATATTTAGTCCGTTATTTATTTATCATGCCCAAATATAAGTCCGTTATAAGTTAAATGTCCAAACAATGTACATTTTGTATCCAATTGTCAAATTGCAATTCGTATCCTAACTCAAGTTACAATCCCATTACGAGTACCAAGTCTCATAAGTTTATCCGAAACATACCAATAGCACCAAGTAAACAACTAATTACACGTTAGTCCAATATTTCAATGTTAATTACAAATTAGCTTCTGTTTAGAAACATAATATTTGATACATGTATATTGTGACTACCGTACTATTTCAAAAATATGTGTGCATTTATGTTATCAAACCAAGACTGCATACTAGTATTAAGCTTGTTGATTTGAAGTGCTCACGCAACATACATATTCTGGAAAAAGACATGGACTGAAAATAAGTTTTATCGCCACTTTTCAAGAGGTAATTAGTTAAGTTATTAGGCCAAGGAAATAAGCTAAATTAATCAGCACATACAATAGGCCATAAACTGAAATAAGCCAAACGCCCCCCTTGCGGTGTGGTGACACATAACAAACACTCTCTGGGTGTCTTTTAGACTAAAACCGATCACAAACAAATGCCTCTTGGGTGTGGATTAAACCGAACAAAAACAACACCCTTTGGTGTTGCTGTCACGTGCTAAGAACCCAAGGCAAACAACACCCTTGAAGGCGTGGCAAAACCGAGATATGCAACCCAAACACACCCTTCGGGGCTGTGGTATTTAGCGAGAACCGAACAAGGCCTAAATAAGCCATATGACATTAATAAAAACCAATTAAGTCACAAGTATTAGACCAAGAAAATTACGTCATGATGACTAATAAGCCATAAGCATAAACCGAACCAAATGAAGCGCCCATGTTGTCTCGTTTGATGTGAAGACCAAACAACAAGTCGGTTAAGCTGTAAGCAATTTTAATAGTAGATAAATCACTAATTCATCAAATAAGTCAAAAGAATAAGCTCGGCAAAGCGTTGGGTCAAACAACAAAACTGGCACACCCTTATGGGTGGCTGGCGAGGGCTAAATAAACAAACCAAGTGCCCCTCTTGGGGCTGTGATACACATAACGAATACCCCCGCTGGGTGGTCCGTGACAGCAAGTAACAAACACTCATCGCGAGTTCGTTAGCTAGTCGAGAATCAAGCCAAGCGTACCCTTTGACTGTAAGCAGAAAATAATAACACCCCTTGGTGTTAACTGTTAAGAACCGAGAGCACAAGTACAAATCCTTACGGGTATTGCGACTGGCCCGTGTAAAACAAAACAGCCCCTGTGGGGTTTTCTTCTTGGACTGAGTACAAACCAAACAACCATTTGGTTGTTTTCGAGCACATCAAACAAACACCACCCTAAGTGGTTTTTCTCTTGAACCCGAGATAACCAAACGCCCCTTGCGGGTCGTCTCTACTAAGCCAAAAACAACCACACCCTTGTGTTATTTCTTCTTTGATCCGATAACAAAAAAATAGGAACGACAACCCTCTTGGGTTGTCGTGTCTCGGACCAAACACAAACACAACAAATAAGCTTAAATAAGTAAATAAATAAGCAATCCGAACACAACTTCAAGACCCATACAGGTTTAGGTTTTACCCGACCCATTTATAACCGGCTCAAACAAACACCCCTTTACAAATGATTTCACCACACGATTAGGTTTTCAAAAACATTATTAGTCCCGAGTTTAGTCCAGGAAAACAAAATAACGATTATTCAATAGGTTATTAAAATAATAACTAAGTTAAGTTAGGCGTTGAAATACCAACGAGGTAGAGAGGTTGGTGGAACGGC
The DNA here is from genome assembly GCA_910596185.1 of Chrysanthemum makinoi. Taxonomy (NCBI): domain Eukaryota; kingdom Viridiplantae; phylum Streptophyta; class Magnoliopsida; order Asterales; family Asteraceae; genus Chrysanthemum; species Chrysanthemum makinoi. The sequence continues at coordinate 149,450,273 of OU343220.1, forward strand.
GATGGTTGTGACTGTAGTGGTTAACTCGAACCAAACGAGACCCCCTTTCACTCTAAATCCTAGGAACAAACGCACCCTTGGTACTTCCTTGATGGTGACGGTGATGGTGTTATCAGGTGGTCATGGAGAAGAGGCGGTGGAGATGGTGGTGATGTTGTTGTCGATTGCTGTAGCATAAGAGAGGGAAGAGACAAGATAATTTCTTCCCTGTTTTCTTTTTGTGTCCATCAAGTGACAGGGAAACAATTAATATAGTGTTGAAGTCGGTTAACAATAAGAGATAAGAAAGTGAATAGGTATAGATAAGAATAAGAGTTTTGATATTATCTTGAGTTACGAGGTGTAGTTTGATCCCTGTAATTACAAACATTAGGTCCTTAAGTAATGAAATTTAAAATTGGTTATCGTAAAAATATAGTACTTACAAAGATGTTAAAACTTATCACTATATTCCAACTAAATATATAGGTTCATAATAATATTAGTAAACTAAGTTTAACATTTATGCATTAAAGACTTGTAATGTGAACTTTAAATCTTGTACTTTAGAGTTTATGATTTAATTACATAAAATCATAATTATAATAAATTAGAGTTTCGTGAAAACTCAAATAAATAGCAAACGTTTAGTCTAAACGTTAATTAAGCGTACGTTAACGAAATAACGTAACGTGGTGAAATAAAAGTTGAAAATTGTTACACTTAACATATAAGAATGCTTATTTGAAATAAAAATAAGGCAATGTTGATGTTGGTGAGCACGTTTATTGGGAATGTGAGTTACGTCACATTAGTTAGTTGTTGGGATCAGATAAACTGATAACGTTTAATCTTAAAAAAAATTAGACGTAGAAAATGAATAAGTATTTTTCATTAGAATATTATATTAATTTAATATAAGGTGAAATTTACAGGTGGTTCTGAGAATAAAAATATATCAGAATAATTTTTGGAAGTGTCGGATCCAATGTTTCAAAATAATGTTTACGCGATAGCGTTTATTTAATAGGAAAATAAACGTTTAATGAAAAATGCAAATCCATGCATGAACCGATATGAAATGATGTTATTGATGATATGTAGACTAAATCTAGTCTCTATATGTCCTTGATGATATTCCATGAATACGCAGCTTAACCCTCAAGGTTACGCATATTTGATACTCGTAAACCTAGTTTACGAAAAATGATGAATAGTAACCATTGAATAGTATATTTGAGAAATGACCTGAAATTACGAGTTGTCACAGAAAATCTCTCGTTAAGTTGAACCATCTCATTGGAATCGTTACTTAATTCCTGCAAAATATTGTTAGGATCAGTTTTAATGGAATTAACAAGAGGAATGTTTACCGGGAGAGCTCCAACGTCAAGAAGCAAGAGTTTCTCCTTGCTAATTCTTCGTTTAACCTTCTCCGAAAAGGTAGTGGGCTCTTCAAAGATTGTTTCAACTGTGTTGACAACTTCTTCTTCCCGTGCAGCGAGGTAATCCGTGATGGCTTTCGAACATGAGTTCATACTCTTCTCCAAACCCTTTATCCGGTCTTCATGAGTCTTGAGAGAAGAAACTGTGTTTTCCACAAATGTTTTCATCATTTTTTCAATTCTCTCATCACGTTCCCTAGACTCCTCGATATGGTCAAGGATCCTTTTTTCTAAGTTGTTTCCGGTCTTGGTCCCAAATACACTCTTAACCTTTTCTACCTTACATGATTCCATTTAATTTACCCTTTCCAGCCTTCGCTTTTTGAAAATTTCATCATAATTATATTCTTGCTTCGTTAATGTTTTCATCACCTTATGATCAAAATTATCCCTTGGTCCATACCCTGTCTCCATATGCCATTTATAGCAGTGTTCAGAAATCCATCGAATACACTCCAAAGCTTGGTCAGGGGTCATGCTTGGAATAGGTCTAGGAGAATCCAGTAGATCACGTGTCGGTGCATTAATTCCCCTATAGAAGACATAGACGATTTGATGCTTGTTCAAGTCATGAGTGGGACATCGGTAAAGTAACTCATTGAATCTTTCCCATGCTTGATATAACGTTTCTTCACTCTCTTGAACGAATTGATGGATCTTACCGAGAAGTTTAGCCATCTTCGAAGGAGGGAAAAATTTTTTGAACGAACTCTCTTCTTAATTTATCCTATGTTTCCTTGCATTCGGCAGGGAGCTTATTGTACCATCTTTTTGCAGTCCCTGTAAGAGTCATAGGAAAAATTCTAGCTGTAACTGAATAGCTAGGGATATTCCGGACGCTGAAAAGAGATGATAAGTAGAGCACTTCTTCCAGATGATTTTGAACATCCTCATTTTCATCTCCTGAAAACTTAAGCTCGTGTAATTCCCGAATAAATTGGTTTGGAATGGAGAATTTTTCCACACTAGAGTCTTGTGTGAACGCTCGTTTACAGTTCATATTTGGTTGCTCCAAATACTGCTCCATGGTTATTTCTTTGATATTATTTTCATCAATGACTTCAGGTTCTGCATCAGATTGGTCAGATTCGTAAAACAAAAAATGTTATGAATAGGAACTAGTGAGTAAACTTTTTTCATCCTGAATTGTTTTTTCGGATCATCGAACGGGGTGGCCAAAAATGGCCTTGAGCTTCTAGTCTTGAATCCTGACATAATGAGAAGAAAGAAAGTTAAAAATAGACTTAAAAAACCCGGTTTAATATTTATAATTTTCGTTATACCTATGGTCTACCCTAATGCACTAATGGGCAATGTACCCGGTCGTGTGTAGTGTAGTATATCGGTAAAACCAAGGTCGTCCCAAGAGCTATATGTGCGGATTTAAACTAAGTCTAGGTGTCACAGATTTTAATATGATTTCGATATAATTAACTACTAAAGCAAATAAAGGCGAGGGTTGTGATTAATAGAGGAGAGGGGTGCTAACCTAGTTATTCATCCTAACTAGTTATGTCTACGCTTAATTACTTCAGGTGGGATCAAAGTCGCTAGCACAGCATTTGGTCAGTTCATCCTAACCTATCAGCAAAGGGTCCCGCTAGAGAAATCAGGTGACCCGTCATAAGTCTAGTTGTTCTTAGTCCCCTAAGCCAAGTCATTAAGTACCGGTACATGCTAGATTCATAACAATGAGTGCCCGGGCGCTAGCATCTTAAACACTTATCCCCAACTTCTTAAGTTTATCCAAACGGTAGGTGATTAGTTGGTCAAATCGTACAAGCAGAAAGGCTCGTTAGTTGGTCATATCTTACTCTTCCCACTCAGTCTACCTACTTAGGGTCAGTTGGTCATATCTGCTAAGTAACTAGCCACTACCGCCATTCAAAACTACCGAAACAAGGGTAGCTACCAACAAACTATGCATGAACGCACTTAGAAATAATTATACGGAAGCAATGTAAACGCAAACAAAACAATTAAGGAATCATAACTAGGCCAGCACCAGAGGTGCTTAGCCGCTCATATTAACTAGAAAAATTGATTCAATGTTTAACATTACGAAATACATGAATTGAAAGTAAAGAAACGATAAAATGCTAATGCTTATCGTAGGGGAGTGATTTCTCCCTTGGAGATAGCTCCGTTTGCTCCTCTAGATCTGCCTTCGACTTCTTTTTACGTTCACTTGATGTTTTGTGTGAAATGGGATGATTTGAAATGCTGGAATTCGTGGGGTATTTATAGGCCAGATCGGGTTACGGCGTAACTAATGTTAAGAGTTACACCGTAACATACAATTCTTCGTATTTTGCACTGAAAATGCTGGTTACGGCGTAACTCTGGAAGGAGTTATGCCGTATCTTCAATAAATCTTGGTTACGTCATAATTAAGACAATAGTTACGGCGTAGATTGCGCGGAGCCTCATTTAACCTAGTTTGGTTACGTCGTAATCTTTGGGAGAGTTACGCCATAATCCTCAGTTGAGTTGGTTTTCTGAGCCACGCATGAGTTACGGCGTAATGTAAGAGAGGAGTTACGCCGTAACATCTTCAAAATGAGCATACTATGATATATCTTCAATAAACTCTCCAAATCCGCGTCTCTTTAGCTCCAATGCTTGTACTTTAACTGAAAGTGAAATATAGAGGAAAACAAGCGTAAATCCATATAAATGATATAAAATACGAGCATTATCGGGGGAAATTGACACTTAATATTCAGGACTATTTGATGTTATCATCAACCATGATCCCTGAGTGGTCCTCATCCAGTTTTGTACGCTCCACCATGGGAGTGACAACAGGGTCACAAGAAGCAAATCCAAATTTCTTTAAAATTTCATTTGTATATTTAGATTGATTAATGAAAATGCCTCTGGGACTTTGTGAAATTTGTAATCCCAAGAAAAATGACATTTGTCCCATCATTGACATTTGAAATTTAGAGCTCATCTATTTTGAAAATTGGTCACATTTATTAGGGTTAGTCGAGGCAAATATAATATCATCAACATAGATTTGAATATGAATTAAGTGTTTGCCTGACTTTCTGGTGAACAATGTAGGGTCAACTGCTCCTTTGTAGAATCCATTTGACAAAATAAACTTTGACAGTGTATCGTACCATGCCCTAGGAGCTTGCTTCAAACCGTAAAGGGCCTTCTTCAAGCGATAGACATGGGAGGATGCTCTGGATTCACAAAACCTTCGGGTTGACTGACATAAACCAATTCTTTAAGATCTCCATTAAGAAAAGCAGTCTTTACATCCATCTAATAAACCACCATATTCTTGCTAGCAGCGTTAGCCAGGAAGATTCTGATAGCCTCAATTTGTGCAACTGGAGCAAATGATTCTTCAAAGTCAATACCCTCCTCTTTTCGGTATCCTTTGGCCACAAGCCTTGCCTTATTTTTCAGAACATCACCATGTTCATCAAGTTTCACTTTGAAGATCCATTTAAGAGCAATAATCATAGCACAGTCTGGAGCAGGTACCAATTCCCATACATCAAGACGATCGAACTCATGGATTTCATCTTGCATAGCTTTTTGAACCAGCTGTTCTCAGACATTGTTGTTTTGACATCTTTTGGTTCGATCTTTGATAGTACATAGTTGAAAAGACACCATAAGGCATCTGTGGCAAGTTGTCTTCTTGTAGAGACCGGACGAGAAGGATTCCCAATGATATTATCCAGTGGATGATCATGTATCCATTTTCTGAGATATTCGAGTGGTTGTTGTTGAGGAGCTGATGTAGCAGAGTACGGATCCCCTGGTGAAGATGGTTCTGGTGATGGTTCAGGGGCAAATATGTTTTCAAATGGAGCATCTTCGGGAGTAGCAAAAGGGTTATCTCCATTCGAATTAACAGCTACATTTTCATGATGTATAGCAGAAGATTGAGGATTCGAAGATGATGATGAATGATCGGCAACTGGCGCTTCTTAAGATAAGGACATTGAAACAGATGGGCCATCTGTATTGGTTGGATTAGAAGCAGCTATAGTTGGTGGTTCGAAATCATCATTAGCATGAGGTTCATAGTATTCATCAAACATCGGATCAAACAATCTCTTCAAATCTTTTTCTGATGGAGGTACATAAGGAACTGCAGGGGAGTGATTATGTACAAGAGAAGAACTAATGGGACTACTTGATAAAAGTTTAGATGCGGGTCCAGAACTGGATTGTCCAGGAGCCATTTGCTGTTAGGAATTGAAAATTCCATAAGGAAGTATCAATCACCCCAATTATAGTCTAGCATATGTTAGCTCGTAGACATATCATTATTTACGTTATTTAGTAGTTAATTAGTTAGTTATTAGCCTTGTTTAGCTTAGTGTAACACCGTGGAGGACGGACGGGTCTTTACCCACTGTATGCCTGGTCCACAGTCCGAAGGAGGACGTGTATTATGTAACTATAAATACCTTCTACCTTTCAAGGTAGAGGGTTGGACCTTTCACTTAATCTAACATTTCTTTCTTTTGTTTACTTTCTCTCTAAAGAAAGGATCCCATCTTCCATTTTTTCTCTCTAAAATCTATCTCATTCGATCCATACTAGTGCTTCATTATGTGTTTGTGAAAACCAATATCTAACAATTGGTATCAAGAGCCATGGTTTGATCACTCATCTCTCATGTTCTTGGATTTCTAGTGGTTTTCATAAGGTTTTTAGGTTTGAATGAGTTTAGAGTAGTTTGCATCATTTGGATTATTTCTTGTGTTAAAGTTTGAATTTTGATAGTACTTTTGTGTTTAGAATCATTATAAGTGTTTAGTTTTGGTTTGGAAGGCTTGAATCATCGTGGTTGGGTTGTTTTTGGATTGAAAAGCGGTGTTTTTTTGAAAGTTTCAAGTATGCGATTTGAGTCTCGAATAGGTGTTCTACTATGCGATTTGTCCTAAATACTATGCGATTTTTCTCTTTAATGAACGCTTTTTGAAGCAATTTGTCATATTTTGGATACGATTTGTCACTTTTTGTGAAGCGATTTGTCTAGTATGCGATTTTTCTATTGAGACAAAACGACAAGAAAAGACAAAGTAGTGGAAGTAGTGGGTGTACTTGTGTACTATGCGATTTATCTACTTATGCGATTTGTGTGTTATGCGCTTTGACTGTTATGCGTTTTGTCAACTTAAGCGACTGGTCTCTTAAGTTATTTGTCTCTTAAGCAATTTGATACTTAAGCGTTTTGACACTTAAGCGATTTGTCATCAGTGCGATTTGTCAAGGACTGCGATTTGTCTCTAAACCTTACATACAAAACCCTTGCGATTTGTCATCAGTGCGATCCGCGGAACAAGGGGTATATATAAAGAATTAGGGAATATCACAAACCATAACGCCAAATTTATCTTCACTTCCTTATCATCTTCTAGTTCATTTACTACATCCTACTTCTCATTCTCTTATGGTTTGGTCTTGATTTTAGTAAAATCTCGCGAAAGATTCTATTTCTCGGTTTAAATCATAGACTTGTAAAATCCCGTGTATACTACAACATCATGTCTGTAACATATTGGATTTCACAAACACACTAAACCATAAGATCAAATAGGTGTATAATGTGTTTTAAAGAGAGAAAGTTAGAGGTTTAGGGAACTTTAGTGAGAGAAAGAAAAATCTTATTATGAGCTCCAACTCTCTACCTTGGGAGGTAGAGAGTATTTATAGTACTTACATAAAACGCCACCTGACGGGCTGTGGATCAGGCATACAGTGGGTAAAGACCCTTCCGTCCTCCACGGTGTTACTTAACTAAATACTACTTGACATTAAATAACTACGACTACGAGCTTTCTAACGATTACATATTCTTGAGGTGACCGAGACTTTAACTACTAGATTTTCCAAATCCTAACAATCTCCCCCTAAGGGAGGTCACCTCAAACATACATTTAAATTACATAGAAAACAAACAAATATATCATTGAGATTGTTCTTGGATTCTTGTTCTATAGCTTGTAGTCTTTGATTCTTCATTTTTGCATGTTTAGGATAATGCAGTGGAGGTCTTTAAGCGATCCACGTGATACTAAGTTTTGAGCCAGCTTTGAGATCATCAGCAACATTAAATCTCTGACTCATCCATTGTGGTGTTGGTATTATGTGATGTAGTGACTTTTTGGACCGACATGCTCACATTTTGGATCATGATTTCTTCTTATCGTAGTAGCGGAAGCTTTCGTTGATTCATGTTATTGGCGTAGCGAAGCATGGAGTGAAAATATCAGAGTCATTGATGCACCAATCATGATTTCTTTATATATGAATGTGTTGTGTGAGCATGCGGCTATGAATTGACCGCTCCATTCGTCAGCTGCAAGCGTCGGGCGTACTGCATACAACGGTTAGCAATAAATCGCACGGAAGTGTCTTTGATCACTTTCGTTGAATTGAGGTACACGGCCCACGGTTCCCGTTGATCGATACAAATCTTGCTGTGATCAGGTATAATTCGAAGAATTTCCTTGACGGGTTTAGCTGTTCTAGCTGTTCTCAAACCGGAGCGTCTCAAAGACAACACGGGAGTGAGTGAACCAAGCGAGATTCAGCGATTGATGAAAAAGATTTGAAAAACAATCGTGTATTGCTCAATAGAAATTGGTTTTGCAATACAACGAAGGTTTTTAAAGAAAATCAATTATCAATCGTAAACACCTTTTATGTTGAGAAATAAGTACACAGTCGATGTGCTAAAGAAAAGAGTTTTTAAGCACAACGACCGGTTTTCAAAGGTATCCATCAATCCATAACTTTGAACGAGATTGATTAAAAAATTGAATCTCTCCATTGTTTTACGTCCGGTTGTCACATGGTTGATCTATTGGATAGATCTCACATGCCACCCACCGGGAGCTTGTTTGATGTTGGCTCCAGAAGGCTTTCCATCTTCATCGTGAATATGAATGCATATTTCTTAGATGTTCTGGCAAAACCACAAGGATAATGCGTAGGACTCATAATATATAATCTCTCTTTCCACATTGTGTGAAACAGAGAGTCTTCATTGAAAGTGTCCTAAAGAGATTTATTGATGATCTCGTGGCTCTAGACTCAATTGTGCATATTTGGATCCTATATCGGAGACTAGGGAGAGGGACTCCTTCTTCAATATCAACAATCTCTAAGAGAAAGTCGATAGATTATGTAGGTTCCCCCTCAATATGTGCCTCGAATTTTGAAAGAATTTTGCACATATTAGAGGCAAGAGATAGATTACTTGTGATATAGAATCAAAGCATTTTGTATCTTAATTGTTTTGATATTTTAGAAATGCTCCCCCTCAACATATGCATAATATTTTCGAAATTGTTTTAGCACATGGAGGCAAGAGATCTTTGAAATCGTTAGATTAAGAGTGAAAGGTCCAATCTTTTGATTAACATTTTCTAAAATGATCATCATCACTTCCCAATCAATTTGAGTAGATAAAACATTTTGAGGAAGGATGAGGTTTTCAAAAGTTTGCTCCCCCTCAATATGTGCCTCGAATTTTGAAAGAGGTTTGCACATATTAGAGAACACACTTAGAGACAATTGATCCGCGTTTCAATAATTTGAGGTTTAAAATAGTTGCTCCCCCTCAACATGTGCATTGAAAATTTGAAATCGTTTGACACTTGCGGCACATGCGGGGAGGCAAACATGCTAAACACTTATGAAACCATTGATTGAACTATCAGTTTAAATCCAATTTTAATCACAAATTCTCCCCCAATCACAATTATCAAATCATTTAAGATTTGTGATCTCTGTAGATTAAAATTGATTTTGAAGGATTTTAAGGAGAATTGTGACTTGATTTGTGAAAACGTTTTAACAAATAAGGATCTGATTTTGAGACTTTAAACTCCAATGATTAAACATGCATGATTATCTTTTGAAAATAAATTTTTGATTTAATTGAAATCATTCTCCCCCTCAATCAATGACATAAATTGTTGATTGAGAGATAGATGTTTTGACAAATTTTTAAGTCCTGATGATTATCAAAAATAGAGTCCGAGTTATTTTTCAAAACAACTAGTTTTCATTAGATAGTAAAGATTAGTTTAAAGAATCAGAGCAAGGATTTTGAAAACCAATATAAAGTATGGCTCTGTTCTATCTTTGAAAAGCGGGTTATTGCATGAAATGACAATAAACCATTGTTTCTCTTTCTCCCAAATTTTTTTTTAAGAACATTCGAACAACATCTAAAGTCCCGTATCATTCTTTGAAGAGCGGCATTAAGACCGTAGATGTTGTCGAATCGAAAAGCATGACAAAATGACAATATTTTTGAGGATTTTTGAATTTTTCACATTTTTATGGATTTTGAAAGTTTTATAATTTTCTATTTGATTTTTGGATAAATATATACAAAGATATAGATGAAGAAAAAGACATTTACTCCTCATCTTCCTCGAAGGCGTTTGAGTGTTTACGGTTGAAGGCTTTTCAATCAAGTGATGGAAGAATAAACTCAAAGCGTTCTCTTGGAAGACTTTGGTGAAGATATGCGCTAGCGGTATTACGATTTCACAAAATAGAGTTCCACTACACCGTTTCCACTTGCTCCTGATGAAATGATGTCGATGTCGATGTGTTTTGCTCTTGAGTGTTGAGCGTTGTTGCATGAGAGAGCAATAGCACTTATTATCGACAGAGGGATTTTGTTGAATTCAAAGCCATAGTCAGATAATTGGGATCTCATCCAAAGAATTTGAGCACAACAAGATGACATGGCTATGTATTCAGCCTCTGTAGAGGAAATAGAAGTACTCATTTTCTTCTTTGAAGACTAGCTCACAAGCTTATCACCCAAAACTAAGCACCTCAGGGCGTGCTTGGCAGTATCTTGACATCTGCATGATCGGCATGCATAGGTACATTAGTGACATACGGTGTCTTTGGTACCAAAGTCCCATATTGATGGTTCCTTGGAGATACCGAAAGACCCGTTTAACCGCTTCAAGATGCTTTTTAGTAGGCTTAGCCTGATATCTAGCACACATGCACACAGCGAACAAGATGTCTGTGTTGGAATCACTCCTAAACCTTAATCAAGTGTTAGTGATTCTGATATCAGTGCCAAAGCAACGTCAAGCTTGCTCACACAAGCTAGCCACTTGTGAATGACTAAGTAGAAACTTAAAGCGGCTCGGACGATTCTTTGATAATGAAGGCTTAGGGGTAATGTGTATGGATAAAACCTCAATATCGATATCAAAATAATCACGAAGATAGATTCAAATTCCTTTAGGAAAAAGAATAATAAATCAAATCATGTGTGTGATTGTGTATACAGATTAGACAACGAATCGTTTTACTTAGCGTGAATTGCCAATGTCGTTTTTGGTTTGGAATTTAATGCTCGATTTTTTGATTTGTTTGATTTTGATTATTAAACTACGGGAGTGGGGAAAGTAATTAAGGGAATCTATTTTCACGGAAATCTAAGTGCAATTATAACTAAAGCGTAATAAATAGAGCGTAATTAAAATGCAACTACGTCTAAATTATACCCTAAAAATGCCTAAAATTACTTTTACTCTAGAAATGATATTTAAAAACTAATTTAGAATTAAAACTAATTTTTGGATTTTTGGTTTAATTTAAATTAAAACTAATTTTTAACTATTTAAACTAAATTAAAATTCTAAAAATTATGAAATTTAAGGAGAAAAATATGAAACTACTTTTATAAAATCTAAAATATCATAAGAGACTTTTCAAAACTATTTTTTTATTTTTCAGATTAATTTTCTATTTTCTACTAATTTAAAACTATTTTAAACTAATTTAAATTGTGAAAAATACCAAATAAAAAGGGAAAAATATGGAAAAATCTTTTTTATGCTTTTTATATTTTTCTTAAACTGAGAAAAATGAAAAATTATTTTTTTGAACTTTTTCTTAATTATTTGTAATAAAACCTATTTAAAAGTGATTAAAAACTAATTTTAATGCTAAACAGTGACCAAAATTAATGAAAAATTCAGGAAAACTCTGAAATATATATCTGGTTCTATGAAAAATAAGAAAGATGATGCTTATGTGGATGAAATAGGGGCTGCAGTGTTAATTAGATCTAAATAAGCACTTTTCAATAAGCTAAACTACAAATTAAGCAACCAAACTTCTACAGACCCTAAATAATATCAAAACTACTCTAAAGCAAGTGATTATAGCTACTCCTAACCTAAAATAGCGGATGCATAAGATTATAAACTCTTGATTAAAGGCGGCATAACGGTGTCGGTCTCTAGTTTGAGCTTATGCACTAGCTTATCAAAAAGCTTGAGTCAAAAGCAGGATATACAGTCTTGAAGATCACCTAGAATACTACAAGTAGACCAAAAATCAGACCCTAACAAGCCTTATTGAACCTGATGCGGATCTTTTGCAAGTTACGCATAAAACCACTTTGACACATTTTGACTTTGAAAACAGTTTGAACCTTTGACTTTCTTGATATTTGAATGCAAATAGTGGGTGATCTTGATGAAATATGATTAAATGAAACTTTGGCAAGCTAGATTATCAAGTTTTAAACTCATATGCATTGATTTGAGTTGACTGACTTTAACAGTTTTGAATACAAGATCAGTTACTCATAAATTTTTGACTTTAGTGAAAACTGGTGTAAACTTTTAATGGAATGATGATACTAATGTTATTAAAGACTTAATGCAACACCAAGCTCAGACCAAGAAAACCTTAAAATCAGTTTTATAAGGCAAACCAAACACCCCTTTATGATAGAAAATGTAATCTAATCAAGCTTTAATACCAAAACAGCTTATGCAAATCACTAAAACAGATTCAATGTACTAAATTAAAGCTAAAGAGATAGCAAATAACAAGATTTAAGCAGATCTAAGAGTTATGACTAATGCTACTATTAAGAAGCTAGTTATAAGATTTAGGGCACACTTACAAGAGATTGACTAAATGTTGAGCAAAGTACTTGATACCAAACTACCAACCAACAACCAAAATCATCATTACCATCAACCCACATCCATTTTCAAACCAAAATGAAGGACCTTGTTGACTTTTGTTGACCGAGACTTTTGTGAATGAAAGTGGTGAGGTGAACGATGATAGTGCAATTTAAACTTACTAGAGCTATAACAAGCTAAAATAAGCTCATCCCATTATTCAATATAGCTTATTTATCACTTTAAAAACATAAAGGCAAGATAAAATTCAAAAAGCTTAAAACTTTTATTAAAACTGAGATTGGATTACAAGAGCTTGAGAGTACAATAAAACTTAAAGAAACATTTAGAAACTCTGAAAACAATAACAATAAGCTAATATGAAATTAAAGGATTGCACGAATTGCTTGTGAGCCAAAGGGGTCTTTAAATAGCCTTGAGGAGGTCTTGGATGCCTTTGAGAAGAGCCTAGAAGGCCATTTAGAGCACATTCCTTCCATTGTCACCTTGTCCAATCAAATTGCTCCAAATAGCTTGTTGAGGTGTTTTGACCAATAATGTTGTGCCATTTGGCCGCGTGGCAGCTCTATCGACAAGTCAGTGGGATGAGGTGGATAAGATAGATTCTAGTACGAGGTTGATGTTTGGGATAGGTGTTATTTGTGGAAGCGGGTGTGTTTGGTTGGGGAAGAAGGTGCCTGTGTTTGGGCGTTTGGCTTATAATATTATTGTTTGACTTGGTCCGGGTAAAGATCGGGTAAAGTAGTGGGTAACCGGGTCTTGGATATATTAAAGTGGCGGGTTGTGATTGGGCGGTTATTGGATTTTGAGATATTGGGCCATGAGTTAGTGAAATGGATTATGTATTGGATTTGGTTAATATACTTGGACTAGTAGTGAATATTTAGGGACCAATGTTGTAAATGTTGAAATTCCAAGGACCAATCATGCAACTTACGAAACCATAGACCAAGGGCTGAACTTGTCATTCTTCAATAGACCAGGGACTGAATTTGCAACTTTTGATTCTTCAAGGGCCATTTACGTCAATTCTTTGAGGAGTTAGGGGGCTAGTTTGACATTTCTTCAAACTTGGATCAAATCTTCACAAATCATCCTCAGAGATTAGAAATCTTCATAAATGCATAATTCGACCTTAGGCTTCAAGCTCTCTTAATCTCTCATGCTCGGTTATATGCGATTTGGATCCTTTTGCGTGTTTTACATATCGGTACACACTGGCACAAACTCAAGAAAACCACAAATATTAGCAATAAATGGCTTTTTCTTGGTTATTTTGGGTTTATTTTGATAAAGAAAAGGTATGTGTTTTAGCACATACCAGATTCACATGTAATATTTAGCTTAATTATGGCCTTTATGTTTGTTATTAGCCTTAGGCTTATGTAGAAGGCCCATAAGCCTAGGCCTAGTCCACTAAGGAAAAGGATGGTAACTAGGAGTGTTGCCCTAGCTTCCCTCCTATAAATACTCTTGTATAACCCTCACTTGAGGGTTGGTTGTTCAATTCATTTCTTTCACACAAATCCTACGCATAATCGTCTAAGTCTTAACGTGTGTGTGTTTGGTTTATTGTTCAATCGCCTTTATCTCTTTCTATTAAGCTTGTGTTGTAAATCTAGTGACCTAACAGTGGTATCAATCGCCTACTAGTTGGGTGACCGTATTGTTTCTTGAAGTGGGTTTTGGTCCTACGCGTAGAACATACGTGCGTGGTTTGATACTTTGGTTAAGCTTAAAAACACAATTTTTACACGTTTGAATCCAAGATTCTTGTACTTTCAATGTTTTAAGGTGTTAAAATAACTGTTTTTGGCAATAAGTTTCAAACTTTAGCGTGGTTAAGCGTTTTTGAGCTTGGTTTTAACGAGGGTTTTACGTCTCACGCATAACTATTTTAGGCGTTTTGGTTCATCAAGTTTCACACTTTTGTGTTATTTTGGTGATATTGAAACCGTTTCATCACAAAAATCGGTTTAGAAACATCTTTGGGCAAAATCACTTCTACGAGTAATCCTGGCGTAAGTGAAACCCTAAACTTACGCGTAACTCACTCCTTGGTTTGATCTTTAGTTTCGTGGTTTACTCCGTGGTTTCTTGCTTGGATAAGCACTGAAAATCGTCGACTTGGGATATCTTTTGCCTTTGTGATAGTGTAAAAGATCATTTGACTAAAAACCTAAACTTACGCATAAGCATAAAGCTTAGGCGTAGAAATCCTACGCATAAGATTCATCTTACGCCTAAGCCTAGTCTTATGCATAAGGTAATCCTACGCATACGTTTCTCACGCTAACTTTGTGTCTACGCATAACTCTCATTGTTACGCGTAACTTTGGTGTTTTTACGCATAAGTGCTACTTGGTTTCTTGTGATTTCTACGCCTAAGGACACTTCATCAACAAAGGTTCATTCGACTACAAAGATCCATTTTACCAACACAAGTTTTCAACATGTCACAACCACCATACTCTAACTATTTCCCTTACACTTATTCTCAACGTCAACAACAACTAAGTCCACAACATCAACAATGGAATCAACAACAAGCAATTTATCAACAACAATTTAATCAACAACATACTCCACAACTTGCTGCAATTCCACAACCTCAAATGGTTCAACCACCACCAAGTCTTCAAGTTCAACCCTACACAAATGACTTCAATCAACATCCATCAAGGAACACTATGAAGGAACCTACTTGGTTTGCAAAGATGTGTGAAGCTTTAGGCGACCAACAATCAATTCATGAGGGTGGATCACTTGATAGACCTCCAATGCTCACTCCAGGAAACTACGATCAATGGGTGATAAGGTTCTTTAGGTTTTGTGATCCGAAGAAGCCACATGGAAAGTTCTTAAAGAAGGTTATCTTGGAAGGTCCATTTGGATGCCTCTTGTCATTGTACCGGAGATCAAATGCTAATCCACCAAGAGATGAACAATCAAACATTGCTACTTGTTGCGGACTGAATGCGAAGAACTTCTACACTATGAAGCCGATGAACTTGCAATGCAATATATCCTCTTAGGATTACCTAACCCAATTCTTCGAAGAGTTGATGCTCAAAAGGCGCAAAGCGATGTGGGATCATATTCATCTTCTTATGGAAGGATCGCACTCAATCGGGAGGATATGGAATCCAAAATTTACTTGGCTTATGAACACTTCATGATTGAACACGGAGAGACACTAGAGTCTTATCATCATTGATTTTCGGACATCATCAATGATTTGGATAAACACAACATCATCATGCCAAGAATTGCGGTTAATACTAAATTCCTGAGTAGTCTTGGTTCTGAATGGGAGAAGTATGTCATTTTTCTCCGTCAAGAGAAGAACATGCATCATTCTACATATGGATTATTGTACGATTACTTGAAGCCTCATGAAAAGGAATTTGATAGGGAAAGGATTCTCCGTGCTCAACTTGCTTCCACATCAAATCTGGAAAATCAACAACTTGCCTTATATGCTCAAAGCGGTTTTCTCCTCAACCAGCAACTCAACCAACTGCTATAATCACAACATATGATCCTTCACAGCAACAATCTCAACAAACTCAATTGGTTCCATACAACAACAACAATGCTCAAGCACTTGTTAGTGAAGCTAATGAGGAATCTGGTCCGTTAGAAGCATTGCAACAAGGATTTGTTATGATTGCTAATGCTTTTGGCCGTTATACCAACAAATCCAACAATCGTATTTGTTCCTCATCTAACACAAGGAATCAAATTTGTGAACAATGGGCGAGTTGAAGTTGAGAATCGTGGTTATGGTGCGTCGGATGGGGTGGTCAAGGGTTTAATCTTTGTGGGTAGGAATAACAATAGAGCTCAAGTGGTGGAGCAGGAAATGCTCATAATGGGTTGAATGGTCTTGATGCTACAAGCTGCAATGAGAAGGACACTGGCTAATGCATGCCCAAAGCCGGGATGAGGCGTGCTTATCACAAAGAGGCTCTTCTTTTGGCTCTTAAGGATGAAGCTGGTGGAACTCTCACGGACAAAGAATAGAGCTTTATGGCAAATCGGATTTCGGATGATGATATGGAGGATTTGCAGGCCAATGCATTTGTTATGTTGATGGCTAATATGCATGAGTTACACATGAGTGACACAGGGCCAGTGTATGACAGCGATGGCTTGTCTCGGTACCGAACAAACCATATTTATCTCGTCTAATATCTCCGCCAACATCCGAATCGGCAAGGCTCGGAATGTTCAAAATGAGTCATCCACATCTCATTCCGACGATTTTCAACTAGACCCCGTAGTTATATTTGGCGATCAAGATGACCAAATGGTTTCCCTTGATAATCAAATTGACTCCGTGGTTATACTTGAGGATCTCAGTAATGATCATGTTGTGACTCACGTTGAACACGCCGAACTTTTGCCTCATTCAGATTTTGCTCGTTTAATACAAGACCAACAAACCATAGTGGAAGAATGTCATGCAATTAATCAGGACTTGAAAAGTAAAAATGCATTGTTAACCAAGGATTTTGAATGTTTACAAAAGCAACTTAACTTTTTCAAAACTCAAGAAAAGCGTGAAAAGGTTTTGAAGCGACCTTTGCCAAATCTCATCAAAGCGAAAAATATTTAGAGGCAGATCGTTGATCTAGCAGCGAAGAATGCTTTGTTATCCGAAATAGAACAACTGAAACATGAACATAAAAAGCAAATTAACGCTCTCACCTTGGAAAATCAAAAAGCTAAGGATGAGTTGTTAACTTGTCAAAAACAGTTCTCTGCATACAAAAAGCATTCAGCGAAGCGAATAGATGATCATCTTGAAGAAATCATCGGCTTGCAAAACAAACTTAAAGAGTTTAAAACTGTTGTTTACAAATATGGTGAGTCGGTCACGCGACTATTGAAAAGTTTACTTTAAAACCAAATCCAAATGGATATGGACCAAATCTTGCTGATTACAAACCTAAGCTTTCAACAAAAACATTCAAACCAAATCGAAGTTTCGGTCAGAATATAAAATTGATAATTACATTATGAGTGTTGTTGAATATCATCGTCAAGAGGAATTAGATCACGAGAAGGCGAGAGTCGATCAAAATTAGAAAATGTTGTTTACAACAAACCTTTTAACTATTCAAAAGCGGTCACTTTCGTCACACCAGCGGATTCTTCTAACACACCAAGGATTATCATAAAAACGTCTGAGTCTTCTAATGTTAATCCCAAACAGATTATGCACAAACTTATGGTCCTTTACCTTCCATCAGTGAAGTAAACTCAAAACTTGAAAATCGCAAAATTCTTAGATATTTTGACCTTTTCATGGTGACCTCAAAACTTTACAACATGAGATAGAATATCATTACGAAATCAAAGTTCAACATTTTCAATAAGCCTCTGGCGAGAACAAAGAGACATTTTTGGAAAAATCTTTTACCAAATGTTAAAATTTGAAAAGTTGTGCATTGTCTTGGGAAAGGGACTTTCATAAGGAACTTGGGTTAATGAAGGTCATTTTAGAAACGAAACATCTATTTCTAATACTAAGCGTAAAAAGAAAATGTTGAGAAAAGATGTTGATCGACTCTTGGAAGATGTCATCGTGCGATGTCCATAATGTTGTGTTATTGAATTCTTTGTCATATGCATTTGATTATATCTCTGCGATCTTGTTGATTTTGTGGTAAATGTTGAGAACAACGATAATGTGCTTGGTCGAGTCCTTAAAAGTTGAAAATAAGCGATTGTCAACGAACTTTCAAATGCAATACGTCGTCTTAATTGGTGTCAAAAAGATATTCACGATCAACAACTTACTTTTCAACACAAAATCGATTCGCGTGCAAAATCTTCGATCCTAAAATTGAGCAACTGGATGATCAAAGCGTGTCTTTTAAGTGTCAAATCTCAAAATATGAACAAGAACTTGTAAAAGTTAAAAGGAATATGGTGTCATATTTGATTTACTCAAAAAGACTTGTGATGAAGCATCAAATGAACTTGATCATTATCTTGCACACACTCAAGAAGTTATGCATTTTCTTTGGAAATATTAGGTCACGAAAATCAAGATCGATTCACACTATCCTCAAGTTAAGAGAAATGTTAGGAAAGTATGAACAACTTCGCCTACGTGATTAAGAGAATAGCACCGGTAACACTTAGTAATCATGAACCTAGAATCCCTACTGCCAAATCACAAGTTGCTAGCGTGCTTCCTTCTCTTGAAAGCAGGAATAGTTGCGTCTTTTCCAAGCGTCCGCACTTCACGGCCTAGGAGCACTACATGAAGAATAGGAAGTTGCGACCTAAGAAAAGATCAATAAGGAATGCTAAAGTAGAAGAACACCCTAGGACTATGAATAAGACTCACGTTGCTTCCACTATAGATATTGCGTCCGGCAAATGTAATAGAAATAGTGATGTAACGAATGCTAAACCATTAAGCACTTTTGATATTGATCGATGCACCTTGTGTTATTTGTCGTAAAAGTATGAATTCCGATTGTCATGATAAATGTGTTGCTAAAGCTATCATCTCTCGTTTAAGGAATCCTAAGAAACGGAATACCTCTAGGCCCACTAATCTTTCTAAGTCTGTGCTTGGTAGACCGCCATCTTTAGATTCTAAGAAACGCATTGTTGTCCCTGTAGCTCCGGTTTCACCTCCTAGGAATGTAGTACCACCTAGTGCATTCACTAAGACTAAAGCAAATACTAGTTGGAGATGGCAGAAATGGATATATAACACACTAGGATTTAAATGGATACCTAAAGCTATTGTTGTTTGTATGTCTACTATAAGCCCGGAACCCTCTAACATTTGGGTTCCACATCTACTTCTATTCCATCAGTCGATGCGTATGTATGCAGGTGTCTGAGATCATTCTCTGGATTGTTGATAGCGGATGTTCCGACACATGACGAGGCAACCTTAAAGCTGTTATCAAACTTTATTGCAAAGTTCATTGGCACTTTCGGTTCGGGAATGATCACTTAGCGACTATCATGGGCTACGGAGACTATATCAATGGGAACATCGAAATTAGCGGGGTTTATTATGTGGAAGGCCTCGGTCACAATCGTTTTTAGTAGGTCGATTCGTGATGGAGATTTGGAGGTTGCTTTCAGGAGAAAACTTGTTTCATTAAGTGATCTACAAGGAAAGCGACCTTATGTCGGCTCGCGTAATTCAAGTCTTTACACTATCTCTATGCAAGACATGGTTGCTTCATCTCCCATTTGCTTACTTTCAAAGGCAACATCAACAAAATCACGGCTATGGCACCGTCGTCTCTCACATCTAAACTTTCAAACCATCACCAACCTTGCTCGACACAAACTAGTTGAAGGACTCCCACGATTTCGGTATTCTAAAGATCACCTTTGCTCGGCTTGTGAACAAGGCAAAAGCACTCGTGCTCATTTTCCTTCAAAGGTGGAACACGGCTCCCAGCATGTGCTTCATCTTCTTCACATGGATTTGTGTGGCCCGATCTTGGCGTGCAAGCGATCAATGGCAAGCGCTACATCTTAGTAATTGTTGATGACTATTCACGCTGGACTTGGGTCTACTTTCTTTGAAGCAAAGACCAAGCTCCACAAATGATCATCACCTTTCTCACAAAAATACAAGTTCAGACTTGAAACACCGTCCGACAAATCGAAAGCAGACAAGAGGCTGAATTTGTTAACCAAACTCTTCGTGAATTTTATGAGAAAGTGGGAATTGACATCGGACATCTATTGCGCGTACACGAACAAAATGGAGTTGTTGAAAGCGAAACAGAGCGTTAGTGGAAGCTGCAAGAACAATGTTAATCAATGCTAAACTTCCAGATTACTTATGGGCGTATCTCTAGTGCATGCTATACTCAAAACCGTTCTATGATTACAAAGCTTTCGAGCTTGTCATGAAAACCGAATCTCAAACACTTTCATGTATTTGGATCTCTTTGCTATCCGAATAATGATCGTGATGACTTTGGAAAGCTCAAAGCCAAAGCTACATTGGAGTCTTTATTGGATATTGTGATAATTCTAAAGGTTTCGAATCGGAATCGTCGAACAAAGGAGGTTATGGAAGCGATTCATGCTCATTTTGATGAACTTCTGAAATGGCTTACGAGTATAACGACTTGGAACCGGTCACAACCGCTTAAACTTCCCCAAACCCCATCATCGGTGAACAAAGCCCCGACTCACTTTCGTCAACAAATGGAAAGGTTATTTGCTCCTGTTGTGGCGATATTGATGAGCGTGCTCTAGGTGTATCCATTTGTTTCATTTGCTCAACACGATAATACTCTTATACACGATACACTGCTACAACAACTAATGTTGAAGAAGCACCACCGATTGACTCCACCACAGATTGAACAAACCGCTTCCAACAATGATGAATCGGTGATGATGTTCGAATGAAGTACCCCACTGCAGATTTTGATCCAAATCGTTCTTTAACCCGTTTGCTAATGAAGCTGCACACGATGTCGGGAATCTTCAACAAACCATTTGAATCCTCAAAATCTGCACAATGTATACCAACATCAACCCTCCACACATAGATGGACAAAAGACCATCCTCTGGAAAATATTATTGGCAACCCGAATCAACCAGTCGTTACGAGACAGCGTCTTCACACAAGCGGTGAACATTGCATTTATGCACTCACTCTGCCAATCGAACCTAAAAACATCAAAGATGCAATGACAAAAGACAACTGGATTGAATCCATGCAAGAAGAACTCAACCAATTTAATCGTCTTGAAGTATGGGGCTGGTTGAAAGACCATTAGGGGTCTACGTCATTGGTCTCAAATGGATTTGGAAAAACAAATTGGATCTTTGAAGGGAAATGTTATCGAAACAAGTCGTCACGGTGGCTAAGGGTTATCGTCGGGAAGAGGGTATTGACTTTGAAGAATCTTTTGCTCTGGTTGCTCGTCTTGAGGTTGTTCGGATATTTCTCGCGTTAGCGGCTCATATGAATATGACGGTCTTTCAGATGGATGTCAAAACTGCGTTTCTAAATAGACAACTAAAAGAAAGCGGTTTATGTCGATAACCCGAATGGATTCGTTGATCCAGCGTTCGAACCATGTCTACAAACCGAACAAAGCTCTGTATGGTCTCAAACAAGCTCCTCGGGCATGGTACGATAAGCTATCATCTTTCCTCATTGCCAATAATTTCACCAAAGGTTCGGTTGACCCAACTCTTTTCATACAATATCACGGGGCACATATCTTAATTGTTCAAATTTATGTGGATGACATCATTTTTGGGTCTACACACAAAAAGTACTCAATCGCTTTTGCAAAACTAATGAAGAAAAATTTTGAAATGTCCATGATGGGTGAACTTACGTTCTTTCTAGGACTACAAGTTCATCAATCACCCGTGGTATTTTCTTGAGTCAGTCCAAATATGCCCTTGAATTGTTAAACAAATTTGGAATGAAACCCTGTGACACCTATGCCACACCAATGGCTCATACCAAGAAGCTGGGCCGATTTACATGGGAAATTGGTGGACCCTACAAATTACCGTAGTATTATTGGGTCTCTCATGTATCTAACTGACTAGCGGACTGATATTGTCTTTGCCGTTTATCTTTTCTCCCGTTATCGGTCGCGACCAACTGAAACCCACCTCTCAGAGGCTAAAAGAATCCTCCAGATACATCAAGGGAACCATTAATTTGGGAATCGGTATCCAGAAGGATTACGGTTTTGAACTAATCGCTTTTTGAGGACCACGCAGGGATGCTTAGATTCACGGAAAAGTACTTGGGAGCTTTACAATTTCTTGGTGATAAAATGGTGTCATGGCAATCGAAGAAGCAGGATTGTACATCGTTGTCCTCAACCGAAGCCGAATATGTAGCCATGTCAGCGTGTTGTGCTCAAGTCATTTGGATGAGAACACAACTCAAAGATGATGGTTACGTATTTGAGAATCGATGTCTTTGCGACAATGGTGCCATTGCGATCTCGTGCAACTTCGGTTCAACACTCAAATCAAAGCACATCGATCTTGATATCATTTCATCAAGGATCCCGTGGAGCAGTGCTTGTTGAATTATATTTTGTGGGTCGTGAGAATACCAATTGGCGAGATCTTCTCACCAAAGCCTTGCCTCCCGCTAGGTTTAATGAGTTGGTCCAACGGATTGGTATGAGGTGTTTGACTCAAGAGGAATTGGATGACCTCCTAAAGCATCTTAAAACTGTCAAACACCAAAATCTCTTTTGTAAATACTTTTTCAAAAACAAAATACAAAAATATAAAACCTGATAAAACAACAAAAATATTCTTCTTTCTAGTTTTTTTCTTTCAACATTGCAAGTACATTTCTTCCGTCAACACTATAATCTTTCAAAATTCAGTATTTTTTCGATCAAGTGTTGAGGGGAGAAAATATACATAAACTGTTTCAAAACATCCGTGTACTTGCATGTTATCCTATTCCGGTTGTTTCTTTTATCAATGGTGGTAAATCACATTTACGGTTCAACTGACACTCGGACTAAAATTTATAACCTTTCATTATTTCTTAAGTCGAGGGGGAGTGTCATCAAGTTTCTTTCTTAAAATCTTCATTTGGTAACCAAAATGGAAGTTAAATGGCTTTGGATGAAAATGGAAAAGGTGGAGGGACCAAAACTGTCAAAAGGTTAAACTCTTTTTTAATAAAACTCCTTCCACCTAACCTTTCTCTTCACATTTATTACACTAACCAAACGAATCCTACGCACAAAAATCACTCTTCAAATCATGTTTCGATCATCAATTTGTAAGTGGTTTTGTGTTCTTAACAAGTTTTTAAGCAAGGGTTTTGAATTTTATGCAAATCCAACGGCTAAAATGATAGTTATGCGTGATTATGTGTTCTACGCATAAGCGTATGAACACACAATCATTGGTGTGTGTTTGTGGTTAAAACAAGAGTGCCAAAACGTTAATAAACATCTATGATACTTTGTTTATCCTCAAAATCCACCCAGAATCACGAATTGAATGATTTTTGAAATTAGGGTTTATGAGTTGATTTGGGTATTTTCAAATGTGAATGTTTTTGGTCAAAAAGATTGTTGTGTGATGTTGATATCATGATGAATTGATGATATCCAGGCCTTAAAACAACCCATAAATTCTAATTGATTGAAAATTCGAGATTAGGGTTTAATGTTCTTCGCTTTTGGGTATTTGTGATTCATTGGGAGTTTGATGTTAAAACTTGGTTATTACACTCACATGACAACTATAAACCAACAGAATAACTTTAGTGCAAATCCTATGGCTAGATTTCATACGCGTAATTCATGAACTTTAGGGTTTAAGTTCTACGCGTATGGCTCTCTACGCTTAAACTGTTTAACAAGCTTTCATGCCATGATCTGTTATAAGATGAATGTTAGTGTTAACAATGATGTTATGATGATGACATTTCAGGCTTGCTACGCATAAAACTTCGAGAATCAAGGTCATTTGAAACTCTGCGCATAAGGATCACCTTGGCGTAGAAAGTTATCGCGTAAGAGAAATCTTACTGGCGTAACGATACGTAAGGTTCTACAAAGGGACTATGCGTATCCTGTGAAGGATATGCGTAAACAATGACCTCTACGCATAAGGTCTACTCTTACGAGTAAGCCTTACGCATAAGGTGTTATATACGCCTCTGGCGTAAGCTCTCGCATAAGGTTACTCTGTTCCTACGCGTAACATTTCTTACGCGTAAGAGTGATCCTACGCGTAAGCTTGTGTCTATGCATATAACCCATTTTACGCATAAGCTACCATTTCTACGCATAAGCCTTGAATATTCCTTCATTATGAATTGTTACGTAGCAAACTTGTAAATAAATAAATCATAACGTCCACGAAATCAATAATGTCACTAATAAGCTTAAGCGTTCAATATGTTGTAAAATAAGTGATAACATAAACTTTAAAACTTAAAGTTAACTAACTCACGAAACTTATCACGGCGTCATTGGACTATTGAACAAACAAGTGACTTTGGACTCGTAACTATCATTGACATTGCACATTCAATAAGTAGACAATAAAACCTTCGTTGACTAACATTATGTCTTTCGATATGTTGGTTCTTTTGGCTAATGTTATTTCAGATCACGACATGGCTGCTCAATTGAATCTGGATGCATCTGAGATTCTCACCATTGCTGATATCTTCCTTAATGGCTATCCGAGAAAGATTGGAAAGAACAATCTAAGAGTTGACTTTGAAAATCTTTCATGCTCAGAGTCTTCCTGCCTGATTGCTGTGGATGTTCTAAAGAATCATCCATACCAGAACATGCTCTCACACTCTGCTTGTAAAACCTTAAAAATACGAAACGTGTGAAGAGACTAAAATGCCCTGGAAATCGAAATTATAAAATACGTGAAATACATTGATGATTCATTCAACGAAATTAAAATCGAACTTGTGAATAATTAAAAAATAACCTAACAAACATATTTAAGAAAATTGCATTTTACGACGAAAGTTAAAAGTTACGCAACATAAGTTTTGGCTTCATTCTTCGTTTATTTGTAATCAACTTTGGGCCGCTAGTTAGCTTTGGATCCGGTTGGATTTTCGAGTCGAAAGCCCAAGACCTTGAAAGCGTGTTTGTTTGTTTCGTTGGGTTCAAGCCGAATACCACACAAAGCCCACCCATTAGGACCGATCGGGTAGTATATATACAAACACAACATCAAATTTTGAAACCCTAGTTATACAAAGTCACGGCACACATAAAAGTTCCAGCTTCTCTTTTCTTTTTCCGATCGACCGGCTGCCATCCCTTTGTGTTCGTGTGTGTTTGAGCCGAGAACTAGCCAAGGTATAACCATTTTTCTTCCCTCTCAAATTATAGTAGCATGCTAACTTTGAAATGGTGAGATATATAATAAACCATACGAATGAACATGAATAAATCAAGCCCTAAAAATCAGTTATGATGGCCATTAATATGTAATCCCAAAGGTAGAAACCCTAAGTCGTTATAATCATGGGTGTTTATGATTTTATGTGAGAGAAAGTAGTAAAGGGTGTGCATCTTTGTAAGACTGAATTATGAAATTTTAGGCATGCTAAGATGATATAAAACAGGTTGTGTGGCACATGGGTCATGGGGTGCGTTTGGGTAGGTTAAACATGTGCTTATATTGGTTTTAATAAACCCTAAAACGGGACAGCATCATATGTCGAACTTGTGTGTGTCATAGATCGAATTTTACATGTGCAATAATCTGGGTTTTGTTGGAAAGTTTATTTTATGTCTTAGTTAAGTTTTCCAAGTGGTTTGGTCGAATTTGGAGTTGTCTAAGTCGTATTTTTGAATTTTACGGGATCAAGTGTCAAAGCTGAAACGGGTCAGCGAAATTTAGGTTGGATTCATCTAGGTGTATCATGATACTTGCATGTTTTTGAGTGATTCTTGAGCCTAAATTGTAGTACTTTGAAATAGGTTTCTGGAAAAATAAGTCTTGTGTCATTTGCAAATGTGGAGGTATGATTTTTATATTTTTGGAGTTAGGGTGTCTGAATCTGAATTGCTGAGTTGAAATTCATGATGTAGTAAATGATTTTTAGTATTTAATCTATGAGGTTCTGAAACTTTTCCTTTGGTGTATATGATATTTATATATGGTGCGACACCTGTAGCTTTTGGTTTGATGTGTTGAGTAGGGTGAGTGTGTTTGTTGGGACCATACTTTTGGTGTGTGTAAATCTGGGTGAGTTCTGGACAGGTCTGGACTTGTGATTTTCCATAGGCCATTTGGCATCGATATAGAACCCACAAATTTTTGGAGACTCTTTTAACTCATGTGGGAACCACTGGGATTTAGTTTGATTTCATTTGAGCTACGTAAGTATTTTATAAAAATCGCTAAAGTCTGGTCCAAATATGAGTTTAAGAAAATGAAAGATAAAACATGATATCAATAAGTAACACACTTACAAAGGCATAAGAAGCTTATAAAAGGAGCTAATAAGTATTATACAAATCGTAATCCGTGTAGATTCATTGAAGAAGACGTGGCGTCGTATCTTCGTGTTCATTCATTCATTTGCTTTTTCCTCATTTGCGTTAAGGTACGAGATATTACGACCTTTTCAGTAAAGGTTTCTCATGATTTCCTTTCTTTGTCATATCTCTTATGCTTATTAGGATTTCCTATGCCGTTGCTATGATTCCCTTCTGTTTATGTGAATCTCTGTTTGTCTGAACATCTGTTTGTTGAACCTTGCTGTATCTGATTTGAACTTATGATTATGAACTTCTGATTATGAACATTTATGAACTTCTGATTATGGATGTATGATATGTGATTGTGTTATGAACCTTTGACTTCTGAACATTTGTTATGAACCCTTTCTGATTTTTTTGATCCGTTGTTTATCTGAAACATCTGTTTAGTGAACCATGAAATATCTGATTTGGACTTTATGATATGAAACTTCTGATATATATATATATATCTGTTGATTTTATGATGAATTATGATCTGTGTCATTTATGACAATCTGTTTGACCTAAGTTAGTTTGACACCCGAGCCAAATATTTCACTAGTCATGGGGGTTCCATGTCCGTGTCAGGGATGCACCTCTGACATGACTCTAGGGCAGTAGAGTGATGTTACGCCACGTCCCTTTCGTTATCTGTTTATGAGCTCGAATTATGGAATATGGCCGCTATCTGCATTTGGGGCATGGATGCATCCTAGATCGGACACGTTATCGATATGTTTTCGGTGAATGATAGGTATTGCAATACAGCGTCTTCACAAAATTCTGCAGGAGCTAGCTACTCCAATTAGTTTATGAGGTTACCTTACGAAGAAGAAAGATATTTCGATATGATATGTTCGGGCTCGTGGTAGTTAACTAAATCTTTATCTGTTATGCGTATTGATGATTCGATTTTGATTCGGTATGTTCAAGTGTTTATGATTATGTGCTAGGCTTATTATATGTTATTACAAGTGTTTATGCTTTTGTATAATTATGTGACTCGACCGAATTATGCTAGGATAGGATTAATATGTTTGAACATGATTCGTATATCTGACATTATGTTAGTTTATCATTACGTGAATGCGTTGGTCTGCGAGATGAATGTACTAGTGTACAATTGAGTGTTTTGGAAGTTTAGTATGTATAATGGTTCAGTTAAATTTATAAACCTTGCCTATTCGGTTAGTTATCATGCATATGTGACCGCCATGTTAAAACTCTGCGATGTTGGGATTCGATCCGAGAAGCTGGTTTAGCTTGAGCGATATCTGTTCGATATTTGCTAATGGCTATGTTATGTCTTTGTTTATTTAGTTATAGTTTGTCTCTTGTGTGTTCTATCGTATGTGTATTGCCATGATGCATCGCTACTTCATTTGCTACAATATTGAATTAAGCGTGTTAAATGTGGATTAATTAATTTCTATGAATGCCATGATTATTTTCTAGAAAGTGTTTCCGTTAGCCTTTAGATATTCCGT
This sequence comes from Chrysanthemum makinoi, assembly GCA_910596185.1. Classification (NCBI taxonomy): domain Eukaryota; kingdom Viridiplantae; phylum Streptophyta; class Magnoliopsida; order Asterales; family Asteraceae; genus Chrysanthemum; species Chrysanthemum makinoi. The sequence goes on from OU343220.1 coordinate 149,478,176, forward strand.
TTGGCTTATATGAACTCTACTATCTGGATGTATTGAATGTCTGATTATTTTGATGTGTTGGGAGTATGTGTCATCAATATGCTATGTGTTTGTTCTTGATCGTTATTTGTTCTTCCGGATTTCTGTATGATTGCGCTTCGCAGTAATCCTCAATGATTCATTGATCTCATTCCGTGGTGACTTCGTTATTCGTTTCTTTGTTTTATTTTGTAAATTCTATTTTGTTTAGTTTCCGTTTTACTATATACGTTTCCTTCATGGGCTTTGTAAGCTCAGCCGCATTTTTCTTCATGCGGTATTAAGCATTCAAGATGAGCTTATGGGATAGCTGATGCGGGTTGAGAGTGAAAGCTGAGAACAAGATTTGAAAATAGGGATCTTAGATTTATTTTGATTATTAAGTTATTTATATTTTCTTTTGTAAATTTTGTAAAGGCTTCTACTTTTGTATAGTACTTAAGGTTCTGATATGAAACCGTATTTGTGATATTTTAACCCTTGTCGGGTTGGGGTGTTACACTGCTACTGTTCCAGAGATCTACGTTCAACAATTCTGGAATTCAATGGAAAGGATCAAAGGTCAAAATGTTGTGACAGTGACGCTCAATCACAAGCAACTCACCATCACTCCTGTGACTTACGGTATTCTCCTCATTCCACATCATTCCAAGCTGAATTCTCTGCGAACACCTCTGAAGAAACTGTTCGCAATTCTTGATCAATATTGGGTATGACGAAGCTTCAGGGGTTATTATTAAGCATTCTTACGTTGATCTCAAGAACATCCCTCAACCTTGGAGAACCCTTTATATCATCATCACAAAATCCATTTCGGGTCGTGATGTGACTATAAGCATCCCAAGCTCGTGGAACTGCCAATCTTTTGGGCTCTAATCAACATGAAGCACATGAAGTTGAAGCTCGATTTGGGATGACATGATGACATTTCTCAAAAAGCTTGGCTCAAAATTCCCTACATCGGATATACTAAAAGCTTGATCCAGAGAGCACTTGGGTACAACCCCGACATCCCCAAAGAATCAATGACCCGACAATCATGACATGTTGGTGAACCCACTCTAACGATTGATTTAAGGAGTCAACGGCTAAGAAATAAGGTGATGTGTTGCCGGATCACCTTCTCGAGATGAACTTAACAGCTCTATTCTTATAAAAGATATTTGGTTCTTGTGGGAAGAGAACAAAGTTGGATTTCTTGATGAAAAATCTTCTGGTACACCTTTAAGGAAAACCAGAAGAGGAAGTGCATGAAGTGCTGCAAGCGAGAGTCGAGGATGTTCCCGGGAGGAATCCTCCAAGAAGAGGACAGTTCCGCCAAGGAAGTTTGCTTCCCATTCCCGCATACCTAAGCCTGAACCGCAGAGAAAGCTAATGGGCGAGGACTCGGACGGCACCTGCATCGATGAAGAGACTTTCTACTCGAAGCGCCAAAGATGACACTACAACGGTATCTAAACCTCCTAGTCCTCCGGTGATCAAGGAAAGGAAGACTCGGTACTTGTGCCATATGAAGAAAGGATGAAGAGCCGGAAACCGATTCACGGGAAAAAGTTCAAATTGATGAGACTTCAACACGTAGCACAACAATTTGCTAAAGAACAAATGGGTGGCGAGAGGGTCAGTGGTGGAGCTCAACCTTCACCAGTCCACGATGCGGTTAATCAACCCGATAAGGGATCTGGTGCCACCACTTTGGTACAACAACAAACACGTGTGGAGGACACTCTTGAAGAACCAAAATCTGAGAAGTTAGAGAAGGTAAAAGCTGATGAAGAAGCTGCAGCCAAAGCCAAAGCTTGATGAACAAGCTAAGTCACGGAAGTGAGGAAGATGTTGAGTATGATAAGTTTCTTCTAGATAGTCTGCTGCGATCAAAGGAATAAACTTTTGAGCCACCAAAGGAGCCGGAGTCTCCTCACATCTCATCATCATCGGATTCATCTTCTCACTCTTCACCACCACCATCAAAGAAATCAACCAAATCATAATCCAAATCGTGAAAAGAAGCCAATCCATCTTGGATCTCTTAATCAAAGAATCGAATCGTTAAAGGCGTAAAAGCGAGTGGAGAAGAAAGATATTCTCTGAAAGTTGAATTTCCTAGCTTGACCAAATACAACATCTTCATGATGAGCAAGACGAGATGAAAGTTGAAAGGGCGTATGTCCAAAAGCTTATGAAGGATGATCTTCAAGGGAGCATGGACGAAATGATCAAAGGATACTCTCATAAGTTCCTTATGGAGGTCGCATTCAACCGGCCGAAGGAGATGTATACCAAACAACTTTATCCAAATCTCTTACATTTAGCCAAGCAAGCCATGAAATCAACTCCGATGAATTTGAGCATCAATCCAGTTGAAACTACAATCTTCTCAGAAGATGAAATGGTGAACCGGCTAGTAACCCAAATGTCGAAACGCTCTGCAACGTTTTCCTCCCACGAAGCTAAGTTGTTTGAAGCATTGTTGGAATACCAACTCAAGTCATCATTCAGAGAAGAAGTTGTAAGGCCTAAACGTTCAAGAGATGACGAAGACAAAGATCAGGATAAGGATAACGTGCCTAAACGCACAAAAAGTGCGGTGAATCATCATCCATTCAGTATTCAATGCAGCCTCCACCTCAAAGAACTCGGCTCAACAAAGATCCCTCACTCCTCTTCTGCAGATAAACCTCGGGATTCGAGATACCATCCTGCGGACTCGAGAAAACCGGTGACCACTTTGAGTATACGGTGGTGGCGATGAAGAATACCATGAGCCCAACAACAACCCGCCTCTCTCGACAAAGTACTGAAACCAGAACCCTCATCTAGGCCTAAGAAACGAAGAAGAAAAGGCGCCAGGCGATCGCCCTATCATGGCTAGATGGCGATAACACAGAGGAATTTGAATGGTTTTCTACACTTGTTAATTCCACTCCTACCTTTGAAGGTCAAGATCGGTATACGGTAATACATTGGAGCATGCTAAGCTCGCAAGAAAAATTCGAATAAAGAAGATATATGGCGAAATCGAGTTGGCGAATCAAGAATGAAGCTTTTCAACTGTTAAAAGATAGCTCAAAAAGTGCCATCGAGGTCGAATATCACCTTGAAAACATTGCTCGAGCTATGTCTAACAACATGGATTGGCTCAACCCAGAAGCAAACATTGACTTTACCAAATGGGACAACCCTCCATATTACACCGACTGGTCTAAACCTCTACCTACAATTGGCCAACCAGATGAGCCTCGAATTCCATTCCGATACTTCTTCAACAAAGACTTGGATTTTCTTCTACACGGTGGCGATGGTTCTAGGAAATACGCTACATCTTTGACACATCCATTCCGGCAGAATATACTCTACTTATAGCCATCGAGGAAAGATCTAACCACTTGTTCCCAACACAAGGAAGAATGACCGGATGCAATGTATGGGATTCATCATTGGCCGTAACGCCGAAGAATCACTACAGAAGTTGAGGCCAGGTTCGAAATCTCAACATGAAGTGTTGGTACAAAGAGTATCGTTGCCATCAAACACGTTGATCTTTCGTCCAAATGGGACTACACTTTTCTAAAGAATATTGTGGTCAAAAGGAAAGACGAAAGGGATTATGCCTTCTCAAGTCTTTTGAGAATTTGTCTATCAACGACATTGAAGACATGTACCTTGCCAAAGTACGGGGTCGCATGAGACAATTTTCAAATGAAGTACAACGTGAATTCATCAAGTCATTGCTCATCTTCATCAGACGCATAGTCATCAAAGAACATGTAGAAGATCTCCAAATTTAGCTAGCGGTTGAATCTTATCGGACCTGTCAACTTCACTCCACCGCACTTGATCTTCCGACATCAACCGGCTCTCACAATGTACACTCATCAGAACCATTCGCCGTTTAATGAACTTCAAAGAAATTGCTTAATGGCATGTAGATCTTCACAAGTTTGGGGATCACACTTTGAAGATGGTTAGGGACGGATTGGCTTATCGGTTGAAGGATATACATCAAAAGATTGGGTCTCCAAAGCGATGGAATTCTCAGGATCGAAGGGATGTAAAGAGGATCATCCACGATGATTGATGAACGGTTGTATCGAAGGGATCGAGTCAGAAGATTGAAAGCTATGTTGGAGGTCGACCCAGGATTAACATCATCGGCTTTCAACGCCCGATTCACACTCACAGCAACATCTCGGACTACCCGGTACCCCTTGAACTGCTTCTTTCATTATAACTTTGGATGTATGATTTATTATGACAATGGCTTGTGCACACATTACAAATGTACAACCCGCTCTTGTAAATAAAGGACCACGTAGTGCGCGGTGCCACAATCCTTATAAAAGGAGCGAAAGCTTCTTACTTTTGAGTAAAACCTATCAAACCTTTCACTTTTCAAGGTTTTGCTCAAAAGAACAAGTACTTTCCCTTATGATTTACACAACCTCAACCGTTTATATCACTCGTTGAGGGGGAGTATTTGACATAAAATCTTTGTTCACAAATTGTTCACAGTGGTCATTCTTCCCGCAACACTCGAAATGGTCATATTTATTCTCAACTTTTCAAAAATAACATTTTATATGCCATTTTTTAGGGGGAGAAAATTATGTGATAAGAAATATGTTGTGTTTTACTATATGAACTCTCGTGTGAAAAGACCTTAACCCATGAATTGACGAGATCTTAAATGTTAGTAACTCGAAAAGACTTGTCCGGGACGGGTAATAATTTCAAGCTAGTTCGCTAGTGATGTAAACGTGTCTCGCAAAGGACTTGTCCGAGTAGAATGTACCATTCGTGAAACTCTTGGTAGACATGAACTTTGACGGGTTTGACAACCTTTCGGGGTTGTCCACACCTTCAAGATAGTTATTAGAGCTAGTTGTCACCTAAAAGCTGACAATGTAACTCTTTAACTATACCACATAACCGTGTCTCGCGAGAGAATGTCTATCTTGAGTCGATCAATTCAAAAGTGCTCTTTCCTCCTTTGTCGCAAGATTTCTATCAAAACTCTTAAGCACATGTGGAGGGGGAGTATTTCTGCTAACAGATAAAACTCTCACAATGGTTCAAACATGTTTTCATTTACAAACCCTTTCAGAGATTTTCTTGAAAATGGTTTTATGGCAATGGAGTTATAAGGTGATTAAGGTTAGGAATACCGTCCTATGATCCGGCCAGAGTCGGAGGATATACCCAAGGACACTACCAATAGTTAGAATTTAGAAGTCCTTAGGTATGAATATAAAAAGGAGAAAATGAGAATCGGAGAAAGAAGGAGTTGAAGAATTAAAAAGAAATGCAAAGAAAAGGGTGAAAAGAAATAGCCCTCCAGATTATTCAACTTAGGGCAGACACCGGATTCAATTCATATGCTACTGGTTGTCACTAGATGACACCGATATTGAAGATTAAGAGTCGTCATGGACCCAGTGACGCATGCACTAAACCTTCTTAGCCACTCAAGTTTCTCTCAACAAATGCTTGTTTCATTCTCACAGGGAACCCTACATAAACTATCGGCTATCTCTTAGAGATTGCTGGTATTGAAGAAGGAGACCCTCTCCCTAGTCTCCGCTCAGGAAAACCAAAACGCACTATTGAGTCTAGAGCCACGAGATTCATCAAAAGATCTCTTAGGTACACTTGACATTTCATCACTTGTTGTTCAAACAATAAGAACATCGCTGAGTACGTTATCGAGTCCTTCCTGAGATCTTAGCAATCTGTCGAGAACATTTATGAGAGGTTTACAATTGTGATCCTCGGTGATTGAATGGAAACTCCTGCCGTGGTCAACATCAAAGCAGACCACGACGGCAGGGTCGCCGCCTTCAGTAACTCCCCCGTGGATTACGCTTTAGTGGTCTCAAACGGTCTGGTCGTTAGGTGATACTTGTGTACCTCGGCGACTCATCGAACCGTAGATGTATTGCCGGTACATCGCGTTATCTCACTTGTGGGACTCGTTCGAGAACGGCCTTTGTGAGAATTAGAGTTGTGTTTTCACACTATCTTGTTAACACTCTCGAAGTTCAAACTTGTAAGTGCCGAAATCCGCTTATTACTAACCTTTTTCATGTTTTCTTCTTATGGAAGCTATGGAGCGGAATGATCGTGCAGATTCTTCGCATGCTCATACCAACATCATCACTAATGGAAGTTCTATCTAAAAGCAACACAAAAGTCAGAATGATTCTTCGTCAAACCAAAGAATCTACAAAGTCAAAGACTTAAAGAACTTCATCAAGATTAAAAATCCAACGCCAAAAGCGTATGGCGTGTTGAAGAAGAATGGCGGGAACCTTTGGAGCAGCGAAGCGGTCTGAGGCGACTTGATGCGGACAAACAACAACATACTATCACTACCATCACAAAGAACAATGATCAAAGAACAAAGATTAATTATGACATCAAAAGCGTAACTGCTCAAAGACAATTTCTCTACACTAGAGAGATTGTTCAAATCAAGGCAATTCTTCTCACAAGAAAGAAGAATGTCAGAAACGTCAAAGCTACTATTACATCAACGCCCGCGTTCATATTCATTCATCACTAATGCTTAGGGGGAGATTGTTGGAATCACTCCTAAACCTTAATCAAGTGTTAGTGATTTACATGTAATAGTTAGCTTAATTATGGCCTTTATGTTTGTTATTAGCCTTAGGCTTATGTAGAAGGCCCATAAGCCTAGGCCTAGTCCAATAAGGAAAAGGATGGGAACTAGGAGTGTTGCCCTAGCTTCCCTTCTATAAATACTCTTGTATAACCCTCACTTGAGGGTTGGTTGTTCAATTCATTTCTTTCACACACATCCTACGCATAATCGTCTAAGTATTAACGTGTGTGTGTTTGGTTTATTGTTCAATCGCCTTTATCTCTTTCTATTAAGCTTGTGTTGTAAATTGAGTGACCTAACAGTCTGGTCTGCTAGCTGTGAGGTACATCAGGGATCCAATCATGCTACGATATTTCGTTTGATCTACCATGATCCCTGAGTGGTCCTCATCCAGCTTGGTTCATTCAATCATGGGAGTGTCAACGGTGTCACATGATACAAATCCAAATTTCTTTAAAATCTCATTTTCATATTTAGATTGATTTATGAAAACGCCTCAGGGACTTTTTGAAATTTGTAATCCCAAGAAAAATGACATTTGTCCCATCATAGACATTTGGAATTTGGAACCCATTTCATTTAGAAAACGATCACATTCATTGGGGTCAGTCGAGGCAAAGATAATATCATCTACATAAATTTGAACGTGAATTAAATGTTTGCGACTTCGGTGAACAATGTAGGATCAACTGCTCCTTTCTTTGGCCGGTAGACAGAAGAAACTTTGATAGCGTATCATACTATGCCCTTGGGGCTTGCTTTAACCCGTAAAGCGGCTTCTTCAAACGATACACGTGAGTAGGATGCTCTGGATTCACAAATCCTTCAGCGGGTTGGTGGCGTAGACGACTTCTTTAAGATCTCCGTTCAGAAATGCCGTCTTTACATCCATTTGAAAGACTATCATGTTCTACTTAAAAGATTAGCCAAGAAGATTCGATTGCCTCTATTAGCAGGGCAAAAGATTCTTCAAAGTCAATACCCTCTTCTTGACGGTATCCTTTGGCAACCAATCGAGCCTTTTTCTTTAGGACATCACCATGCTCATCAAGTTTCACTTTGAAAATCCATTTTAGAGCAATGATCATAGCACAATCTGGAGCAGGTACTAACTCCCATACATCAAGTCGATCAAACTCATGAATTTTATCTTGCATAGCATTGAACCAGTAGCTTCATTCAAGGCGGTTTTAATGTCTTTTGGTTCGACCTTAGAGAGTACGGAGTTGAAGAAACACCATAAGACATCGGTTGCAATTTGTTTCCGTGTGGATCTCGGGCGAGAGGGTTTCCAATGATGTTGTCCAATGGGTGATCATGTGTCCATTTTCTAAGGTGTTCATGTGGTTGTTGTTGTGGAACTGAAGTAGCAGAGTCAATGTCTCCGGATGAAGATGGTTCTGATGATGATTCAGGAGCAAAGATATTTTAAAATGGAGCTTCTTCGGAGTAGCAAAGGATTAACTTCATCTTTGATGCCAGAAACACTTCCATGATGTACATTTGATGATTGATGATTTGTTGATGAGACAGAGTGATCAACAGCAGGGGCTTCTTGACTTAATGATATTGAGACTGAAGGGTTGACTTCATTCACAGGGGATAGGATCATTGATGGGGTGACATTTCATCAGCATTCGGTTCATAGTGTTCATCAAACATTGGATCAAACAATTTCTTTAAATCATCTTCGAATGGAGGTACATATGGAGTTCTTTGGATATGAGTTTGGTACAAGAGATGAACCAATGGGACTGATTTGAAGTGCGGGTCCAGAACTGGATTGTCAGAGCCATTTGACGGTCACTCATCAAGCGTGGCGTGAATTGTTTCCATGATATTTCGGGTTCTCTTGTTATAAATTCGGTAACCTTTTCTGTTTGGTGCATAGCCTACAAAAACTCCAATGTCGCTTTAGCTCTCGCTTTTCCTAAATCTTGACCATCATTAGTTGGATAACATAAAGCACCAAACACACGAAGGTATGATAGATCAGGTTTTCTATTATGGACAAGTTCATAAGGAGTCTTTCCATGAGAAGTGTGAATTAGAGATCGATTTTAAGTGTAACAAGCAGTGGCAATAGCTTCAGCCCATAGAAACATTGGAACCTTTGAGTAAATAAGCATTTTCCTTCAAGCTTCTACAAGAGTTCGATTTATCTTTCAACTACACCGTTCTGTTGAGGAGTTAGTGGACACTTCTTTGGGGGCTGATTCCAACATTTCCATAAAATTCATTGAGTTCTTTAACAAACTCTCAGTTCCATTGTCATACGGACGATTACCATTTGAACTGTTGAGTCGGATCTGAAGTTGTTTAATGAGTTTAATGATGACATCTGGAGTTTCATCCTTTGTCCTCAAAAACTTAACCAAGTGAATCAGGTAGTCATCAACCACTACTAACACTATCTCTTCCCATTAATAGTTTACTCTCATTGATCCATATGAAGGGTATGAAGGACTTCCATTACTGAGTTTGTGGGTTTTGGTTTGTGGGCATATTTCGTGCTTTTTTTGGCAGGTGAACAAAGATGATCTTTTTCATATTTTAATATGGGTAAGCCTCGACAAGATCCTTTTCGGAAAGGTTGTTTATGGTGCCGAAGTTCAAGTGATTAAGACGACGATGCCATAACCATGACTTTGTTTTTAGCCTTTACAAAACAGATTGGAGAAGACTTCATCATGTCTTCGATAGAAATGGTGTATAGGTTAGAACCTCGTGTACCTCTTAATAATTCCACACCATCAAGTTGTCTAACGAAGCAAGTATGTTTTTAAAGGCCACCTCTAGATCGAATCACAGAATTGACCAACAGAGAACAAATTATGACCAAGACCTTCCACATAATATACCCTTGAGATTACACTTTTGCCAACTACATAGTCACCATAACCCATAATTGCTCCAAAATGGTCGTTCCCGAATCTAACATCCCGATGAATTTACTCACGAAGTTCATGAGCAGCGACCGGTGTCCATATATGCTTGGAACAATGAGTCCAAGTACCACGTAACGATTTGAACGATCCGTAGTTGAACACGCACAAGAATGGATAATCTGGATAATTGGGATCCCATGCAAGAATGGGTTCCACTTGGTTAGTAACAGTAATTGGAACACCCACATCGAAAATAGAAACATCCATATCAAGTAGAAGCAATGGAATCATTGGGAATAGGTCTTGATGTACGCGGTGTCCGTATTTGACCTATTCAAAGTATGTTCACTTCAGGGAATAGTTCTACCAAAGAGGCATCCATTTTCTAGTGGGCATAGTCTTAGCATTTTGAGGGCAAAACTGATTATTCTTATGGCCAAAAGGTATCCAATAATAACCTATCTTTATAAATGTTCTTCCTGTGGGTTTCCACTGTTTTCTAACAATCTTTTGTCTTTGCCTTTTAGCCTTCTGATAACGCTCAAATTGTGCATGTTTTTAGTAGCGTTATCCGTGCTTTTATGTGTGTTATTTGGTTATAATCATATGCTTTTGATGCTTAATCGCAAAAGTGCGTTTGCTAGTTCATTTGTAGCCAAGTACAGAAAGTGGGAGAAAAGCGGAAAAGAAGTAAAACACGAAGATTTCTCCATGTATGAAGAATTCTAACCAAAGAAAGACTTGCGGAGTATATTCGAGAAGATAAAGTCATCAAGTTAGTGGTCCAAAGACTCAAGAATAAAGTTCAAGAAGGAAAACGAGAAAGAAATGAAGAAAAGAAGCTTAAACGAAGAAATATTAGAAGCCTCGTTGTTCATAACACCTTCACCATTTTGGCCATAACTTTTGCATACGGACTCCGTTTGACCCCGGTTCACGCCACGAAAGCTAAGAGAAAGATCTACAACTTTGCAGCTTATGAATTTTTGTGATTTTGCTCCAACCGATCGGTCGAGTAACCCGATTCGTTGGAGAGCTGTTAAGAAGACCAACCGATTCGGTTGAGCTCAACCGGATCCGGTTGGAGGTCCTGTTTTCGCCATTTCTGCACTACTAAGACTCCAAACGTGTTCCAAATGATTCTAGTCCCTTCCTACATGGTTTCTAGTCCCTTCCAAGCTCCTTGGCCTCCAAGAAATGCATTGAATACCCTAGGCCTTGGTAGTAGTAACCGGTTCATTCCAACCGATCGGTCACTCCCCGTAACCGGATCGGTTGGACTAATCTGCTAAAAAAAATCCGTTTTTATTTTTTGTTTTTGTGTGTTTGTGTTTAGATTAAATAAGTTTAAATGTCTTTTTGTTTTTGCAAGAGTATCATTTCTTTTATTTGGTTTTTCCATTTTAAATTTTGTTAATTTGGTACATTGTAAATAAATAAGTGCTTGTTTTTAATAATAAAGTGTTTTGAACTTTGTGGGTATGTTCACTGGAAACCCTCACGAGACTATAACTCGTCCACTCGGGCCACCGAGGGGTTTAAAGGCTTGTTGCATGAGCTAAATGCAACCGTGATGCCTACTTAAAGTGAGTTTTAGAATTTTACGCGTTTTTGTAGTTTAATTTATTTTGCAGATTTAATAAGCTCTTGGAGGAAGGATTGATTGGATTGTTGGTGACGTTATACTCTTGATTGAACATGTTTGGATGAAAGATAAATCGATTGATCTCACACGCTTATGCTAGCGTTTGCTTAGCATCTTATCATTTGAATTTCGATCGTGATGTTTGGCGAGAGGTTTCGTCTTCACTTAGACTTATTATTTTATTTTTCCCTATCTTACATGCTTTAGTTTTAGCAATTGCTTTATTTTGTTTCTTTGTTATTTTTTCCTTTGTTTGTTTTTGTTTGGTAAATTATTTTAATAAATTGACTTTTTCAAGTCCCTCGAAAGTAAGGCTCACCCATTATAAACAAACGTGGAGAGGTATAAGGCGGGTCTCCTGATTCCCTAAAGAAGTTTGGTTTTTAATATGCTTCATGGCACGACCTCGCTTCTCACTTCTTTGTGCGCTTCAATGGAGCTGCCGAGAACTCGTGGGACAAGAATAAGTCATGTTTGGTTTTAAAAATAGAAAAATTAAAAAAAAAATAAGAAAAAAAAAAAATAGTCGAACTAGATTTAAGTTATTTTCTTTGTGTGCTTAACTTAAGTGCTGGGGAAAGTTAAATAAGAAAAGTTTCTAAACTCGTTTTCAATTTCCAAATTTTTGGGCCTGTTTTTAAATTTTTGTGAACTTGTTTGCCCTTATGATCTAGTTGTTTTCACGCGTATAGGTTAATATATTATAATAACGGATCAACCCACGGGTGAAATCGTAATTTTGAAAACTTGAGATGTGTCCCGATTAATATTGCAATCCATTCTGGGATCGATGACATTTGCTAGCACATATTATAGCCTTTCCACTAAATTGTGAGGATTTGAGCCTGTTTCATATATAGCATACATTTTTTATGCTTGGATCTTTTGTTTTGAGTGTGCCGGTGATTTTATTTATTCTAGAACTTATACTTGCAAATCATTACGGACCCATCAAAGTGAGATCGCATTCGTGTGATATAAGTGTTTATGCGTGATAAAGAGGCAACCTTAGGAATAAAACCAAATGGCCTTCCGTTTACATTTAATGATATATTAGCTTACCACATCGGTTAGTTAACCACCCATATGGACCCATTTGTTAGCGCTCATCTTTAGCGCTAGATACCCTTAGTACACCCCTTTGAGCCATCCTTTTCTTTTTGTTGCATCCAGAAAAATACAAAAATATTTTACACTTTAAACCTTAGCCTACCCCTTGTCAATGTCTAAATGGTTGGTTGCTAGTTGCTTGGTTTGTTGGATTGTTTTTATGATTATGAGTTAGCCATGACTTTGCCATTCGTGTACCATTCGACAAAGACGAAGAGTGCACCTTCTTATTTGTATTTTTGTGGTGTATGCTTATACGAAGTGTGGGGAGATGTGATGTATGAAGAAGAAGTGTTGAAAAAAAAAAAAAAAAAGAATAAGTCATCGAAAAAAAAAAGAAAAAAGATATGTGATGACAAAGATGAAGTATGTTTGAGATATAGATTAGCCAATGTGCTAAGACGTGATATATATTTTGTTCGATATGTGAAGAAGAGAAGTTAGTAACTATAATCATTTTCGGTTTTGCGGATTGTTCGTGACTAGCAACATGGGTATTAGACTTGACTTTATTTTTCTTTAACACCAATTTCATATAATATTCTCATGCCTTATCCATACCATTTATTCACCCGAAGCCTATCGTTATAACCCAAATAAAAGCCCTCTTTAGATGTTTACATTTGGTGCTTACGCCACCCCGGTGGAGTTTTGTTTCTTGTACAAGCCTATGGTAATATTTAGATCATGACTGAGCAAATATGAGTGTACTATTCCTTAATATTATCCATCACTAAATAAATTGAGTGTTGAGTGAATTATACATCCGTTCTTTTTCGTGAGGTGCTTAGCCATGTTATCAAGCGAGAAAATCCATTGGGTATTGTCAAACATCTCGGTTTCTCACCTCTAAAAGCTTAAAACGATGAATCTTATCTTGTACTTGTACTTGGTAGATTTGCATCACATATTTCTAATCATTTTCATGCACCATGTGGGTTTTATTTTTCTTAATTTCTAGATTTGCTTGAGGGCAAGCAAACCCTTAAGTGTGGGGGAGTTTACGCTCATTTTTCGCTTATTTTTTATGTTTATTTAAAAAAAAAAAAAACCCAAAAAGATTTTAATTTTAATTTTTCTTTTCGTCTTGTCATTTAGGTTTGTCTTTTAATTTTTCTTTTCTTAGATTTGCTTGAGGGCAAGCAAAGTTTAATTGTGGGGGAATTTGATAGCTCAAATTGTGCATGTTTTTAGTAGCGTTATCCGTGCTTTTATGTGTGTTATTTGGTTATAATCATATGCTTTTGATGCTTAATCGCAAAAGTGCGTTTGCTAGTTCATTTGTAGCCAAGTCACGAGGAAAGTGGAGAAAAAACGGACTTAAAAGAAGTAAAACAGAAGATTTCTCCATGTATGAAGAATTCCCGACCAAAGAAAGACTTGCGGAGTATATTCGAGAAGATAAAGTCATCAAGTTAGTGGTCCAAAGACTCAAGAATAAAGTTCAAGAAGGAAAACGAGAAAGAAATGAAGAAAAGAAGCTTAAACGAAGAAATATTGGAAGCCTCGTTGTTCCCGACACACCTTCACCATTTTGGCCATAACTTTTGCATATAGACTCCGTTTGACCCGGTTCGCGCCACGGAAAGCTAAGAGAAGATCTACAACTTTGCAGCTTATGAATTTTGTGATTTTGCTCCAACCGATCGGTCGAGCCCGTAACCGATCTTCGGTTGGAGAGCGTCAAGAAGACCAACCGATTCGGTTGGAGCTCAACCGGATCCGGTTGGAGGTCTGTTCAGTCATTTCACTACTAAGACTCCAAACGTGTTCCAAATGATTCTAGTCCCTTCCTACATGGTTTCTAGTCCCTTCCAAGCTCCTTGGCCTCCAAGAAATGCATTGAATACCCTAGGCCTTGGTAGTAGTATAAATAGCACTCATTTGTGCTTGTTTTCATCATCCCTTCTCCATCTTTCTCATCCCTTTCATCCACCACTCCTCTCTAGGTGTGAAATTCAAGCCTACACCCTTAAGGACGAATTTTCATCTAGAGAGCGCACCACAACTTGAGAGATCTTCTCTCACACCTATCCTACCACCACCACTCCCCTCTAGGTGTGAAATTCAAGCCTCCACCCTTAAGGACGAATTTCCATCTAGAGAGCAAACCATAACTTGAGAGAACACAACCACTCTCAATACCTTCACCCCAAAGGTGTGAAACTCAAGCCTCCACCCTTAAGGACGAGTTTCCACCAACTATCCTATCCCACTTGTGTGAAATTCAAGCCTCCACCTTAGGACGAATTTCCACCAATTACACAACTTATCTTCCCCAAAGACCACAAACCTCTGCCAAATTGCGGTAGTGTGCTCAAGGGTTGTCGAAGGCGTTTGGACATCATTTTCGGCTTGGTAGAACTATTGTAGTTGATTGGAGGCTTGAAGGAGTGCTTTAATCCTTCATCTTTGCCTATTGTAATTCATACTTTGGGTAAACCTTGTTACTTTTCTATTTAAAGATGTTTGTTATTGATATGATTATTGAGATTTTGTGTTTGATTGGAATAATGATGAATCTTTTGATACTTGCTTGTTCTTATATTGCTTTTCTTGTTGGTTTGATATGTGACAATCATAACCATCAACTTGTTACTTGTTCTTATAATGCTTTTCTTGTTGGTTTGATCCGTGACAATCATAACCATCAACTTGTTACTTGTTACTTGCTTAAACAAACAAACGACACTTGTAGTGCAACCAAGTCTCTTGGGACGACCTTGATTTACCTTATACTATACTACAACTTGACTAGGGTATACTTGCCCGAATGTGTTCCTAGTTAACCGGTAATTCTTGCATATAAATTTAAACCTCGTGCGAACGCATCACCTTCTTTGCACGATTATTAGCATTAACAATTTTAACTGGGCATTTGACAGCATTAGACAAAGCATTCACACCACATTCATGATTAGCAACAGAATTCAAGCAGACATCATTACAAGGTTTGAAATTAGTATCAGAATTCGAATTAATTACAGTACGCCTATGGCTAATACTAGAATCAACATGATTCGTTATATTCGACTCAAACTTAAAGTTCCTATATTGGTCTTCTACTCTTTTCCAATGCACATTTTTAGCTTGTGAGGTCCTATCATTCCTTGTATTGTCTTGAGACTTTGACCTGCTGGCTTTAATGTCGATTACTCTGTAGAGGGACTTATGGGAACATTAGTTGGTTGATCTACTTTTGCATTCACTGAGCTAGACGTGCAAGGATGCAGTATTACTAGACGACACATTGATGTTCACTTTCTTAGAACTCGGCCTAGAATGGTTTGAATGCTTGGCACTAGGCATAGAACAAGGCATCACAGCTTTGCCTTTTGCACCTAAGGATTTAGGACATGTTGCAATTACACATTCTAGCAGCTCTTGAGATCGTTTGGCCTGGAGGCAAGCAAACCTAATTTCTCTATCAAGAGGTTTGTTAATGAACTCCTCTTCGACAATCTCACGAAGACATTCTAGACTATCCTTAAGGTAAGCACAATAGTCTTGAAATGCAGATTCATTATTCCTAAGATGAGGAGGAATATATTTAACTGTCACAGTGTATTTGCAGTCTAAGGGTGACTTTGAAACAACATTCTTATTAAAAACAAGTGGCGGTTTCCCATTTCACGACTTCTCGATTCTCAATTTCCTTTTGTAAAGCGTTGTTTTTCGTTGTTTTGGTCACGGGTGACTTTCATTGAATCATATAACTCTTTAAAGTGTCGTTTAACTTTTTCATTTTCTTCTAGAAACTCTCGTTTTCCTTTTGTAAGGCATTAACTAAGTTTTGAAGATGAAAAGTTTGAGAGTATTGAGAATCTAAAGGAGGAGGCATTTGGGATCCAATCACATTGTTCTTTTCACCCTTCAATTGAGAGATTTGGGCTTTCAACTTTTTGATCGTGTTACAATGAGCTCGAATATGTTCATCACGTTTGCTAATTTCAAAAACTGCATCAAATTCGGGAGCATCCAAGGATGTCTTGATATTTGAGGTTTTAACATTTTCTTTTAGATGTTGATATTTTAATTGTAAATCAAAATGTTCAACTTCTAGTTTAGAAAGATGCTTTACCAAATTATCGTGATCATTCTGATCAATTTTCTCATTAAGTTTTGAATTAATCTTTTCAAGCTCAATGACACGATCATGAGAGACTTTCAGAGCAACAGATAATTCATGAAATTGAGAAGCATTAATGGAGCAATTAGTAGCGATTAAAACACATCTTGAGCAATACATTCAGAAATAAGATTCTCATTCAAGGTATGCAAGTTATTCCTCTCAATCTCATTATATTTTAATGCTCGCTCATAGTCACTAACCTCAACTATCATTGCATCAAATTCCTTTTCCATTCCTTTAATATCTGAATCTATCCCCTTTTAAGACTCTCAAAATGATCTTTTAGTAGTTTAAAGAAAGGCATGACCTCAGTTAGATAGCATTCTTTAGTTTGCTCAAAACCCCTTTCCCCTTCATTATCCCAGTGGGTGTGATCCTTTTCTTACAAGTTTTCTCAAAATCGACAAATAGTTGAAGAATAACATATTGACTGATTAAGGTCTTGCTTTTAGTGGCAATAGTCCTAGGAACTAAATGCATTGGTGTATTGGGAGGATACACAGTTGCTGAAGGCATTTTCCTAAAGGGGGGGGGGTTTGTTTCAACAAGATTCTCGCTTTTGCTTATCCAAATCCTTTTTGAGAACACTTGTTCGGGTTAACAACGTCTGAGGCTTAAACATGTTCAAGGAAATCCAATTCTCCTTCTTGTAATCATGGGGTGTGATATTTATTTTCTTCTCTTTACATTTAGGATCGTCTAACTTCTTGTTCATCTTTTCCCTAGTGACTTCATCAGATTTCTTATCTTCCTCAGTGCACTCAGCGCAACTAGGTTTATGTCTAGGTTTAAGGATTTCATTGCCATCATAAAGTACCTTATGAGCATTTCTAGCCTTCTTAATGACCTCTGGATTTGGTTCCTCAACAAGGGGAATGTTATGCTTATCGCTTAAGACTCTATGCTTAGTGATCATGTGGGCAGTCTGAATGGTGTTCCCTTATACGTACAACTTATTTTCAAGTTTGTTCTTCAAAGTTTTTAGATTAGAAAAATCATTTAAAAGTTTTGATTCCTTAGCATGAAATTCCTGCTTAAGCACTTTAACATTTTCTTGAAGTTCTTGTTTTTGCTTAGCAGTTTTTGAAAGCTTTTCTTGTAAGGAGTTTAACTCTTGTTTTAACACTTCTTCTCTAAAATTACTTTTTCTAATAATTGTACGCATTTGGTTATCACGAGTAGTTAGCTCAAACTTAGCACGTTGTTCATAAATGGCAACTCGTTCTATATAGGCATTAAGTTCGAGATAACGAGAATCATCGAGGGGCACATGCTGTATTCATCAAAAACATAGTCATCGTTGATTGCAGAAGATGCATCACTTGGTACAACTTCACTTTCACTTTGTTTCACATATTAATCATATGGGACAACATTGATATTACCCATATCTTCAATATTTGACTCAATAGTTTTAGTTGATTGTACTTTGTCATGCATCTTTTGCATATCGGCATCATCGTATAGTTTTAGTACCTCATAAATGAGTTTGTCTTTGGATGGACCAACTTGTGGTGATGAAGAGACTTTAGGAGAGACCATTGGAGAAATGCTAGCCATGAAAATGGTTTGTGCATTAGGTTCATCATCAACATCAGAGTCGTATGCATCACAATCGGTACTTGAAAGGCATTCGATGATTATGGCCTATCTCTGAATTGGTACGCTCATCCACATCGCATCATACGTCTTGGCATTTCCTCGGCAGAAATAACAACTCTTCTTCATCCAACGCTACACCATTATCCTGGGCTTGAACAAGCAACATCTTATCCCTGAAGTATTCAACATTTTGAGGGTGTTTTGGCGATGTGCAGTTCCTTGCAATGTGTCCCTCACCTCCACAGTTGTAACACTTGATCGTCTTAACTTGTCCTTGATTTCCATTTCTTCCCCTATTCTGATTTGTCACAAAGCCTCTACCAACTTCACCTCTTCCTTGTTCATCTTGCCTTTCTTGGTGGTTGTACTATAACCTTCCATCTCGACAGTGGCTTGATTGTATGGATTAGACGCTGTTCTGAGGTTATTTTTGGTGTGTGGGAGAGAGTTCATGTTTTGACTAATCAGAGAGGCCAGTTGATTAATGAAGTTACCCACGTGTGCATCGGCATCAGCTTGTTTGAACATTGGATCGGGAATGAGTTTGTGAGTTCCATTACCCATGGGTATAACTTGTGAAGCTTTAGTAGTAATCCCAATGTTTGAGTAGAAGGCAGTTGAATCATTTGATGAGCTTGTCTCTCCCGGATTTGTTTTGAATTGTTCAAGAATCCTCTTTTCAAACATGGCATGTCTCTCATTCTGAAGAAGGAAGGCATAGAGTTGTTCATAGTTTGTATTCTTCAATCCTTTGGTTAGCTTCATAGAGGTGACAAACTTGTGCCATTCGGGATTCATGTTGTTCACAAACTTTGAGTTCAACTAAATGTTTGGCATAGTCATTCTGATGTTCCTCATGTCATTAACAAGCTTGTGGAATCTCACGTAATACTCATAGACACTCTCATCTGGTTTCATCTTGAAGTGTTCAAATTCATCATATAATTGAGATTCTCTGTCTTCAATAGTTAATTCAAAACCTGAGAGAAGCATCTTGACATTATCCCATACACCTTTGCTTCTTGTTTGTGATTGATAAGCTTGTAGATGTCTTTTGGAAGACCTTGTAATATGATGTTAGAAGCCACGATATCATACTCGAATCTCTTCTTCTCCTTATCATTGAGCTCATCATATGTTTTTGGTCTGTCTATTCCATAGATCATTGTTCCATCTTCAGTTGTATCAATTATGTCTCTAGAAGTCTCAACCCTATACTGGTCCTTCATCAATGGATTTGAGAATGTTGACTCCATTTTCCTTTCCAAGACAGTACAATCTGATTCGTTGAGCCCAAGAGTCGTAGTCGGTTCTGTCAAGCATGGGTGGACGAGTATCTGAACCAGCTGCTTGAACATCTCGGCAAAAGATGGAGATGATTAGTAGGAAGCGTTGGTAGACATGTTGACAGATTAAACGGGATTTTATAACTCTATGATTAAACCAGGAAATAGATTCTTTCATGGGATTTTACTAAATCAAGAGAAAACCATATTACAGACAGAGTCAACCAAGTCGCTAAGAAAAGCAGAACCAAGTCGCTAAGCTGTCCCAGTCGCTAAGACTTTCAAGTCGCTAAATAACAACTCGCTAAGCACCAAGTCGCTAGCAAAATTTTGACAAAGTAAGCTAAGCACCAAGTCGCTAAGTTGTCAAGTCGCTAAATAACAACTCGCTAATCACCAAATCGCTAAGTTGTCAAGTCGCTAAAGAGCAACTCGCTAAGCACCAAATCGCTAACACCAAGTCGCTAACTTTCACCAAGTCGCTACTCGTAGTGGAGAATCCACTAAGTGTACTGTTTGTCGGCTTTTCTCAATAGACAAGTCGCTAGCTCAACTCGCTAAGAACTTCAACGCAACTGCTACCAAATTACAAAGCAAGTCGCTACCAAGACAACTTATCCGTGGCTTAAGTCGCTAGCTAGAAAAAACACATAAACACGACTTTTCAATCCAAAAACAACCCAACCACGATGATTCAAGGTTACTAAATCAAAACCCAAGCACATACAATGATTCTAAACACAAAACTACACCCAAGATTCAAACTTTAACACTAGAAATGATCCAAATGATGCAAAAACCACTAAACCTTTTCAAACTCTAAAACCACCTAAAAGTCACTAGAAATCCAAAGATATGTAAGAGATGATCAAACCATGGCTCTTGATACCATTTGTAACATATTGGATTTCACAAACACACTAAACCATAAGATCAAATAGGCATATAATGTGTTTTAGAGAGAGAAAGTTAGAGGTTTAGGGAACTTTAGTGAGAGAAAGAAAAATCTTATTATGAGCTCCAACTCTCTACCTTGGGAGGTAGAGAGTATTTATAGTACTTACATAAAACGCCACCTGAAGGGCTGTGGATCAGGCATACAGTAGGTAAAGACCCGTCCGTCCTCCACGGTGTTACTTAACTAAATACTACTTGACATTAAATAACTACGACTACGAGCTTTCTAACGATTACATATTCTTGAGGTGACCGAGACTTTAACTACTGGATTTTCCAAATCCTAACAATGTCTTACACTACTGACTCAATAATTTCAAATGTGCTTAAATTATATGATGCTGTGGACAACAAAGAAAGTATTTGTTACTATGAAAGGTTAACCATGATTGATTAAACCAATGATGATTTGAGATCTTCCTGCCCTGTGTCCAATGAGAAAGAATTGCACCTACCCATGCTACAGAATGCCATGCAAAAGGAATGCTGCATTGAGACCTATCAGCAACTTTACTCTCACCTCATGTTACTTCTATCTATAACAATGGAACGAACATGTAATGCCCTCTTCCGTCAGGACTATCCATATTAACAGGAACTTTGTTGTTAAACTTAGAGCAATTGGAGCTACAACTTGACAAAGAGAAGATTCAAAAGGATAGTTCCAGTGCTGCACTTCAATTAATCTACAAACAACTTCAATCGTTCATCAGTGGGGAATATTCATCAGATTATGATCAATACATGACTGAAGTGTCTTTCAAAAGACACACTGGAATGGAAATCAATGAGTTCATTGAGACACTTATCCATCTTATGGAAAATGTGAAGAAGTACATTGAGAAAGCTACCCAGAACTATGATTACATGAATGAATGTGGGATTCCTTCAATAGAGAGGTGTGATGAATAGGGTAATGTATCTGCTGAAAGATCGGGTGTTGCTGAATGAAGAATATCAGAGACAACAAAGAATGATGTAACCAGATGATGGATCAGTTGGCACTGAATACAGGGGCTCCGAGGCAGATAAGCTTGAAACAGCCAGTAGTTCAGTGACTCTTGTTACACATGATGTGGATGCAGATATCAGACCGATAAATGAACAGGTGTCATGTGATGAGGTAACCTTAACTGTTCAACATAGTGCATCTGATAATGTACCTAAACAAACTGATCTTAATGCTGAACATGATTCTGATAAATGTTCCTTGGTTGATGTTGAGTCTAATAATTTCAAAACAAATGATATGGTTGATAAAAAGGCTTTTGATGAACTTTTAAACAAATTCTCAAAACTTGAAAAACATTGCATTTCACTTGAAATTGCAATACAAAGAAAGGAGGAAAGTTTTCAAACTAAGAAACCATGTACAAATCCGGAATTTCCTGAATTTCGTGAATTTTTTGAGATAAACAATTTAAAAGCTCAGCTTCAAGCCAAAAACTCGACTATCAAAAATTTAAAGAAACATATTTCTGATATTCATGTGAAAAGTAATTTGGTTACAAGTAATTTTGATGTTAATACTATTGATGATATTCAAATGAGAAATGATGAATTAGTGGTTTGTGTGGCCAAATTACTAAAGGAAAATGAGACTTTGAGAAAGCATCACATAGAACTAAGTGACTCTGTCAAAGAAACTAGAACTAAGTCAATGGAATAAACAAACTCTTTGATAGCAAAAATTGATGAACTCAAAGCTCAACTTCAGGAAAGAAGTTTCGCTATTGTTGCATTAAAGAATGAGCTTAGAAAAACCGAAGGGAAAAGTGTGAACACTAAGTTTACAAAACCATCAACCTTGGGGAAGCCAGTTTCTCATCCCACTAGAGACCGGTCCGTTGTTAGGTAGCCTACTGCATTTATATCTGAAAGAAAAAAATCTTTAAAGACAAGGCTTGCCTCCCAAGTTGATGCGATACAAGTTTTGTCAAAACCAGTCACTTCACCTGAGTTCCCTAAGAATAATGCTTCTAGTTCCGTTAACCCTCAATAAGTAGCTACTTCTACTCCCAGCACCTCTAGGATTAGTTCGAAAATAGTGTCAAAACCAAGCATTAAAATCCAGAATTCATATGATATGAATGACTTGTGGAAGAACTATTATCTAGAAGAAGCTAGGAAAAAGGCACAGATTAAAAAAGATGGAATTTTAGGTGCAAGACCTAGCGTGATGAGTTCTACGAGATTTCAAGGCACTGCTAGTAGTTGTAAACCATTACCTAGGAACACTCAAAAGACTAGGGATTAGCTTGCATCTAAGAGTAGTTATGTGAAGAAGAATGCTAAGCATGTAGAAAACGAAACTAGAAATTCTGAGTCTTTTCCGAATTAGAAACATTTTCCTAATTCACATGCTAAGGTACAATCCACTAAGACTACTAACATGGCTAAGGTTCAATATGTTATAAAGCAAAACAAACCTAAAACTTCGCCTAGATGGATCCCAACTGCTAAATCTTTAGAGTCTAGGAATAACGATAAGTCTTCCACTATGCATAAGAATATCAAAAATTCTAGACCTTGCCATAAGTGGATACCGTCTGGTAGAATGTTTAAGGATGTTGGACTTAGGTGGACACCTACCGGAAAGATGTTTACCGATGGAAAAATCAAGGTTGACCGTGAAACCCTAAAGGGTTTGGATACTAATGTCACTAACCAATATATATGCAATCAAGCTTGTAATATTAGTGCAGGTAGTCCTTACTCAGTTGCAGATACTTCGATCCTTCACTACATGGACTGGCTTAAAGTATGGATAACAAAAGGATTGACATCTCATAACTCACGGGTTCAAGTAACTCAACCTTGATATTTAATCGGCTATGACGTCTGTTCACATCAGTTCAGGCCTCGTACTTCATCATTATGGCGTCTGCAGATAACACTTTAGGCCCCGTTCCTCAAAGAAAAGAAAGGTGTACAATTTAGTGCGTTTTATCTTCAGTTTAAGAGAAATTCTCTCAAGAATAACCATTCTCATCTACATTCTCCATCAAAAAGCCTCATGTTTTTCCCAGGCTCATTCAGTCATCAAGTGAATCTACATTCATTGGAGTATATTCTTATTCACTTTCTCAAACCAAAAATGGCATTGGCAACATCGGATGCAATTTTTGGGGGGGAGAAGTGGATCTACATGTTGATGGATGTTTGTATAATGGTCATACGCCTACGTTCCACTTACTAAGGATAACTGGGAGTTATTGTTTGGGATTTAGTGTTTCAACCTATGTTTGATGAATACTTCCAATCTTCAACGAATGTTGCTCATCCAGTTCCTAAAGCTCCTTCTTCGGTTTCTGCTGACTCAACTGGTTCTCCATCTAAGAAGTACAACTCAGACTACTCGAGAAACCCAATCTCCAGATATTCCTTAAGGCATTGATAATGACTATCGTAATATGGCAGTTGCACTATTGAATAATGATCCGCTCTTTGGTATTCCTTTGCCAAATCTTCACGGATTATTGTTCCTCTCAATGTGCACGCTATAAATCAACCACATGAACATTAAGAAAAATGACTACCTCATCCGCTCGAAGATATTATTGGTGAATCTACATGTATACCTTTAGGAAGAATGCATTGATGTTGAGGAATCATTTGTTCCAGTTCATTTAGTGGGTCAATGTACATCCGATTGTATGTTTATTCACGTGTTGGGCATTTAACACAAGTTGATTACTTTGGAGTTAATCATTTATCACTTATTTGAGATTGAAGTTGACTTTCACAAAGGCGTGTTCTTATTTGATAACTTGCTCGGGCTTAAGAATTTGAGTTAAAGACTTGGTTTACCTAGTTACCAGCAGTCGGGGTGGATGGTTGAAGACCTGGTTAACTATCACTATTAGGAGTTACGTTGTTTTACTCAGTGTCACACGCAGATGACGGTGTGGATAATCGCAAAAGGAGTTAATGTCTCGTACTTTGTTTGAGTAGTGAGTACTTAGAGATTTGCTTGAAGCATAAATTCTAGACACCGTTCTTCCATCATTAAGTGCAAGCTTAAGATACAAATGTGCGGAATTCGACTTCAGCTTCAAGTTTGGTATATCGGGTTTTTCTTCTTCAGTAGTCACTTCAAATTTTCTTCATATGGGTTGATAACGATAGTCAGAGAGTGTTTCTGTAGCATTTGATTCTCACAGGATTCATTTGAGCTAATTTTTTGTTGTTCTTCTTTATTTCAAGAATATTTGGTATGTATAATGTGCTGCTGATTCTGAGGTATCAAAACCAGCAAGGGGGAAGGAGACATACATCTTAACACACAACGAGTACACATGATGAACTTAATACCTCTTCTCTATTGAAGTAATCCCGGGAAAGACAAATGTCATAACCATAGAGAAACTCAGTGTTTAACTCGTAGCCTTTGGTGTGTTATTCCAACTATTTGGGAGGAAGGATGTATTATTCCAACCATTTGGGGGGAAGTGGTATCTGGATACTTTTTGTATGTGTTAGCTCATTTATCAGTGGGAAGAAATATGAGAAGAATATTTGGAGCGTGAGATGATATTGCTTATCGACATCTTCTATATGATTTATGGTAGTGCTTCCGGTTATTGCTTCATGTACACAATGCAATGATGATTCTGATTAGAACACAACCATCAGGGGAGAGATATGTGTACAATCAGGGGTGCACAACATGTTCACTTGATCGAGCTAATTCAGTTATTCCGGAGTTGACATCCGCAGAGATGATTAGTGACTCAACATGTTACATGGATGTCATCGTCTCTACTCTTGTTGGGTACATGTGTACATTATAAGTTGATTGGTTATATGTAAGATAACTGGAATGCATTTAGTGAAATAAAGATGTTGATATATTGTTCCCCTGAAGAGACAACTGCTCAAACTCGAAGAGTAATGTGTACATCGGGGACGCACAACAAGTTCATGTGATCGGGCTTAATCAATTATTCCTGGTTTGATAACCGCAGAGATGATCTATGTTTTAACTTGTTACTCCGGTGTTTTCGTCTTCTTCGGGCTCTTGAGCTTCATACAATGAGACTGTTTGCTTCACTTCTTCTTGGGGGAAATAGTCTTCTTACGAAGTTTGTCGATTGGGGGGGGAGCTACGAAAGATTCACATTGAGAAGCCTCATGTTCAGACGATTTTCTTAGAAACCTCGAATGCTTTGGTGGTGAAAGTTTAAGAGATGTTGATTTCTTTCTTCTACAACATGCTGAACGATATCCTTATCTCGGTAATCGTATCATCATCTTCTTAAACTATATCATCTTCTGTGTAAATATTTATCAAAAAGAAAATACAAAAATATAAAACCAGCAAATCAAAATAGAAAAATATAAAATCAACAAAAATCCATAAAAATTTGAAAAATCAGAAAATACCTAAAATATTGTTTTCTCAAGACATGTCTTCTGGTATCGATAACATCTACGGTCTTAGAAATGTCATTCAATAATGGCACGGGACCATAGATGAAGTTCGAGCAGGAGGTGTAAATATTTCTTTTCAAAACATGTCTCAAAATATGGCTTGCAGTTATTTCAGACTGTAACTCATGCTTAAAACTATGGTTTGCTATTATTTCAGATAGCAACCCATTCTTCAAGAAAGGAAAGTGTTGTGCTAAACCAATTTTCAAATATTTCGTGCACTTATCCTAAAACATAATGAGGAAAGTATGTCGAAGGACTGCTGTTCCTACTCAAATATTTTTCCTTCTAGAATTCTTCAGAAAAATATTTATTTTAACAAAATTGGTGGTAATGGGTTGCTTTAAAATCAATCAGAATCAAGTTTTCATAAATTTGCAAAACCCAATCAATGACTTCAACTTTTCATAGAAAGAGTCATTGATAAAGGGAGAAAATGTTTTTCAAATTTATATCATCTATCGGGCTTATCTAATTATCCTACATACTTAAATGATAAAGATGCTTGCCTACGTCGAAGGACTAGGAGTTTAGGATATGATTATTAGGATTAGATGACTATAGTTTGATAAACATTTAAGCCCATGCTTTACAAGATCTGACTGACATGTTGGATTGACTTTTATTAGTCATTTGCTGTTTGGGTGTTGTCGACCACCATATATCTGTTTGTGTCCACTAACATATGCAGATAGCATGGTATAAAAAATGTTCTTGATCTGGATCCCACGAATGAAGATGATTGGATGCCGAAAGGAAAGGGCAACTATTTCTTAGGTCGACAAATGAAGAAACGGAGCTTAATTGGACCTCTATGGAAAGTTGGCATGACAAATGCAACGTCAGAGGTCTCACTGCATCAGCAGACGGTTTTCTTCCAGTCTTACAGCAACAACAGAAGCAGTTTAACCACCTAACGTATCTTTGTGCAGGACAAGTAGTGGATGATACCATTTTTCAAAAATTTTGAACATAGTTTTGAAAATGAAAAAATATTGTTTTGAAAATAAATTGGACTTAATTTTTGAAAATCAACCGGACTTCATTTTGTTAAAATATAAGTCACTCAATCAACGACTACGGTCATCGATTAAGAGGGAGAGTGATTGTAAATTAAATAATTTCAAACAATATATCATCAAACGAATCAAAGTCCGTTTGTACAAAATAAGTGGTGATCTAAAGATTTAATGTTATGTCATGGTATGATTCTCTTTAAAACTCAAAGATCTTTCAAAATGAAATTTTTTCTGTTCTTGTTTGATTGTGAAATTGTTTTATTTTACTTAAAGATCTCTTAAAACTATCATACCTGACACTAACAATCTTTAATGTCTAAAATTGGTCCATTTCAGTCATTTTTCAAAATTAAATCAAGCCACGTCTTTCCCCAAAATCTTTTAAATAATTTAAATCAATTGGGATCACAAATCTCAAAAGGTTTGAAATTTTTTATCGAGGGAGAGATCGTGATCTAAATATCAAATTTTTTAAAATGGAATTGGTTTTAGTCCTTTGAAAGGCACTTCTGCCTCCATGTGCCAAACGATTTGAAATATACAATGCACATGTTGAGGAAGAGGATTTATCAAAGAAACAAGATGAGTATTTAAACATGGCCACATATTCTCCCATGTTTTCTAAACCTTATTAAATCACTTGGGATCCAAAATCTCAAAGGGTTTGATATTTTTGATCGGAGGAGAATTTGTGATTTAATTATAAAATCTAATAAAAGATGATCGTTTTGATTCAATTGTGCATGCTGCTCTCCCATATGTGCTAAACGCTTTCGAATCTCGAAGCACATATTGAGGGGGAGCATTTCTAAAGAAAATAAACTATCAAGGTACAAAAGCTTCTATGTTTTAACATAAGTACCTTAATTGATTTTCTAATGGTTTTCTATTTGGCAATGTGATCGTGAAAGTACTTCAAAAACCTCTTGCCTGTATGTGTTAAATGATTTCAAACAACCAACGCACATATTGAGGGGGAGAATTTACCAAGAAAATCAAATGGTTTTTTCCACGGAAATTGTAATCAAGAATATATTTCAAAGAACTCTTGCCTCCATGTGCTAAACAATTTCAAAATCATATGCACATGTTGAGGGGAGCAATTTTAAATGATCAAAACAATTAAAGTACAAAATATTTTGATTTTATATCACAAGTACCTTGATTGATTTTCCAAATGATTTTTCAATTGGTTTTGAGAAGGAAAGGACAATACCAAAAGACCGACCAATTTATTTTATGCATGGAGATATAAGGATGGTTAGGTTAGGTATTCGTTCCCACGATCCCGCCAGATCCGGAGGGATCTACCCAGGGACAATCCACTTAATAGTGTAGAAGTCCTTAGGTATGATAAAAAAAATGAGAAAAATGAGAAATGGGAAGAGTGCGGGATTTTGCCAATAAACTAGAAGGGGGGGTTGAATAGTTTTGCCAATTAAAACTTCCTTTTAATCTATTTAGATCGACTTATGTCAATCTATTTGGATGTGTGTGTTGGATGTAGATGGACAAGCATATAAGGTAAGTAATGAAAAGATAAGAGTAAGAAGCACAAAACCACAACGCGAGTATTTATAGTGGTTCGGCTACAAGGACACCTTCCTTGCCCTACTCCATTCCCCGAGTCACCTACTCGAGAGTTCGTAATCACTACACCAATCTCCTTATGGTGGATAAGCCTTCACAACGTTCACCTACCCTTTTCGGTGCTAGGCTAACCACCGGGTTCTTTCACTCCAAGGTGAACCACACCTACACAACGTCGCCTACCCTTTATAAGGTACTAGGCTAAGTACCTAGTTCTTTCACTCCAAGGTGAACTACACCTTCACAACGTCGCCTACTCTTTATTAGGTACTAGGTTAAGCACCTAGTTCCATTGCAATGGAGGAACTACTACCACACTACACCAACGACTAATCCCAAAGGAGATCTACTCCTTTACAACATCATCAAGGATATCAATATCCTTGGATCTACTACTAGTCTATCTTGTACATCGAAACACACCATATCGAATGTACATCTAAGGCACCTTTCACTAATGCCTTTGACTAGATCTACAAGACACCTTTCACTAATGTCTTGTGTCTTCACTTCTAAGCACCTTTCACTAATGCTTCTAGTCTTGACTTCTAATCACCTTTCACTAATGCTTCTTGTCTTGACTTCTAAGCACCTACCACAAGTGCTTATGCTATAGACGATAGATACCCTTCACTAATATCTTCGTCTTGACACTTGAGACATCTTTCATTAATGTCTTCAACACTACACTTCTTTGAAGAAAGAAAGGAATCATCAACAAGAAGACTTCAGTAGCCTTGATGATGAGGAAGCATGGCAACTCATGGACTTGAGCTTGCTCGACTTCAAAGGTGGTGATCTTGCCTTTAAGAGGAACCTAAAAGATCACACAAAAACAAAACTACAAACATAGATCTCATGGATCTGAGGTTAGTGAGTTTTTAACTCAGGGAGAAAGTGTGTTAGAAAGGGGTGTGAAACAATGAAGAAATGGCTCACTATTTATAGAGGAAAAATCCTACTGTTCCTCGGATCCCACGGATCCCTTCCACAAGGGATCCGTCTAGCGTTAAGCTAGGGATCCGTGGGACGCTCCCTTTACCCATGGGTATTTTGGTTATGGGTCATGGGTCATGGGTTGAACCATGGATCTTTAGCTAGATACAATGTATCTTTGAGTGCAATGCACTTGGTCACTTGGTATGGGTTGATCCATGGGTTATGGATATTATCCATGTATGATATAAGCATGATGTCATGCAAAGGGTTATGGGTCAAGCTCCATGGGTTATGGGCTTTGGGTTGTACCCAACTACATTCAATGTATTTGCCCAATGGGTTGTGATACTTAAGTTTCTACCCATTTATATTACCCAATATACTACATACTAGTTATGTGTATATTTTACCCAAATATGTAAACACTAGTTGTTGTACATATGTATTACTAAATCATAAAATCACTTATACTTGTTTTAGTATTTTATGTGAAAATGTGAATGTGTTAGAAACTATTAGTTCAAACCATTTACGTATTTTATTTGTTTCGTTAACATGATTTTACGTTTGTTATCGACAAAACATTAGAAGATCGTAAAATATAAATAAACGTTTTTACGGCTTATTTGTATTAACACCTTTGAAAAACCAGTTGTTGTGCTTAACAATTCTTTTCTCTAGCACATCGACTATGTACTAATATTTCAAAATTTAAAGGGTATGTGGAAAACTAGAAGGGGGGGTTGAATAGTCTTACCAATTAAAACTTTGTTTTAAGCTATTTAGATCGACTTATGTCAATCTATTTTGGTGTGTGTTGGATGTTGATAAACAAACAGATAGAAATATAAATATGTAATGAAAAGATAAAGAGTAAGAAGCACAAAACCACCACGCGAGTATTTATAGTGGTTCGGCTACAAGGACACCTTCCTTGCCCTACTCTACTCCCCGAGTCACCTATTTGAGAGTTCGTAATCACTACACAACACCGACTCCTTATGGTGGAGAAACCTTCACAACGTTACCTACTCTTTATCCGGTACAAGGCTAGATACAGGGTCCTTTCACCAAGGAGAACCAAACCTATCACAACGTCGCCTACCCTTTATCCGGTACTAGGCTAGATACCGAGTTCCATTACAATGGAAGAACTACTACCCAACACTACACAACACCTAAACCCCAAAGGAGACTAACTCCTTATTACAACATCATCAAGGATATCAATATCCTTGGATCCAATACTAATCTATCTTGTAAATCGAAACACACCATATCAACCTTACACCACTAATCTTCTAGACAACCTCAATGCCTTTAGCCTTGACTTCCAACACTGTGCCTATAGTTCGCACCTTTCTAATGTCTTATAGACCTTATGAGAAAGAACAGAATGGGTGTACTTTAAAAAATTGCTTTAGCTTACTGAAGATACTACAGTAAGCCTCACATAAAATGATCCCAGATGAAGATCCCTTGGTGGAAAGTTAGATGAGTATATAGAGACATCACCTAAAATTTCGTTAGAGAACATCCACCTTAAAATTTCGTACGATACGAGGTTACTACAAAACCTTCTGTGATCGTTACAAAACACTTCTAGAATTCGACTTATAATTTTCCTGTTGATTGCAGCAGAACTCAATTCGACGGCTTATAACTGTTGATTGGAATCCAATTGACAGATCCCTTCGTTAAAGATAGATATACCAAGAAGCTCCAGTCCAAATTTCAGCCCGATCAACGGTTCATAAAAAGTTATGCTTCTGGAAAAGCAGTCTGCTTACGAATTTTTTGACGAACGAAAACCTCGACACCTTTCACTAATGCTCTAGGGATCATCTTGAGCCTTTAGACATCACTAACTCACTAATATAGACGTTTATAGGTCTACACTAATACCTGGGCGTTTATGAACTATAGACACACTAATCTAAAAAAAAACTAGAAAAGTAACATTATTGGAGATTAATTAGAAAACCTACAACTTTATATACTAGAGGATAAGGACCTTTCATTGCAAGCAAGCCCTTCCATCTTGAGTTTTCCTTCTTGTCATATTAAGAAGCATGGCAACTCATGGACTTGAGCTTGCTCGTCTTCAAAAGATGGTGATCTCGCCTTTAAGAGGAACCTAGAGAATCACACAAAAAACAAAACTACATACATCGATCACTTGGATCTGAGGTTAGAGAGTTTATAACTCAAACAAAAAATATGTGAGAAAGGGGTGAGAAACAATGAAGAAATGGCTTACTATTTATAGAGAGAAAACAGCTACTGTTCCCTGGATCCCACGGATCCTCCTCACTTGAGATCCGGTCCAAAGGTATTAAACGGGATCCGTGGGACGCTCCATTTTTCCCATGGGTTTTGGGTCATGGGTCATGGGTTATGGGTCATGGATATCAAGTAGGATCAATGTACCTTTAAGATGCAATGCATCTAGTCCATGGTTCATGGATTAAAACTATGGGCCATAGATTAAAACCATGGGTCATGGATATTATCCATATATGACATAAGCATGATGTCATGCAATAGGTTATGGGTCAAGTTTCATGGGTATGGGTCATGGACTTTGGGTTGTACCCAACTACATTCAATGTATTTGGTCAATGGGTCAAATACTTACGTTTTTACCCAATTGTATTACCCAATATAATACATACTAATTATGTATATATTTGCCCAATATGTAAACACTAGTTGTTGTACATATGTATTACTAAATCATAAAATCACTTATACTTGTTTTAGTGTTTTATGTGAAAACGTAAGTGTGTTAGAAAACTATTGGCTCAAACCATTTACGTATTTTATTTGTTTCGTTAAAATGATTTTATGTTTGTTATCGACAAAACATTTAGAAGATCGTAAAATATAAATAAACTTTTTTACGGCTTATTTGTATTAACAATCTACCCTTTTTTGTTGATGACAAAACATAAAATTATTTTAAGGAAAAACTAAAATTCGTAAAAGTTTGAATTGTAGTTTTTACTTTCTTCTCCCCCTTTTTGTCGAAACAAAAAGTGCGTCGAAAAGAAACTAACACAATGTTTTAGGAAAAACATGTAAAAGAAAAAATATAGAGAGCAAGTGACGGGAAGAGTTCTCGTCTTAGCTCCCCCTTGACGAGTCCATCCCTTTTTTAGGGCGTCAAGTAAATAAAAACTACTAAGCCAATGCTTTGCAATGAAGTTTTGCAAATAGTTTCGTCTTAGCGACGATAATGCTCCCCCTTGATGATTGCAACTTTGCAAAGGGACGTCATGAATTGTATTCCTAATTTTTTGCAAGTGAATTTGCAATGTATTGCTTTGACACAAAGCTCCCCCTAGCTTAGTGTGTCACAGTCTTCATGTGTAAATTGAAAATCTACAAAACAAAGGTTAGAAAGCAAGTATATAATGTATAATTTCCTGCAAATAAGACACAAGTCAGTAGGAAACTAGTCTTTTGTTGCACGGATCCCACGATTCCCTCTTTGGAGGGATCCGTCTAGGCAAATTTCAGGGATCCGTCTGTCTGATGACAAGATTCAGCAATGGTGATATAACAAATAATGTTAACATCAAAGTGAGATATGTATTATACCAAATAATCATATACTCAAAAATATAGCAAATATCATGTAATTTCATTTAATAAAACTAGAGATATGATATACATGACTCTAAAAACTAAGAAAGTGAACGATACATGACTTGGAGTTACTAGACTATCTAAGTTACGCTTGATACTAGGACACCACTAAAATCCTCTAGCTCAAGTTTGTTTAGGTTTAATCTCCTCGAAACGTTCGAGGAGGTGATAAAACATGAAACGTTGATCTTCCCGTACTTCATGTATCAAACTTTCAACATGTTGACAATGATAACAATCTTTGTCATGGCTAGGTAGTGGTGATGGAAGAAATGAAATTGCTTGATGTGAAGGATCAAGTGAAGCGGGTTGAGGAGCCTCAAATGATGGAGGGATTGGTGGAGGCGCATTTGAAGATGGCTCGACCAAGAATGATGGTGGTGGTAGAGAGGTGTCAACTTTCATGTGGTCGGGTGGTTGACTTTGATAATTCCTCATAATCCAAATGGGATTATTTGATGGTGACGGCGAAAAAGAAGCCGGAGCTAGTGTTGACTCAACACCTTGATTTTGTTCCATTATTCCTCCTAATGAGGAGAATGTTGCCGGTGGTGGAGGATGAGATAGCCTAGGAGGCAAATCCTCTAGATTGTAAAGGTGTGGTGATGAGAGTGTGGTGGTGAATAAAAGGGCTCTAGGCACCAATGGTGATGGTTTAGTGGAAATGGGATTGTTTGGTTTAGGAAGTATGGCGGTGTTTGGTATAGGTAGTTTTGTGGGAACTATCCTTTTAGGGATTGGTTTGAATGGTTGAGTTGGTGGAGGAGAAATCCTAGCAATTGTGGATTTAACCGGAGATGATTCGGTTGAATAAATTTCGTGTACAACACGAGCAAATTTCTTGGATGGTCCTTTGGTGGATGAGTTACCAATTGGAGCTTCCCTCAGGATGGTATGATTCAAAGAGGTTTTTAAAGATTTCTAAGTGCTGAAGATGATGACTTTAGGAGTCCTAACAATGTGGTTTATAAAGCAAGGGATTTGGCAAGTGCATTCAAGACTTAAGCCACTAAAATTCCTTGGAATGTGATGATTAGCATGCACAAGAGTCAACTTCAGAGTTATACTGATCTAGGAACTTAATTAAGATGAGATGGAGTATTCAAGTTAGCAAGACGAGCTTGAAATGATTGTTTTGGCTAGAGTTGACATGAATCTGTCATACGGATCCCACGGTTCCCTCCAATTAGGGATCCGTCTAGGCTAATCCTAGGGATCCGTCTCTCAGCAGCTAAGAAAAGATAAAAATGATGTTTGTAAGGTCTAATGCTTATACCCTCTTGAGTGTTTCAGTCCATCTAAGTGTCTTAAATGAAAGGGTACTTAAATTCTTAAGGGAAATGAGTGATGTAGCTAATGATTGCCTTTTATGGAAGAAATTGGAACTTTTATGAGTACCAATGAATGAATAAGGATGACACTAAAGACTTGAGAGTGTCAAATGGAGCTAAATGATCCTAGAGATCAAATAGTAACTTAAGATAACCTTTTGGAAGATATCCTAGAAGCTTAAGATGGAAAGACTAGAGTTTGATCCATTTTTACCCTTTTTGAGGTAAGGATGACTATAATCAATTTGCTAAAATTGAAAGATTTCTAAATCTAGATGTATTAACTTGTGAGGGATCATGTATGAGTATAAGAGCGGAAGAGTAATGAGTTTTTGGTGAGACGATAGATCTACAAGCTTTTAGAGTGTGATCTAAGTGAGTTAAGCGTGAGTATGAAACATTTACTCAACTTGATAAGGACTTAATTTGTCCTAAGGCACTATGTATAGCTTAGTGTGAAGTGATATAAAGACATGTTTTGAAATAAAATGATTGCAATTGCATTTCTGTTTGCCGGATCCCACGGTTCCCTAAGATTAGGGATCCGTCTAGCACAAACGTTGGGATCCGTCTTTCTGCTAAACAGAACCTTTACAAAAGGTATGCAAGGGTTGCACAAGGCATTATATTTCAAGGTTAGTGTTTTCTAAGAAGTTCTAACACTAATATAGTAGAGATATCAAATGTAAGATGTTTTATTTCATGAAGGAAATTGCATTACATTGATAAAGCATGGATACTAAGGATTGTCCCTATTTGAAAGAAAACTAAGTTTCTTGAATGTTTTCGCTAGATGGATCATCAAATGGTTGATGAGTATTTGCCGATTGAGGAATGAAGAAAGTCTTCATGAGAGATGTGTTTAATGGTTCCATCATCTTGTTCACAAGTACGTACAACAGACTTTGAAATTGAGGGTGGAAGTACATGATGTGATGATAAAGGCGTGTCAAGAACATTCCATATGGGATTAGTTTGTTCTTGGAGCCTTGAAGAATTACAATTCGCCTTGCGAAGAAGTAGGCAAGATTGTATAGTTGTTGTGTTAGCAAACAATACATTATGTGAGCACAACAAGCGGGAAGGATTTCTCGATTTCCCCTAAGACTCCAAACATTTTCACATAGGATGAGCGCGAGAGCCTTGTACTCTTCTCGAATATTCTTTGTATGGATAATGTTTGGATTGGAGTAATAGGGTCGAGGTTTGCATATTGTGCGAGTCAAGTCTTGCGGGAAAGGTATGTGTGAACAATATGGACTATTTTCTTCACGGAAGTTGAAGAGAGAATCAAGAGACCAATCTTCGGTGAAGACACGTTGTCCATGATTTGGAATTCGGAGGATGTGAGCAAATTGACCAAGGGTTAAAACAAACTTTTGGTTTTTGATCCAAAACCAAAGAGAAAGAGAGCGATCCTCGTGACGAACGAGTTCTACTTGACGGAAGAATTCCAATACAAACCTTGGACATATTTTCTCGTTAATTTCGAGAAGACATTCCAATCCTATGGTTCGGAAGGAGGTATTGATAACTTCTTCGTATTGTAGAGGAGTGTCGACAATACGTCCTTCATGGAAGTGACGGGTTTCGAGATTATAGAACCCACGGACATGATTGTCGGGTGTGTTGGGCTCAAGAGAAATGTTAGGAGTGTAGACGCTAGTGAGTGAAAAATCGAACTCATACTCATGCGACATAGCGAAACCTATAGGGAAGAAGAGTTAATAGGATGTGACGTATTACGGGCAAAACAATGATTACCTAACGTTTTTACAAGATGTTTATTAACAATGATAACTTACTCAATGTTTGACATTCTAGTGGAACATTTCTTTTAGGAATAAAACGATTTTTATTTTGCATGAAAAACTATTATCCAGAAGGACGGTTCTCACGGTTCCTTCCCATAAGGGATCCGGCTAGAATATCTACAGGGATCCGTGGATCTGTAGTGACAGAGAAAAGTTTTGATAAAAACATAGGTTTTTGCATCTTATAGTTTTATACCACGATATGTATGTAAGCCAACATTAATTTTTAGCATGCATTATCAGTTTCTAACGTATCTTAAGACAACAAAAAAAATACGAAAGAGTAAAAGAAATGAAAAACACATTATGACAAATAAACTAGATAAACTAGAACATTAGTAATATTTTATTTCAATGCTAAGAACGATACAAAGGATTGGTTATATAACACCAATGTAGATTAACAACACAAAGTATATGTCTCCGTATGAGAACTTCATCATAGGAAACACGAGAGCGATGAGTGTTAAGGCAATGAGTACGAGGGCGATGTAAACCATGTTGATGACGAACCTTCTTGGTTTTGGTTTGAGATGAGATGAGATGAAGAGGAAGATGAAGTTTTGAATGAGAGGTAAATTTTTATTTTTTTTTTTAAAGTGGAAGATTTGAAAAAGTGAGGATTTGGTGGAGTGGACGTTGAAGGGGTTTTTATGGGGAAGGAGGAATTTTTGGGATTTGTGTTTTGTTTAATTATTAGAAAGATATGATTTTTGGATTAAATGAAATAAAACACGAATTTTATAAACCTCGACTTTAGATGAAAAAGTAATAAGTATGTGAGAAAAACTTCCTAA
The DNA here is from genome assembly GCA_910596185.1 of Chrysanthemum makinoi. Lineage (NCBI taxonomy): Eukaryota > Viridiplantae > Streptophyta > Magnoliopsida > Asterales > Asteraceae > Chrysanthemum > Chrysanthemum makinoi. The sequence continues at coordinate 149,515,010 of OU343220.1, forward strand.
TGAAGCTACATGTAATATATGAATGTGCACAAAAGATAATCATATAAATACCTATATAAGCATATTTATTTATCAAGCTAATGTTATTTAGAGATAAGTGGAAAGTCATACCTCTAATGCACTTATGAATGTCTTTACAAATGACACAACAAATGTCAGTAGACAATTCTGGCTCCTTTGTGTTTAAGATACCTTCTTAGGGAAGGTATTCTCGTTACCAAGAAATTCCTATGGCTTGGTAGGTATGAGCTTTAACTAAGCAACATGACAAAGAATATTAGTGCAATTTAAATAAATAATAAGTAAACAAATGTTGTCATCTAATCAACATCCAAAAAAGTTTAATGGAGGAACTACTACCCAACACTACACAACACCTAAACCCGAAAGGAGACTAACTCCTTATTACAACATCATCAAGGATATCAAAATCCTTGGATCCAATACTAATCTATCTTGTACATCGAAACACACCATATCGAATGTACACCTTAGGCACCTTTCACTAATGCCCTTGGCTTGACTTCTAGACAACCTCAATGCCTTTAGCCTTGACTTCCAAGCACTCTTCACTAGTGCTTCTAATATGGACGTTCGACACCTTTCACTAATGTCTTCGTCTTGACCCTTTAAACATCTTTCACTAATGTCTTCAACACTACACTTTATGTGAGAAAGAAGAGAACTATCAACAAGAGAACCTCAGTAATCTTGATGATAACGAAGCATGGCAACTCATGGACTTGAGCTTGCTCGTCTTCAAAAGATGGTGATCTCGCCTTTAAGAGGAACCTAGAGAATCACACAAAAACGAAACTACATACATAGATCACTTGGATCTGACGTTAGAGTGTTTATAACTCAAAGAGAAAATATGTGAGAAAGGGGTGAGAAACAATGAAGAAATGGCTCACTATTTATAGAGAGAAAACAACTACCATTCCCCGGATCCCACGGATCCCTCCCTTGAGGGATCCGTCCAGTGTATTAACTCGGATCCGTGGGACACTCCCTTGTGCCCACGGGTTTTAGGTCATGGGTCATGGGTTATGGGTCATGGATATCAAGTAGGTTCAATGTACCTTCAAGATGCAATGCATCTAGTCCATGGTTCATGGATTAAAACTATGGGCCATGGATTAAAACCATGGGTCATGGATATTATCCATATATGACATAAGCATGATGTCATGCAATGGGTTATGGGTCAAGTTCCATGGGTATGGGTCATGGACTTTGGGTTGTACCCAACTACATTCAATGTATTTGGTCAATGGGTCAAATACTTACGTTTCTACCCAATTGTATTACCCATTATAATATATTTTAATTATGTATATATTTGCCCAATATGTAAACACTAGTTGTTGTACATATGTATAACTAAATCATAAAATCACTTATACTTGTTTTAGTGTTTTATGTGAAAACGTAAGTGTGTTAGAAAACTATTGGCTCAAACCATTTACGTATTTTATTTGTTTTGTTAAAATGATTTTACGTTTGTTATCGACAAAACATTTAGAATATCGTAAAATATAATTAAACGTTTTTACGGCTTATTTGTATTAACAAAAATAATTCAAAATTTATTTAGATTGGTTCTCGAAACACTCTTACGATATAATAATAGTTTTGGAACTTTGTAGTTTTGCATGCATTTTAAAATTATATTCATTTATATGTGCATTTTTGCATTAAAGCTAAACTAATTCAAAAAGAAATATTAAATGAAGCATTAAAATGTTGTGGAAGATAAATTAGTAAAAGCTATGTATTGTGTACATTATGCATTAAAAATTGTAATGCTTAAAAAACACATTAATGACATCTTAAAAAAATTTAGGAGAGAGGGTGCTAAATACTTTATAAGTAGTATAGATATGTGTAATATGTATAAAATCAAATAAATTATCACTTGTGAAATTAAATCTTTGCATCATTTCTCTTAAAAAAAATTCCCGACTTTAAAAAAAAAACATTTTTTATTTTTGTGGCTAATTTTATGTAAAATAATTCAGAATTTATTTAGATTGGTTCTCGAAACACTCTTACGATATAATAATAGTTTTGGAACTTTGTAGTTTTGCATGCATTTTAAAATCATATTCATTTATATGTGCATTTTTGCATTAAAGCTAAACTAATTCAAAAAGAAATATTAAATGAAGCATTAAAATGTTGTGGAAGATAAATTAGTAAAAGCTATGTATTGTGTACATTATGCATTAAAAATTGTAATGCTTAAAAAACACATTAATGACATCTTAAAAAAATTTAGGAGAGAGGGTGCTAAATGCTTTATAAGTAGTATAGATATGTGTAATATGTATAAAATAAAATAAATTATCACTTGTGAATTTACATCTTTGCATCATTTGTCTTAAAAATAATTGTCCCGACTTTTGCAAAAAACCGTTTTTTACTTTTGTGGCTAATTTTATTTAAAATAATTCAAAAATTTATTTAGATTGGTTCTCGAAACACTCTTACGATATAATAATAGTTTTGGAACTTTGTAGTTTTGCTTGCATTTTAAAATCATATTCATTTATATGTGCATTTTTGCATTAAAGCTAAACTTTTTCAAAAAGAAATATTAAATGAAGCATTAAATTGTTGTGGAAGATAAATTAGTAAAAACTATGTATTGTGTACGTTATGCATTAAAAATTGTAATGCTTAAAAAACACATTAATGACATCTTAAAAAATTTAGGAGAGAGGGTGCTAAGTGATTTATAAGTAGTATATAGATATGTCTAATATGTATAAAATCAAATAAATTATCACTTGTGAATTTACATCTTTGCATCATTTGTCTTAAAAAAAATTGTCCCGACTTTTGCAAAAAACCATTTTTTACTTTTGTGGCTAATTTTATTTAGAATAATTCAAAATTTATTTAGATTGGTTCTCGAAACACTCTTACGATATAATAATAATTTTGGAACTTTGTAGTTTTGCATGCATTTTAAAATCATATTCATTTATATGTGCATTTTTGCATTAAAACTAAACTAATTCAAAAAGAAATATTAAATAAAGCATTAAAATATTCTGGAAGATAAATGAGTAAAAGCTATGTATTGTGTACATTATGTATTAAAAATTGTAATGCTTAAAAAATACATTAATGACATCTTAAAAAAAATTAGGAGAGAGGGTGTTAAATGCTTTATAAGTAGCATACATATGTCTAATATGTATAAAATCTAATAAGTTATCACTTGTGATTTAAATCTTTGCATCATTTGTCTTAAAAATAATTGTTCCGAGTTTTGCAAAAAATCGTTTTTTACTTTTGTGGCTAATTTTATTTAAAATAATTCAAAATTTATTTAGATTGGTTCTCGAAACACTCTTACGATATAATAATAGTTTTGGAACTTTGTAGTTTTGCATGCATTTTAAAATCATATTCATTTATATGTGCATTTTTGCATTAAAGCTAAACTAATTCAAAAAGAAATATTAAATAAAGCATTAAAATGTTGTGGAAGATAAATTAGTAAAAGTATTGTGTACATTGTTTAAGTATGTCTTAAAAACACACATTAATGACATCTTAAAAAAATTTAGGAGATGGTGATAAAATGCGTTATAAGTGGTATAAATATAAATCTGTGCAATATGTTTATAAAAATCGATAAATTTTTTACTTTGTGAATTTACTTTTGCAATTTATTTATCTTCACAAAACAACTTGATATAATAATAGTTTTGGAACTTTGTAGTTTTGCATGCATTTTAAAATCATATTCATTTATATGTGCATTTTTGCATTAAAGCTAAACTAATTCAAAAACAAATATTAAAAGAAGCATTAAAATGTTGTGGAAGATAAATTAGTAAGAGCTATGTATTGTGTTTATGTATTAAAAAAGTGTATGCTTAAAAACACATTAATGACATCTTAAAAAAATTAGGAGAGAGAGGGTGTTAAATGCTTTATAAGTATAATCATATGTGTAATATGTATAAAATCAAATAAATTATCACTTGTGATTTACATCTTTGCATCATTTGTCTTAAAAAAATTGTCCCGACTTTTACAAAAAAATCGTTTTTTACTTTTGGTAATTTTATTAAAATAATTCAAACTTTATTAGATGGTTCTCGCACACTCTTCCTTGATATAATAATAGTTTGGAACTTTGTGGTTTGTGCATGCATTTAAAATCATATTCATTTATACGTGCATTTTGCATTAAAGCTAAACTATTAAAAGAAATATTAAACATTAAAATGTTGTGGAAGATAAATTAGTAAAAGCTATGTATTGTGTACATTACCATTAAAAATTGTAATGCTAAAAAAAATATTAATGACATCTTAAAAAAATTAGGAAGGGTGCTAAAGTTTATAAGTAATTATGATATGTGTAATATATATAAAAATAAAATAAATTATCACTTGTGAATTTACATCTTTGCATCATTTGTCTTAAAAATAATTGTCCCGACTTTTGCAAAAAAACCGTTTTTTACTTTTGTGGCTAATTTAATTTAAAATAATTCAAAATTTATTTAGATTGGTTTTCGAAACACTCTTATGATATAATAATAGTTTGGAACTTGTAGTTTTGCATGCATTCTAAAATCATATTCATTTATGTGCATTTTGCATTAAAACTATTCAAAAGAAATATTAAATGAAGCAACTAAAATGTGTGGAAGATAAATTAGTAAAGCTATGTATTGTGTACATTATGCATTAAAAATTGTAATGCTTAAAAAAATACATTAATGGCGTCTTAAAAAAATTTGGGAGAGAGGTGCTAAATGCTTTATAAGTAGTAGTATAGATATGTGTATATTAATAAAAAATCAAATAAATTATCACTTGTGATTTACATCTTTGCATCATTTGTCTTAAAAATAATTGTCCCGACTTTTGCAAAAAACCGTTTTTTACTTTTGTGGCTAATTTTATTTAATATAATTCAAAATTTATTTAGATTGGTTCTCGAAACACTCTTACGATATAATAATAGTTTTGGAACTTTGTAGTTTTGCATGCATTTTAAAATCATATTCATTTATATGTGCATTGTTGCATTAAAGCTAAACTAATTCAAAAATAAATATTAAATAAAGAATTAAAATGTTGTGGAAGATAAATTAGTAAAAGCTATGTATTGTGTACATTATGTATTAAAAATTGTAATGCTTAAAAAACATATTAATGACATCTTAAAAAAAATTAGGAGAGAGGGTGTTAAATGCTTTATAAGTAGCATACATATGTCTAATATGTATAAAATCTAATAAATTATCACTTGTGAATTTAAATCTTTGCATCATTTGTCTTAAAAATAATTGTCCCGACTTTTGCAAAAAACCGTTTTTTACTTTTGTGGCTAATTTTATTTAAAATAATTCAAACTTTATTTAGATTGGTTCTCGAAACACTCTTACGATATAATAATAGTTTTGGAACTTTGTAGTTTTGCATGCATTCTAAAATCATATTCATTTATATGTGCATTTTTGCATTAAAGCTAAACTAATTCAAAAAGAAATATTAAATGAAGCATTAAAATGTTGTGGAAGATAAATTAGTAAAAGCTATGTATTGTGTACATTATGCATTAAAAATTGTAATGCTTAAAAAACACATTAATGACATCTTAAAAAAATTTAGGAGAGAAGGTGCTAAATGCTTTATAAGTAGTATAGATATGTGTAATATGTATAAAATCAAATAAATTATCACTTGTGATTTACATCTTTGCATCATTTGTCTTAAAAATAATTGTCCCGACTTTTGCAAAAAACCGTTTTTTACTTTTGTGGCTAATTTTATTTAAAATAATTCAAAATTTATTTAGATTGGTTTTCGAAACACTCTTACGATATAATAATAGTTTTGGAACTTTTTAGTTTTGCATGCATTCTAAAATCATATTCATTTATATGTGCATTTTTGCATTAAAGCTAAACTAATTCAAAAAGAAATATTAAATGAAGCATTAAAATGTTGTGGAAGATAAATTAGTAAAAGCTATGTATTGTGTACATTATACATTAAAAATTGTAATGCTTAAAAAATACATTAATGACGTCTTAAAAAAATTTAGGAGAGAGGGTGCTAAATGCTTTATAAGTAGTATAGATATGTGTAATATGTATAAAATCAAATAAATTATCACTTGTGAATTTACATCTTTGCATCATTTGTCTTAAAAATAATTGTCCCGACTTTTGCAAAAAAACCGTTTTTTACTTTTGTGGCTAATTTTATTTAAAATAATTCAAAATTTATTTAGATTGGTTTTCGAAACACTCTTACGATATAATAATAGTTTTGGAACTTTGTAGTTTTGCATGCATTCTAAAATCATATTCATTTATATGTGCATTGTTGCATTAAAGCTAAACTAATTCAAAAATAAATATTAAATAAAGAATTAAAATGTTGTGGAAGATAAATTAGTAAAAGCTATGTATTGTGTACATTATGTATTAAAAATTGTAATGCTTAAAAAACATATTAATGACATCTTAAAAAAAATTAGGAGAGAGGGTGTTAAATGCTTTATAAGTAGCATACATATGTGTAATATGTATAAAATCAAATAAGTTATCACTTGTGATTTAAATCTTTGCATCATTTGTCTTAAAAATAATTGTTCCGAGTTTTGCAAAAAATCGTTTTTTACTTTTGTGGCTAATTTTATTTAATATAATTCAAATTTTATTTAGATTGGTTC